>OZ024888.1:29942455-30204955 GCA_964017195.1 Siderastrea radians | reverse complement strand
ATATCCACACACTGTGGAATATGTGCTGGCACCAACACCAGAAGACTTGTCCCCTGGACCCCATGCCTAGATTGCACTAGTCAGCACAGACAGTAGAAGAAACAGGTTTCATAAAACTGGAATCAATTACGCAATGATGGTCACATACAGGCATTGATTAGTATTTTTCTGAGAGAAGTAGGCTAATTTTCCCCTGTACATTGTACATTGAAGTAATTTGAGTAAGTTTCCATCAAATGTTGTTCATACAGTGTTTTCTCCCTAGTCAAATTAAACCAGCTGCCTACTTCAAATTTTATTGAACCTTGAGTTGTCTTTGAGTGAATGGTCCCTGGCCCTGTTGATCATCGAGCTCCTCCACATATTCCAATATGTACAAAATGGACATTAAAGTGGCACTGATTATAATATATGAGAGAGATGGGACAAAAAGAAATCCTAAGGCAATTACCTGCACAACCAATGATAGGAGCATTGCAAAAAGATTGAATAGTCTAAAACAATTTCTTTCATGCCAATTTTATAAAGTTTTACATACCTTTTGCACCCTCATTTGACGGGCGTTACTAAACACCGGAACGGACCGGAATGGGACGGAATGAACCGGAATGAACCGGAATGGACCGGAATGGACCGGAATGAGACCGGAATGGACCGGAATGAGACCGGAATGGACCGGAATGAGACCGGAATGAGACCGGAATGGACCGGAATGAGACCGGAATGAGACCGGAATGAACCGGAATGAGCTGGAATGAGCCCGGAATGGACCGAAATGAGATAAACTTGAGAATAAAAGCAATTTTTTATGTTTACATGCTTTAATATTTTTTCTGGTGGACTGTTTGGAATTAAGTCGCTTTCGCAAGGATGTTCTGATTATTTCCCATTCACTACTCCTCGAGTATCCGTTCTACTGGAAAACAACCACTTCAGGGATAAGTATGTTGAAATTGTGACGCACAATATAGAAAGCGGTTCCACATCTCCGCCTATTCATTATATAAGTAATTCCAACTCACGTTCTTTTACTCAATACGTTTATTAAACTTCTTTTTCGTGGAAAACTGACACGGCTGTTAAGCATCAGGACCTATCTCCGTGTGTAAATAATTACAACATTTCAAGTATATAAATAACAGTAATCTGAACAGTTTTCTTAGTCTTACTAACAAGTTGATAGTAGTTTCAGATGTTTGCGTTTCTTAAAGTTTATCCTTCACATGTTTCAATTTCGAGTTAGAAAAATGTGTGTAATTTCAACTCCTTACTCCTACTATCAATGCCTATTATATTTGTTACAGAGACAATTTCAATACTTCATATATAATAGCAACAATAGGAAGAATTCATTATCTAATTATTCCTAGCAGTAAAATTTACGAAATTACGGTTTGCTAGACAGAATATCAGAAAAGACGATCAGTGGAAACAAAACAGAACAAACTACTACCAAAGTGAAACAATCTAGACGACTAATCGTCAATACGCGCACACTCCTGACAACTTGAAGCTGGGGCAAGAACTAAACAATATCATTGTGGCACTATTTTTAAACTGAAAACCATGGCCAGAAATCTCGTTCCTTGCGCCCGCGTTAGTCATTCTTCCGAACTAACAAACATGTAATTAAAATAACGAAATTTGATTATTAATAGGTCTCCAATTTTGTTATTTTTTTCCCTTTGACGAGCTAAGTTTCATTTCCTGAAATTAATTTACAAGTTTATTCCTGAAGTGCATATCGCCTGTCACAGACGGAACGGATAATACAAACAAGATACTTTTGCTTACTTGTTGAAATAAGTTATTTGAAGGGTCATCGACTGAAAGTCAACTTTAGAAACTCGACTTGTCTCAAAGAAAATGTCTCCTGACCGTTTTCTCCCGCAACTGTCACGCTGTCACGCTAACAAGTAGTCCGCTGACCAACAATTTGCGTGTACCCCAGATATCAATACGGTATGACAACAGTTAACTTTGGTGCCAAACATGGCGTACTTATGTCCCGGGACTTATGGATACAAATTGAACTTAAAAGTTCCAGAAGGAAGCAAACTTACGACTTGTTTGTTATCTTCCATCATGATTTCGGTAGAACCGATTTAAACTGTTGTTAAAGGTCGAATGAGGCATCGTCGTACAGAAAGTGAAAGTGGAATGATCGACAGTTACATTGATGCTCGCTTCTGTTAGCTCGTGTTGTTCTTACACAATTTGCGAACTGCGGCCTATGGAAATTTGGATTTATGCTCGTTGTTAGCGGAAATGTGGATGCATAGCGTTAAGAATACAGAGATTTCCATTACGAACCAAGTATATTTTGGTACAAAGCACTGATGGTATCGATTGCTGCGACATCGTAATGATCAGGCAACATGATAATACCTTCAGCACTTCAGCCTCAACTCTGGATTGATGAAATGTTCCAGTCCAAAGTAAGCTTCATAACAAATTAATATACTTAACTTCATTTCGTCCTATATCTGTTAAATATAAAATCGGAGATTTCTGGCCATGATGGTTGAAAGACTAGTTTGGAGAGTAATTATTGTCAGGAACTCAGTTCAACAATAACAACAACAGTAATAATTAGAGAAACTCGTCATCGAAGAAGCAAAATCACATCTTTCAGTAACAATTTCATGCTCAATCCTCGTTTAATCCAAACGAAGTTTTGATAAACAGCTTAGCCGTGTCATCGACTGCATCATACTTAACATTCTGGATAGTGGCCTTCCAGTCTACATGACGTCTACGGATGCACTGAATATCCACGTGGTAATACCTCGGTGACGCTGTCGGTGTTATCTTCTCTTTGTTGGTTCCAGCGATGAAATCCTTTTCGGGATGCCTAAGAATAATCCCGTGGGGAGGCTCTTCATTCTTAAAAGTTTGCTTGCAGCCAGCGCACAATTGCGCTCTTGTTTTCTTTAACTCGACCGCCTCAAAGGGATGGTTAGAACTCATCCACGGCTTTGGAGAGTTACAAGGAACTGGAATTCTTTCCCTTCTTTCCTCCAACCTCCCACCCCGATAGTTGCCTGACTTTCTGTTTGGTTTATCAGATTTTTTTCCAGCGGCTTCCTTGGTTTTGGCCTGCACAACCAGTGGGGTGAGAGTCACCTCCCTCTTCAGTTTTCGTCTCCACTCAAGGAACTTTTGGAGGCAATCATGGCCCATGTCCTGTGCAGCAGCAACGGTGTGGCAGCATATCCGAGCCGATTTGTACTTGAAACACTTACTATCACAGGTAAATTTACCATTTGCAAATCGTTCAACATAGTGTGGCGGACCTTTGGTACTTGCGACACTTCTGGCATTAGGATTGGCTCCAGCTGCCCGCAAGACACCAAATGGTGTGTTCAATAATTTTTCAGCCTCCTCCCAAACGTCAGCAACCCATTTACTTGGGACACTTGTTAGACTCACTTCACTTGCAGCTGGGGAAATCGTCCTCTTGTCCTGTTCCTGGAAAGAGTTTTCATAGCCTGTAGAGGAGGAGGATAGAACATCTTCTTGGCTAAGTCTTGATGACTCTACACATCCCACGGCGATGCCAGCAGCTAAAGCTGACTGAGATGCACTGCTCTGAGCTTCTCTGTTGGGTGTTCCTGTGACATACTCTGGCATGAAGGCCTTTTGAAATGTTGCCAAGCTGCGAGCCTTGCGACGATAATCAAGACGCTGTTTCTCAGTCATGGTGTGCCACTTGCCAGGTTCAAGCTGCAAGAACTGAAACCTCGTGTCTAACTCGTACTCGCCACTGCCGTAGAGGGACTTGTCCTCTTCTCTTATCTGTGATTCTGCCTTTCTTCGCAACTTGTCGATGAAATCGGGCCATGACGACTTCTCAAATCCCGTCCACTGCTTCACACCAAAATTCTCACTCTCGTTGTCGTTCATTGTGTAATCTTCAACCTGCCCGCCCCGCTCGTCAATAATTTGTGCAGCTTCACGTACCGATGAAATCATACACTGCTTGAAATCTGCGGACTGGAATCTCTGAAACCACGTGTAAAAGCCTGGGGTCAGTTTTTCCCATTTGTCCCTCAGAAGTGATAACTTTTCATCGAAATCTTCCTCAGACTTGGCATCGTACAGACCCATGTGGAGGATGGAACCTTCCTTTTGGCCGAACACGTCATGTACAATTTCTTTCTTGACATTGTGCGAGACTTTTAAAGTGGAGTGCAGGTGATGCTCTATATTTTCCTTCTTGTGGATGCGGCAAGAAGGGCAACTGAGTTAGCGAAAGTGATTCGAAGAGCATTTCGTAAAGCATCCTCGTTGTCCGTACCATACGCTTTTAGGTCGACCAACTCCCGTCTTTTCCTGACCATCGCCTGGGTGAACATTAGGTAATCCTCGGTGTTGCGAGACATATGGATAAACGAAGGGCCGAGAAAGACGGGGTGCTTCCCAGTGCGCCTACTTCTCAGCATTAAATTCTTGTATGTCGTCAGAGTTACGAAAAAGTCTCCCAGTTTGAATGTAGCATCAACTCCTAGTACTGAAAAGCGGGTGGGACTAGTGCAGAACCGTACCACGTTGTCCAGTTGATCTTCTAAGGCAAGAAAGGCATGGGGACTATCAGTTACGCTGATCTCTCGCAAAAATCCTTTGCCACTTTCTTCTTGATGACTTCTAAGTTGGCTGTGTAGCTCCAACATTTCGTCTTTCTGAACAGAAGACGTTGCACTTAGAGAGTGACGACTGTTGTAGGCTTGTTTTTTGTCCCAGGGTTCCTCCGAGATGCTTCGTAAAGCCATGATATCTCCACTCTCACGGTGAACAGCATCATATGCATTGGATGGATTCATTTCACTACAGCGTTGTTTAAGAGACTGCAGTGTACTTCTAGAAGTGGGAAAGAACATTCTGGATTCATCTTTGGAATTTCCATGGGCTGTTGGGAAAATCGGTATTTCAGGTGAATCTTTGAAGAAGTACTGGATAACGGCAAATCGCATGGGTTGACCCTTGTTATCTTTCACTGTGGATATGATGCGTTTGAACTGCACTCCATTCTTTTCTTTGGTGCCTTTATGTGTGCCATACTGCCGTTTTAAAACAAAGACGTCACTTTCTTGGTCAGCGGATTCACCACGCCACTCAACCACGCTGGAGACCTTTCCTCCTGCGAACCGAACTTTGTGCGATTTTATTGGACAAGACACGTCAATGTAAACGCCATTGTCGTCAGCTGTTAAGTCGCCAACACTTTGTGATTCAAGATCTACGACAAATACGGTGTTATGCTGAATTCGTACAGGCTTTGTAGTACAGAGTTTTTCTTCTGGCGGCCCCTCCAAAATAATGCTGTAAATTTCCTTGGCCGAAAGGCCTTTACTTAAACGGCAATACACGGGTAAACTTGAATCTTCATGATAAAAGTCATCCACATCTTGGCAGACAGGGGGAGAACACCGTTCCTCGTCTGTGCTACGAAATAATCGACGTATGAATGGCTTTTCCGGGTTACTGTTCATCTGAGAAGAAAACAACATTCCACAGTCACTTGCAAACAAGGATATAACGATTATGAATCAAACAGTTCCATTCTCCAGGCAGAAGCCTGGCATTTGTTTACGTATTAATTCAGGTGTGGCGCATTTTGCCATCAGTTTTGGTCCCACTACGTGGCATTTGACCTGCTTATTTGACCTCGTCCCGGTAAATTTGCTAATTAAATAAACGGACAATCAGTGTCCGGGGATTGGGACCTGTCGTCCGGCAGGAACTCTACGAATTTGTCATTTAACAGTAGTTCTTCTATTTACCTTCACAACTACTTTCTCTTCCTTGATTCTCTTCTTTGCAGGGCTATTAGTGGGTGAGTCAATGACTATGGGTTCCTCCTTCAGCTTTCCTCTGAATTTAACATTTTCCGTTGGCATTGGTGGATCTAGACATACCACATCCCTAATGTGCAAGAAAATACAAAATAATTTCTGAATTCTCTCGTGCATTAAGAGATATTATGTTAACCCTATTCAGACCGGGCTTTTTTTTATCTTTTCAGACCGGTGGGGGGATTCCACCCCCCCCCCCCCCCCCAGCTCTTTGTAACTTCCAGAATATTTAATTATTTAATTATTTACTTAATTGGTTTTGAGTACTTCCTAGTAATTTTGGGCGGTTTTCTGATGTTTTGGAAAAATTTCGAAATCCAAGATGACGGATCCAAGAAGGCGGCTGTTTGACATTATGTAATTGTCACGTGATGTGACTTCTTCATCTTACGTGACATGTACCAAAAGATAGATTTTTAGTCATACTACAATTACCGGTACCGGTATATCCTGTAAGTTTCATTGTGATTGCTAAAATATTGCTAATTTAAAAAATAGAAATAATATTAAATAGAAATATTAGAAAATAGAAATAGTATTAAAAAATAGAAATAATCGAACCTAGCTGGTGCACTTTTCCCCTTATGATTAGATAATGAATCGAATATGAAACAAAATGTTTGGACTCAGCAGGATTGAATACAGATTGTAAAGCTGAAAATCTGAAAAATTAAAACTGGGTATGCAATTTCAAATACACATTACAGTTAATGTAAGCTTCTTTAAGCTTCTTCCTGGAAAATGTTTCAATACAGAGGTTGCATTTCCTAGAAATCGACTCCAAGCAAAACGCTTTCTAGACTCTTCGTAGTATCATATTACCGAACTACAGCTTATTAGGCGAAATCATGTTACAATGAATACAAATTTTTGTATCGAAATTATAAATGTTGTGAGAAACAGCAAATGTGTTTTCAGCGACAACAATGACTTAATCAGTTGTCAACACTTTAAAAAGATTAAAGATCAGTCTTCAGGCCCGACAAACCACACATTTACACTGCAATTCAACGCGCTCGCAAACGACAATCAAAATATTTCCTACTCAGCTGACTCAGTAACTCGAGTTAATTAATACATAAACACTCTGCCACAGTTAAGGAAAACTTTAAGACGCCTTTGACGACGAGTATGGAGTGTGATTACTTTTCAATATCCACAGATTGGGTATAGAGGTGGAAGATGGTTTGTAAGCAAACAAGCAAATTTAAGCTTTTCAGTCTGTGACAGCCGTGTTCATAACCACTATCCCGGTTGAACACGGAGTTACTTTTTATAGCATTGAAATAATTATTTTCATGACTGTTCTGACAATTCGAAAACTTACCCGTCACTTTCCTCAGCTGTCTCATCAGATCTTCCCTCTGTACTCGGCACAGTAAGCTGTTCTTCTTCACTGTCGGACATGTTGTTGGAAGTACGAGGAATAATTTATTCTTGGCGGGAAATGAATTATTTTTGGCGGGACATAAATTATCAAAATGCTTATTACCCCACCCCTAGACTGCGAGCAGTCTCTCTTTTGCTCTAAAATCCCTGCCGGAGGAGCGGCGAGAAAAGCGAGTACGATATTCGAGCCGCGAGCCGCGAGCCGCGAGCCGCGAGTAGCGTGGGCGGGAGAGTGAGCGAAGAGCGAAAAGAGAGACTGCCCTGCTTTCATACTGCATTTCTGAAGCCCGGCACTCTGGTGACGGAGTGTTTTGATTGGTCGGTCTATGACCCGATGGCGCGTATCTGTCATCATCACTTGAAGACATGCAGTGCGCGCCAACGGCTGCCGTCAATAGAATTGCTGACCGCTAGACATCAAACTCACAGTTTCAAGAGGAGTTATTCGCACATCTGACTGAAGCCGAGTTCAGCCATCTATTACACGTTGCATAGCTCTAAAGAAGCTACAACTTCACTTTCTTGACGAAATGGGTCTAAACATCACACTCTGTGATGCGAAACACAACATCCTGTAACAGACTTTTTAAGACAATAAGCCAGGCCCGGCGTTACAAACAAAGAAACTCGTCACGTTGCGGATAATATTTCAGATCCTTTATTGTCAGAAATTTAAACGTGAGAGGCTGAAAAACCTATCAAGTCCGTAAACGAGCCAAATTCAACGATCGCGGCATTAAAAAGTCGCTTTACAGACAATCAAAGATCAAATTTTATTGAGAATTACAAATGAACAGGCGTAAAGCCACAGGAGTCCGTCATACAAATATCAGATATGACCTTTATACAGTAACGAACACTTTCACAAACGACAAAATCCTACCCAGACGGCTAATCAGGATTTTTTTCTTCGCCCCGTTCCATACAGGCTTCTTTGGCGTGGAACTGTTCATCACATCTTCCCAGCTTTGAACTTGAACACTTCGATTGATTCGCTACACTGCGAGCAGTCACTCTTTTGGTCTAAAATTCGCGGGAAAAATTTGACACCAGCGTATCATGTTCGAAAATGGGCGTGTGATGTCATTGATGCGAACTGTCAAAGGGCTTCAGAAATGCAGTATGAAAGCAGGGCAGTCTCTCTTTTCGCTCTTCGCTCACTCTCCCGCCCACGCTACTCGCGGCTCGCGGCTCGAATATCGTACTCGCTTTCTCGCCGCTCCTCCGGCAGGGATTTTAGAGCAAAAGAGAGACTGCTCGCAGTCTACCCCACCCCGGACACTACCCTGAGGTGATCACTTTCCAATCCAAGGGGTTCCTAGGAGGTAGAGCATGGGAAATAATCAGAAACATTCTTGCGAAAGCAACTTAGTTCCTCACCCTCCACGAAAAAAAATATATAAAAGCATTTATAAATCTCATTTCAGTCCATTCCGGTCTCATTCCGGTTCATTTCGGTTCATTCCGGTCTCATTCCGGTCCATTCCGGTCTCATTCCGGTTCATTCCGGTCTCATTCCGGTTCATTCCGGTTCATTCCGGTCCATTCCGGTCCGTTCCGGTCCGTTCCGGTCCGTTCCGGTCCGTTCCGGTGTTTAGTAACGCCCCTCATTTGACTGGCTGTCTGCCAGCCAAAAAAGAAATTTCCCAGTTTTCCTCTTTTCAATAACTCTGTCTAAGACACTGCAACACCATAATATTTTAAAACGAAATTCAGTATGTACTATGTGCAAGGTTCTTATTTGTTATTTAAATGGTCAAGATACACAGACATGTTCAGTGATGATGAAATTATTAGGTTGATGTAATAATACTTTCAGAAACGTATCATTTTAATCATCGCTGATTGAATCATATTACTTTAAGTTTCACCATTTGCGATTTGCCATTTTTGTGATATGCACACTCTAACCAAATCTGCATTCTAGAGCACAGACAAGCAACTAAAATCTTAACATAACAAGATTTGTCTTTTAATTGGTAAGTGCCTGTGAAATGTCATATTGTTCACTTCTAAAACACCCATCTTCTCTCTAAATTCAGAGAAGAAAATATGACCCCACTACGCTAATATGGACGACACTGTTAATATTGGTGGCTGCATGTTTTAACAGGGCTTCACTGTAATAAGTAATGAGTCCGTATAAGTCCGTATCAATTTTGCAGTACAGCTGTGCATGGAACATCGCCTCAGCACCATCCCATGATGAAACTGGGGTAAATCTGGGGAGAGACCCTATGCCTCACATGACCTGCAAGGCTTGCATTTTTTAGGGAAAAAAAGACTGTTTTGCAGTCTACTGCATATTAACCAGTTTAAAAGATTCCTACTGCTGTGTACCCAAAGCCCTGACCAATTTGACTACTTTATTGCAAGTACTTACTTGAAAAGAAACTCCTCAAAATGTTCCACTTGAGCCTCGCCTGACCACAGAAGGAGGCAAACTGCTTGTTAGTTGCAATGCAATATGTTTTGCTCAGTAAATGTAGAAAAAAATATTTCTTGAGCGAAAATATTTATTAATGGAAGCTAGTATTAGCTTCTACATGCATATATTCCTTTAAGTGTTTTGACTTTTTATTGAGATCAATTCAAGGTGAATTAATACAGGTGTAAAACTACAATCAGATTTTTAAGTGTATTTTTTATTTCCATTTCCTTGTTTTTAGGTTGTTATTGTTCCAGTTAGTCTTCTGTTGCAATGAGGCGTTCAAATGTTGCATTGTTATTACATGACCCAGCTGTTCATGATATGCGTTATGTACATACTGTAAGTATTACCATTGGTTAAATATAACTTGTTATAACTTTATTTGTTGTATAAATACACTCCCTTTCAAATATGTTTATCTAATAATTTTCTATTGTGCCAAGAATAGATGACATAGTTATTCTACTCATTTATCCAACATGTATAAAATAACCTTGATTTGTTTTTAAATGTGTTAATTGAATCCTTTTTTTTAATTCACAGAAATTGATGTTATTGTTTGTGGTCTGTCGAAGATGATCAACAGGTGCAGTTTGACAGATAATTGTAAGAAGGCTAGAAACACACATCTTTATAAAAAATTAATGCCATTTTATTAAATTTATAGGGAGTTAATTAATAAGGAAATTATTCTGTAATATAAAGTAATTACCTTCATGAGATTTAACATTTTTTTGTCAAGGACATCGTCCGCCAAGTGATTTCTCATCTTCGATTTTGGAGTCAAGTCAAAATGAGCTTCTGTAAGCTTCTCATGAATTTTTAGTGAGTGTGACTGCTGGTCCCACAAAAAAGCATCCTTCCATGTTTGAACAAGATACTTTTCCCATTGTTCATCAATTTTCTGGTACTGTCTGGGCTTGTGCTGCTCTTTTCCAAGTTGTTTCTGATTTTTTTAAAGTTGTGCTGCACACAATAAAACAGATTAGAAATGCCAGTTAATTAATGTTATTTATTTTAAATTATTATAAATGAAGTGTTCATACTAATTAAGGGAATACAAAACAGCCCTGCAGTTGCCCAATTAGTGTGTCAAGGATTTTTATAGATTTTTTTTAAAATGCAGTATCAGATAAAAACTGACTACTGATAACTGTCTCTTTTTAAGCACAATTCCATCTATATATAGTGTAATCATTAACAGTAATTAAGTTGGTTATATTAGAGTATTGAACTGAACCCAATTATACCTTACCTTGCAGTCCAACATGACAACAAGTTCCTCTCCAGTGTGCACATTGTTTGCCACAAAGTTTGAATGTTCTGGTTCAGTACCAGGTGGAAACGACATCTTGATGAACGAACGGTTTGGCTCACCACCATCACAGAGTGTCCTGTAAACCCTGGAATAACCGAAATTTCTCAATGCATTAAGTTACTTGTGGTATGTAATTAATGAATAAGCATTCAAAAAATGTTCAAATAGTATTTCTTGTGTTAGATTGGTTCTGCAGTGTTATCATTTCAATTGAACACTTGATTGTTAACCAAATTTAATTTTGACATTTTGAAAATATTATTTTGTTTTTTTGTGACTTAATGATTGATAGATTTGTTAATTTGTTCATCATAATGTATTATTCTTTATTTGCATCTTGCTTCCTGACAATTGTTATTAAATGGTGCTATTAATTAGTATTTCCTGCATTAAATTAAGAGGAGCTATGTTCAATGCTGATTAAAAAAAAATTACTAGGGAGGTTTGTGTAAATGATATTTATAGGTGATATCATGAATTCATGATTTTTATAATGATGAGTTATTAATAATATGCATGTCACATATATAACCAACAGCACAGTAATATTATATGACCAGTGCCTAAAGCCTGCTCGCCGGCACCACTTCACTCCTTCCCAGAACTTCTCCAACATAATGACTGCAGGCAATGAATCAACAGGAAAGTGTGCCAAGGCAAACCTAAATCCACTGTCAGTCACACTGGCAAACTGCATGACCTTCTTGCCAAGCTCTATATCTTACTTTCCTTAATTGAAATAACAAGTAAAATGAAATGTATTGGTTAATTTGCTTGTAGCAATCAACCAGCAGTCTAGTTCTTCATTTACATGATGAGTTGCATGTAAATGACTGAACTAGACTGCTGGTTGATTGCTACAAGCAAATTAACCAATACATTTTAATGGTCAACAATCGACTATTCACAAGACTTTTGTGTCACATACATGTACATCAGAGATAAATTTAATTACCTGTTAACACCTTAAGATCTTCATAAGTTTTTCCCAGTGACACAGCACCCACAAGCTTGTACTTTCCGGTCACTGACATGAATTCCAAGTCCTCCTACACGGGTTTCCAAAAAAAATGACAATTGTGTTTACTCACTCAACATGTCACATACTGGTAGTGGAAGCATGAGAAGGGCGAGAAATCATAAGTAACCATAGCGTGAAATAATAACAATCAAAACTTTAAGGTAAATTTGATTTTCAGTTGGAATGGTATTATTTAAATTAAAGGTAACAACTGTAGCAGTCACCTGCATGCAGATTTAGTTAAATAAAAATGTTTAACGAACCAAAAGCTCTACCTGAATGGTCATTTCGTCAAAAATAAGGCCTGACCACATGTCCTCTTCTTTTATTTTTTTTTCTCTTTACGGGTTATTTTTGTCGGCTTTACGTTCTCGCCATTTTTTTGCGCCAGGCTTGAAAACAAAAATATCGCGCGTTTGAGCTAATTTAATACGGTACAAAAACTAACTTTTCAGTTCCTGTTCGGAAAGTTTGAATTATTATTACGGTGTCACAAAAACATTTCGAATAACTAAATTAATGTTTCGAATATAGAATCCAAGTTTCAAAGAATCACTGAATTTTTTGAAGAATGAAATCGAAGAATGAACTAATCGATGAAGTTGAAGTTGAAGTTGAGCATTCATACAGTGAAGCACGTTGACTGTAACAGTCTACAAGACCAGTTATTCGGAGTTGCTGTGGGATAAATTAGTCCTACGGATTTGAGCAGATATCATTGCACAAACCTTGAAGTTAGACGCCGCCATCTTGGCACAAGTTCCCTGTAACGTTTCACTTTACATCAGAAGATGTGCAAGGCTATCAGATGTTTGATTGTGACAGCTTTAAAGTTTCCCGCCCATGTCCTCTTCTTTTAGTTTCAGGCGATTGGCCTCCCTGCGTAGCCATTTGAAGACCTCTGGGTTCCAGCCAGATGAAGGGAGAATTGCATTCTTGTGATACCTTTAATGAGAAAATAATCAAAAGCAAGCAGATTTATTTTCAGCAAGTTAATTCAAACCTTGGACATACTGCTATAGTTTAAATCTTATTGATCAAAAATGTAATTTACACTAATAAAAGTGTAATTACCTGACAAGTCTTTTGCTGGGTAATATCAGATGCTGCTTTAGAATGTCAAAAGCCTTTGGTGATGTAGAATACAACTCAAGGCAAAGCTTTATGACCCTGAAGATGAAAAGGAAAATAAAAACATAAAACCCCTCAACACTATGGCAAAAAATTAACGAAGCCCATTAAAATTGTGACCATTCTTAATTAATCCATATTTCATATTTATATTTGTATTTATATTGTTTCCTGTAGGCGTTATCCAATCAGAAGCTGAAGAAGGCTGCCAGTCGAGTTCTGATTAGATGTATGAGTGCTCTAAAATTTGAATCAATTCAAGGTGGTCACACTTTTGGGCTGGTTAACAGGGGCGGATCTAGGGGGAGGGTGCAGGGGGTGTGCCCCCACCCCTACTGAGATGACCTGGCGACTTTCTAATACAACTGTTAAAAACTGGTGTACCCCCCTCCTACACCGACTTACTTTGGATGCCAGCGAGGACCCGTTTTGCTCTGAGTCCTCAGAGCCTTTTCTTGTTGTTGCAGCAAAAGACGCATATCGTCATTGACCTTTTCTGGGTTGATTTCATTTAGCATGGCAATAAAATCCTGATGATCTTCCCTGTCCACCTCCATGCATTCCTCCTCGAATTTTACCTTCCAGTATTCCTTCCTCCTTACCGCATTTCGCTTTTCTCTGGTCACCATATCCAGCTTCAAGCACAGTTCCTGTTTGCTCAAGACTGAATTCTTAGTAAACCTAATGTTTTTGAACTCGGCCTTGCGTTTACAGAGACGTTCTTTTGCCAGATAACATGACTTACAAAAGCCATTCTCTTTTTTCGTGATAACTTCACAGGCCTTAGAAATTAGCCGTGCATCACCGTTCACGTCAATCTCAATGACAGATTGTTCTTCGTTCGGATGCCTGAGTACCTTAAAGTGGTGACTAGTTTTGTTGAACCCAAGGCAGGGATGGAGGAGCCCACTGAGGTGCAAAATGCTTGGCAGGTCAACAGACATGTTTGAATTATCAGGGTTTAATCCAAAAGCACCTTGATAGATTCTTGCCGGTGTTCCACTCGTTCCGCCGATACTAAATTACAAATCACTTTTTACTGTGAGCAGAAGGGAATGGTCACATCCATTTACCTTGTAACCAGTAAACCTCACGAAATTGGCCTCTGTCTCGGTCCTTCCCCGTTCAATCCATCCATGCGGTGGCCGAATTTCTGCTTCAGACCAAGATGCAGAGTTACTTTTTAGACCGAGATTTCAAAATGCTAGATGTTGTCTCCCATCGTGTCCTCTAGGTTAAAAGACCAACACTTCTCCTCCGAACAACTGTCTCACCAGAGCCGCAACATCAGAGCGAGGAAGTTCAAAGGAAATGTTCTCTTTCTCGCTTTGGCATCTCGACATGATCTCGGCAAAAGTTGTTAGTGAACCTCTGACAATCTCAAAGTTTTTTGACAACCTATAAATACAAGAGCAGCACAAAAATGAAAAGTGAATCACCATCTATCACTTCTTGTTCTTTTGATTTTTAAAACTTGCCACAGTGAAAACGGAAGAAATAGCTTACCATAAAGGTGCCATAAGGTTGTCATTCACCTTTCGAGGTTTCTTCTTCGGAGGTTCGCCGGCAATATCAGCATTGTTAGACAATTCCATGGAAGGAAACTTAACTCAAACGCTCTTTCCAAATTTGATATAAAAAACGTGGAATATACTCTCATTGAAAAAACATATATGGATCAGCTGAGACGAGAATAGAACGTTAAATCCCTCATTAAAATTCAAATCAAAACAAACAGTTTGGGTTTGCTCGGGGTTTTCGTTTCTGATTGGTTGATTTCTTTTTCCGGTTGCAAGTCGGAAGTGACAAATGAGCCACATGGGAGTCCACATGGGAAGGTCTTTTCGTCGCACACGCCACGCGCTGTGGAGAGGGGTAGAATGTTCATTTGTCGCTTGCACGTTTAATCTGACCTCGGTTTTTTTAAACTTTGAATTTGATAATGGCCTTATGATCGCCGACCTTGCGCCACATCCTCTGACAATGGAGTATTCTTGTTGAATGTGAAAATTCGAGGCGGCTGTTTAGGTAGTTAGAACCGAGCGATTGCAACGATTTTCGGCCCAAAGCTTGGTAATTTATTGAACTATATTTGACCGAGGCTGGATGGCGAAGCGACGCATGGAAATATGAGAAATTGGAAGAATTCGGGGCTGTGTCGGGATTTGGCGGCGTTGGAAGCTGCATGCCTTGTCTCTTTCTCTGGTATTAGTAGGGGGCATCAGCGGCAAGTGAGGAATTAATCGTCCCAAATCTCACAATAACACACAATCAACCACAGGTAGCCCAAGCTCCAAAGGGAGCCGTCAACATGACATTGCATAACAGCGTTATATTTATAAGAGTTTGTATGGGAATAGAACGGTCGTAAAAAATAGTTCAAAATAGGGGAAAGAGATTTAATAAAATCGACTTACCCTCTCATCTTCTGTGTATAGGATACTCGCAAATTAGGATCACGCAGAAGGTCACACGGTTCTAATTAACGAAATCCTGGAACATACAAATCGGGAAAAAGAGAACGTTTCCCAGAAACAGCTGTCCCGCCAGACATTCGGGTGGATAATGACTGATTCCTTTGGAGGAAAAGTTTCGTGTAGTACAAAGAGGTGCTAGGAAGCACCGAGAACGAGCGTACTTGAATTTGCAACGAAGAAACCTCCAAGGAACCCATGGTACTAAAGGAAGCAGCGATAGTGTGAGTTCGGACAGTCT
This sequence comes from Siderastrea radians, assembly GCA_964017195.1. Lineage (NCBI taxonomy): Eukaryota > Metazoa > Cnidaria > Anthozoa > Scleractinia > Rhizangiidae > Siderastrea > Siderastrea radians. The sequence continues at coordinate 30,189,095 of OZ024888.1, read as the reverse complement.
CCCTGTTTCTTTAAAAAATCTGCAGTTGCCAAATCACTGGCACTGCATTCAAGATCGCGATGACCAGGTCAGTCTCATTCAGCACGAAAACTGGGAATTCGGCGGCCAACGGGGAATCACAGAGCTCTTAGTAAAGCAGACCAACCTTAATTTAGTCTCTCTTGTGGCAAGAGTGCATGGTAACAGCGTCGACCTCAACAAGGACCTTGGATTTAAAAAGCTGCTTGGAGAGAAAAGAATTGAAAATCAAGTTTTATACGCGCTAAACTACTTAGACCAATCCTCCCTGTGCTTTGGTTTTGAAGATGATGATAATTGCATTCTCTCCATGTTAACCTATGTGATTGGTGTTCTATGGCTGGCAGATGTTGAAAGCAAGAGGGTGTTCGCACACAATTGCCTTATAGTAAGCGGTCCTAGTGGAATATGTAATAACTGTTCTCGGCTTCGTGTGCAGAATGGCAGAAGAAAGAGGCGGAAGGAAAGTCAAATGAAAATTCACCCCAAATGTAATAAGAGGTACATGACCAAAGAGGAAGTTGAAGTGCAGTTGAAAAATGAACAAAAAGTGCGGAGGAATGCTGGAAAGAGAGAGGAATATTGGCGGGAGAAGTTCCAAAAGGAGTGTGTCGCAGTAGAGAGTGAAGACCAGGATGATCTGTTTAAAATGCTCACAGAAGTGGAGGAAAAGGATGTTCCTGAAGATATGAAGTGTTTTTGGCAACAACAGCCCAAGATACTGCACACCAAATGCAAGCAGGGATATAGATGCCATTCAAAGTAAGAAACTGTTTTTTTTAGCCCGGGGGGGGGGGAGGTGGGGAGGGGGCATACGATGGACATTAGAAGGCCTTCGTGGATGGTCAAATAATTAAAGTAAACATCAACAAAACGTACAATGTAGTAAGCAAGTTCAATGAAATGGTTAAAAGTGCCCCCCCCTCCCCCCTTTGAAGCTCAACATTGAAAGGTGCACAAAACAATCACAAATTCATAATTTTTGTATTTGACATTTTAAGAATTATGATTATTTTCATTATTTCATAGTAAGTTGTTTCTCTTAATTTCCTCTGTGGAAAGAAACTGAGATGGGGTGCAAAGGGTAATCCATAAATACCAGTAGACATCTACAATTGTTTTCTCCTTACCATAGGTCAAGCAATAATATGTAAATAACAGTAATGGTCCAAGACCAAAACAACCTTGTATGCCGGTCACATTTAAGTGTGTTTTACTGAAAAGAATGTCTATTACTTCCGCTTACAGGATCATGCAGTTGTGCATACAATTGTACTGTAAAAACCCCAAGGTACTTGACCCTCTTCGGCAGTTCATACGTCTGCCAAGCAATCGGACTATTAGGTAAGTCATGATCACATGTATGTAGTTGAGTTCATCATAATCGTATAATGACATTGTATTCACCATGTAGTACAGAAATCATGCATGGATTATTATTATTAGTAGTAGTATTATTAGTCTTTTTATTATTGTTATTATTTTTGTATGGAATATATGGGAAGAAATCTGCCTAGAATCTAGATACATGTACCCATTAAATATTTAAATTAAAGCTCGTTTGTTGAAGTTGTCAATTGGTTTTTATCAGAAATTTATTAATAATTAATATTATAGTCTATTACACACTTTCTGTTGTTATCAAACTTTACTATTTTAATTCAGGTACCACAAAAATAAACGAGCAGAGCAGCCAAGCTGGAACAGAGACACAATTCAATGGTGCCGTGAGGCTGCCCAGGCCAACCAGCTCAGAGACTGGGACTTTTGGGGTGGTTTTGTAATAGATGAAATGAAGATTGAGGTATTTTTTTTCTTGAAGATTGAGGTATATATTATGGCTACCACTCCAATATTCATTGCAGTTAAAACCATATTTTAAGTCAATAGTGGAAACAGGTTAAGAATGGGACCTGTCTGAATAAAAGTTCTAGTATCATAACTTGAGCAATTCAAGATATTTATTAAAGACAACTGTTAAAAAACATTTCTATCGAAATTGAGGATAATAAAGTCAAGGTACAGTGAAGTAAGACTACACAATCATTTACATTCCTACTTGTTATAAACTCCAAGATAAAACAACAGTAAAACTCATATAATTAATTGTCAGTGAAACCTTTCATCAGGAAATGTGGAAATGGTGGTCAAGAATGGAAAACATCGCATCGTTGGCTTCGTTGAGCTTGGAGCTTTACATGATGGTGTGTTACGATTAGAAGGTAACATGCTTCATCCGATATTATAAAAACTACCCTCTCTATAGCTCAATGTCTTTTACAACACTACTCATGCAAGTGCAATAATTATTTTAATTTTGGTACAGAAGAGTTTTCAATCGAGCATTGTACACCCTCCAAACCCAAAACTTAACACTCTTGCCAATCACAAAAAATCCAGTAAACCATTCAAAAATCAAAGTGACCATGCAAAGCTGACGAAAGCAGGAAAACTTGCACAAGCAAGACATGATAGGTTTTGGTTTTACATCTGATTGGCTGAGAAAGTGGCCTGAGTTTTTAAAGTCAATCACTTAGTGCATCTAATGGAAAATGAGAGCAAAAGCTCATTACTCACGCTCAAGTGAAAACCATCTAAACACATAAGAAAGTTAACCAATTACTTCTTTTTATCTAATATTTCTGTTTATCTATTGTAATTATATTGATTATTTAAGTACATTGGGTCTGAAAAGCCCTCAGATTGGGAGACTCATTAAAATTTTACATTATACATTTTACATTTTAACCAAAAGAACAAAACTTAAGTCAAATCCTGATATCACCAGGTGATTAGAAATACAAAATGTAATATGTTGTAACACTATGAAACACCTTTGAATTAAATTCTTAGGAAAAAGTGAAACACAACTTGCTTCACACGTGTTACAGTTCCTGTTTTTAAGTGACTGTGGATTCAGGTTTCCTGTGGCTCAGTTTCCAAGCCATGATTGTACTGCAAGTGACTTGTTCCTTCTATTTTGGAAAGGCATTGGTATGATGAAAGAGTATGGATTTAAGTAAGTTGGATTTACAAATAGCATGCATTTAATAAAACTGTTGGTTCCATCAGCTACAGTACATATATGTCTTTTTGAACACACAGGTACCTTGTTATTAAACTACAAGTAAGAAGTGCCATTTAAGAGTCTAAACCGTACATGAATATAATCTTTCAACTCTATTCCATTTCACTTTCCACAAGGAGAGTAGTGTTATTTTGTGATCCATTTCAATAATAAATTTACAAAAATGATGGGAAAGGTTCTTTTACACTTATGACACGCGAAAGTTCGAGCTAATTATCATTGTAATTTCTTATGTTTTCACACACAGCATTTACTGGTGCATTCTGGATGGAGCAGAAGTAAACAGAAAGTTCATTCAAATGCATTTCCCAAATTGCGACCCAGTACCACACAAATTCGTGGCATACAATATGCACACTGGTGGACCAATGGTTTTTGTGGTAGATTGCAAAGTAAGTGTCATAAAGTTGCACTGTAAAGTGGCAAATATGTGTTCCATGGTAATACATATCCCAGTACTAATTTCATGGAATATAACTTTCCTTGGCTTCCAGGTTACATCTCTTTCCAATTAGGTTAAACTGTATCACTGACAACACTCGAAACATCACATTGAAACATAATATTTTCAATAAAATAAAGTACATGCATGAAAGGTTTTAGTAGAATTTCCAGTAAGACATTAGTTGACCCCTGCCAATTTGCAGCACAACTTCAAAACAATTCGGAACAATATAGAAAAACGCAACCTCAAAGGAAAGCCACGATGCCTTACAGTAGGTGGAAAAAAGATCCTTTGGTCACACTTGGTTGATGCCTACAAGTTTGATCAGTCTTCCACTACAATTCACCTCCATGAGAAGTTGACTGAGGACCATTTCAATCTGGACCCTGCCCTAAGGATGCGCAACCATCTGGCAGAAGATGTTTTGGACAAGAGGATGCATTTCCTAATGAAGGTAATTGTGAGATGGAATTCAGTTAACAAAATTGTGGCACATTCATTACACACTGATTACTAAACATACACAATTTCTTATTACAATTATTGAGAAGTAGTTATATATATATAACTACTTAATATACTATAACTACTATATCAAACTGGTTTCATTTGAAAAAAATTAAACCAAATATAAACTTAAGCCACACAAAATGCATACAATGTAGGTGCATGAAAATATTAATTAAAGAAATTTAATTAATATATCAATTAAATTTCTTTAATTAATATTTTCATGCACCTACATTGTATGCATTTTGTGTGGCTTAAGTTTATATTTGGTTTAATTTTTTTCAAATGAAACCAGTTTGATTTTTCATTTCATTTAAGTCTCAGGATCTGAGACAAAGGAAAAAAAATAGTCATTAATATAAACTGGTTTGAAACTGAAACAATGAAAACTAAAACTCAAACTGAAATGGGAAATTTTAAACCAATGATAAATGAAACCATAACGTGTTCAAAATTATCATACATCCACCGAGGGGGAGTATATGCCATAAAATGCTATGAAACTGCAATAATTTTGTTGTTGACCCATGGCTAAGGATTTGTTACCTTTTTTAGGCCTACAAGAGACATCTCTCTGAAAATAGTGAAGACAGCAGTACACTGGATGCCACAATAAATCTGATCAGCCACACTAGTGAAGTGTTTGAGTTCTTCAGTTCAAGCAAAGAAGCAGTGGTCAGTAAGGATGATGTCCGGATCAAGAGATTGGATGCTTTCCTTACTTTTTTTTCAGACTGGAGAGAAGAAGTTCCATCACCTAATGCTAAAGAATTTATTTCAAATAAACTGTGGTTCGATCTCCAATTCATGACTCATGGCTTTAAGGCCATTGTAAATATTAAGCTTTCAAAGTTCCCCAATTCTACTATCAAACCATGGCTTGTCAACCAGGACGGTGTGGAAAATCATTTTTGTCAAACAAGATCATGCAATGGGCAGAATAATAATCCAACATACAGGCTTCAAGAGTCTGTCCAAAATTCAATACGATTTGGGCAGCAGCCCATCAGCTCAAAATGCAATGCTGGAAAAGGTAGATAAGAGGAGCAAGATATTGCAATTAGAAAAAAAACTTGAGATAGTCAATTAATCACTTCAATTGCTGATTGGGCTAGCACATGACATGAAAGTGGTCCATGGAAAGCTATGATGTCATTTATTTTCCCTGGGTTCATAGTGAAAGAAGTTCCTTTTTTAAATTGACAAGAAAATATTTGCATGGATGTAAATGACAAGCACAATATGTTAGTGATGTGTACAAAATGTAGCTTTTTCTTGGCTAAAAGTAAGGTTCACAATTAAAATATATCTAAAATTTTACACTTATCAACATAGCTTCAATAATTGTGTAGCACTTATTGTGTAGCATTAACCATGGTCAGATGTTGCCTAACATTGAAGGGACAACATTGAAAACAAGTCATGCTAAATGCTACACATTTATATTGAAGCTATGTAAATGAGTGTAAAATTTTAGATTTAGTGCACGAATTAATGCTGGACAATTACCCAGGGCTACTAGACAAACTATATGATGCAAATACCCAATGAGCAGAATGGCTCTAACTAGCAAAGACATGTTACTTCTTATTTAAAAGCATATCTATTACACATCATTGAACACTGAGAGTTTTTGTAAAATGAATTTGTGATTGTATTATTGGGGTAAACATGCTATTCTTGCTTTTTGGTGTGGAAATAAAACATAAACTCACCATTTTAATGTTTAAGAAGACCTGCTTATCCTTAGTAAAATCCTGCCAGCGTTGATTTCAGCTTGTGTGCGAAGATGGGTCACGTAATGTGGGTGGGGTATGTTGCCATTGCTGTCACGGGAAGACACTGCATCCATTAGGCTTTGAGACAGTTGCTGTTTGTTGTGACTGGTTTTTACTTTAATCCCATATGCACTGCAAAGCTTTCCTAACTGATCCTTGGTGTAGACTCGCTTGACACCAGCAACACCATGCTTCTGGATGAAGGAGTACAAGTGGTTATGGCTAATCTGCTTTCCAGCACTTCTGTCCTCCATAATGTCAACAAATTTGGGATGATCTTTACATTGGGCTGCAACTTGTTTGCGTTGTAAGACACGTTTCCTGTGTTCAGCGGTTTTCTTAAGGTTGTATGCTCGGCGGAAATCTCTAAGAAACTGACATGTTGCCATTTTCATGTACCTCCTGACGACATCATTTAGCAACTGATCCACCAGCACCTACATGTATGAATATAAGACAAAAATTTATAATTTAGAGGAATGTTGTCTGTGGTCGACAATTATAATATTGCAAGCAGACAATCAGGAAATGGGTGGTGCAGTAACCTAAATTTGTGTTTGAGTAAATAATAACCACTAGTAAACACTTAATGATTGCATTATGCTTTGTTTTTTGTTTTTAACCTGGGCTGAAATTTAGCCCAGGTGCTAAATCTCAGAGGTCAATAACCGGTCATGTATTTGCAAATGCCTTGATAAGAAGATTTGTTCTGAAACCTAAGCTGGCATTTCAGCCCACTTAACTGGGCTGAAATTTGTAATTTGTAGACATGAATTTTTTCTTAAGAAGATTTGTTCTGAAAGCTGAGCTGAAATCTCAGCAATTCTAACTGGGGGGAAATTTCAGCCCGGGCTTCACCTTGTGATCAGGTCTTTAGACAGTAAAACTAAAATTGCATGGACAGCATTGTCAGCAAAGCTGGCTTTCTCGTTTGAACCCGTCAACCTTGACAAGTTCATTTGCTGGACTCTCAGATTTTCAAGGATCTTGAAACATTCAAAGGCTTCATCTGAAATGTGTAGCAGACCACGTTCCCTGTACTGTCGATCCTCAGTCACCTCCAAAGTTCCTGGAGCACTTGTGTTGTCTTTCAGCCATGCAAACTGAGCAATAATTTGTTCCTCCAGAAGCTCACATTTGGCATACGCAGCATAGACCCTCTGTCGAGTTTCAGTGGTCTGCGAAAACATGTTCTCCCTGATGAACCTTCTGCATCTCTCCAACTTCGTCCTGACTGCCCACCCAGCAACATGCCTCAGCTTCGCCAGACCTTCAAGAGACATTTCTGACACATTGAAATTTATTTGCACGGTTCACGTTGAAGATCAACTTTACTAGCCAAATGATGAACAAAGAAGGTGAATGTATCCAAACACAACATAGAACCAATGGAGAAGTGTGCTTCTGACAGGTCATCAACTTGGAAGAGGGCACGGAGCTCACAGCGATACTCAGCTGAACCAATGACACCCAAATATAAACGGTGTGTTACATCAGTGAGGTGCTTGCGTAGCATGGTGTTGACCAGGATATCATCTGCATTGCTCGCAAGGTGGTCTCCAAGCAAGTTAAATATTTTGTTCCACAAAATAAGGGAAAGAAGTTTAAACTGTGGTACACTGTCCTTCAATACTTTGGCTATTGCTTCATTCTTTTCTTTACAAAATTCGTCTCCACCAAAAGCTAACGGCTGTGGTACTTTTTGGTTTTTCAGCAGCTGTACAATGTCAAAGTCATTTGGTGGTTCACTAAACTGGCTCTCCTCCTCATCTAGTGCCAGAAAAACAGCACCCAAATCAACAACGGCATTGTCATCATCCCTGTCAAAATATGATGACACCAGGCCATCAGGATAGCTATCTACTGACAGCGCTTCAGGAGCATCTCCATCTTCTTCTCCAAACTCCTCTCCAAAGTCACAGACAGAAAACAAATCATTGTTTAAGTTCTGATTTGCACAACAGGTAAGATCATCACACTCATCTTGACTATTGTCACAAACACTCGGAGCATCTGGAGGTGGTTTCAGAAGTTGGTTCGACTTGAATTTGCATACCTGAAGATCATCAGGATGCCGCACACGTGAAATAGCCACATAAATTAAACCTGGCACAAATTCCTTGGAACAATGTACCACTGCACATGGTAGTGTAAGACCTTGGGTTTTATGACAGGCGCAAGCAAAAAAAGAATGACAGGATACTGGGTACGGCTTCCAACTACTTTTCCACTTCTGTCCCTCTTTGACCAAGTTTGTCTTTTTAGTCCAACCTTTCCGTGATTTGTTATCTCGACTTCAAGCTTGTCCCCTCGCACGCCCAAGAATTTCCCTGTTGTACCATTCTTGACATCTTCACTAAGGTTCCACGCTATCATAACTTTAGCACCCACTTTAAGAAGGAGCTTGACTTCTGCAGGACAGCTAATTCCAGTGACATTTCCTTCGTCAACACAATCAAAGGTAAGCAGCTCTCCAGGCATCCTGAATAGTGCTTCTTGGTTGTGCAGTTGAACTGAGATCTTGGTGGAAAATATGTCTACAGCATCTCCTTCCAATGGCCTGTCTAGAGACTTCAAGAAACCTTCTGTTTCAGGACTACAGATGCCCAGGCGAAGCTCCTTCAATGCTGTAATGAATGTTTTGTCTGTCAAATTTTGGCGCATCAAATGTTTAAGTTCTAATCTGTGTGGAATTGCCACTCTGAACAATCTTGAACGAAACATGAATTCGCCATCATCAAAAGTGCCTGGAACTGGCTTTAACTGTAGAAATTCACCTACAAGGATGATTTGCTTGGATGCGAATGGCTTGCTTATGTCTCTTTCAGCTGCAATTTCGTGGTGTATAGCATTCACCAATTGGAAGATGCGTTTGCTTGACATGCCAGCTTCGTCCCAGATGATAGTGTCAGCAGCTTTCATCCTTGTGACAAGAGCAGTCTTCAGAACTTGTCGTTGTTCATCTGTAAAACTAAAAAGACTATTGTTGTAGAATGTTTCTGTCATATGATCAAAAACCTAACAAATACAGACATTGTTGCCTAGAAATCAAGTGGAAGATGACTATAAATTTCAGAGTAATTTTTACAACAGCATGGGTGTTTACGATTTACACAAACCATTTTCCCTTGGGAGTTTTCAATGGTAAACATCTCATTTCACATGTTGAAATAACACCAGAAAAAGGAAAAAATTCAAAACTGACCCATATGAACTGATAAGACTGAAAGGAATACAAAAAGTTTACCCACCCCCCACGAGTGATCCTAATTTGCACAAATTTACAAACCAGAATGATGCGAACCATTTCTAACCGGATTTTCCGGTTTTTCCGTGTAAATAGTAATGTGCACGGCTATTGCTGACATGCGAAGAAATCGAAACGAACTCTAACTCGAGTTGACTTCCCACATAACCTAAATAACCTGACATTAAACAACTTATTTACTGTAATATGCTGACATTGAAACAGTTTAATGTCGCTTAAAAAGGAAGTTTCGATCTCAATACTATGAGCTACATTTCTTGCTCTTACTCGAACTTTCAATTTCGGTACGATTCACAATGCAACTAGCTAGTCCTTGCAAACAAGCGATGATATATGTTAATGTAGCACCAGCTTATTACTATAAATAAAAAGCTTACCTGGTATCATAAACCTCAGTAGACATGACTCCAAGAATTCTTCATCCCAAATACTGAAGTAATCAAAACGAGAACAGATTCAAAGAGCGATCCTGCAAACGCGCGTGAAGGCTCGATCACACTATCGTATCACACTGATCACATCTTCACCGACGCGGAACATTTCAAAACAAGAACAGCTTCCGACAAGAACAGCTCGAAACAAGAAAAAATCTAGAACAGCTTCAAAGAGCACAAACTTTCCCGCAAACATGCGCCAAGGCTCAAACACACAACTTGCAATCTTCACAGACTCGAAACACTGTTCTCTGATTGGCGGATGAGAGACAATGGTGACAAAGAGCTCGTGGCACGGTCCCCTGGGTGGGTATTTCCCTTGCTGTGAACATTATCCCTTGTCCCACCGCGTGTGCAGGTAATTTGAACCAAAAGGCCGGGTCACTAAGCTATTTTCAAACGGTTGGTGCACGGAACACACAGTCGACGGATCTTTGGACGGCTCTCGATGGAAAAACCTTGTGAGATTTGCAAGCTAAATTGCTCCTTGGCGGACGTTTTCATCCGATGAAGAGGAGCAGTGGTTAGAACAGCTATCAGAGGTGCTCTAGGCGGAATCTCGAGGCGATCGGAGCCTTTGGGGCGAATTTATGGCTGGATTCCTACAGGCGATCTGCTGGGCTTCGTCGCTCGGGTCCCCTACCTTGAGGAATTATATATGGAGAGGAAAACAGAGAACCAAAAACCCACTGGAATCGCTTTGAAACGCTTCCGAATGCCGTAGAAACACAAGTTATACACAGAAGATGGGAGGGTAAGTCGATTTTATTAAATCTCTTTCCCCTATTTTGAACTATTTTTTACGACCGTTCTATTCCCATACAAACTCTTATAAATATAACGCTGTTATGCAATGTCATGTTGACGGCTCCCTTTGGAGCTTGGGCTACCTGTGAATCAACGTTAGGTAAGTGATCTTTATTTATCTTGCTTACAGTTTATTGTAATTTAGGAACAAAAAATCTCTAATTCAGCGATTTATGGGGCATTTTTCACGGTGGGCACAGGAGACTCAAAATGTGGCAGGGGTCGGCGGTGCGCAATGTCAGCGGTTGCTCAACAAAGTGAAACATATTTCAATATGGCGGCCAAAGGCCAGAGTAATGATCTTTCGACAGATGCAGTTCGAGAAGCAGTTTTAGCTGATATGGATGACTTGTCGTCTCAAGAATCGGAAGAAGTCGATGAAGAAGAATCCGAAGAAGACGTTCTCAGTGAGAAGATTGAATTGTGTCTTCAGGCGTTTGACTCGCTTGATTTACGTGATGTAAATTTCGATATGTTTAAGAAACGCGTGCGAAGACAAATTGAAGCATCTTACCACGTATTTCAAAGTCCTACTGATCCGTTAAAGATTTTATTGAATGCTCCTGTAAACTGTGGAACGGTCCTTTATGATGAAACCAGACTGTGGCTGGACAAGATCAAATTACGTTTGGGAGGAAAAGTCAGCATCAGGCGCCCTCATCAATGCGAAATAATTCGAAATTTACCAAAAGAAATTTTTTTGGTGTTTCGAAGTGGAGTTGTACGCTCTCGGTTGCAAGATGTTGTTGATAACATTTCCCTTGCTGAAAATAATAAGTGCTATGCAATATCATTCACAAGGATGGAAGCTGTTGTTGCATTATTCTCTGTGTTGTCAGGAATGTCAGAAGGGGCAGTCAGGTCATACTTCAAGAGGAAAGTGTCGAATGGAAGAGCTAAAGTTATAGTAAACTTGGAGAAAGACTTTGTTTTCCTTTACAAGATCAAAGCTGGCCAACTCTTGATAACATTCCATTATGGATTTTGGAACAAGTCTGGCTTCCCACTCCATAGCTAAGTTACAGTATCATTATTGCTTATTTTCCATATTACCAGACAATGAAAGACTGCATGATTCTAGTTGGTTTTTGGTAACAGTGTTTTAATGAGTTAATAGCTTGAAATTGAGTTGAATACAACTTATTCAATGTTGATATTTAATAACATGTCAACAAACTTTGTAACAAGAGTAAAATAATAGTATTGTCTAAAAATCAATACAAAATTATTTCGAATACAAATTATGCAGTTGTAGGCTGTTGTTAAAAGTGAGTTGCTTACTGTTGCCCATTTATGTTTTCCAAACAAAATGGTAGTTACTTCTATGAAAATGAAATTAAACACAACTGTTCAAATGCTAATATATGAACATGTCAATAAACTTTGTAACAAGACTAAATTTTAACCAGCATAATCTAAAACATAAGTTTAACCCTTTAAGCCCTGATATAAAAATGCCTTTCTCATTACTGATCTCCATACATTTCTCATGAAACTAGTAAGGAGAATTTGTCTAAATATCAAGACATCCTATTGTCAGCGATCACTTCCTTTATTCTTGTCACTTGAATATTCAAACAAGCAGTGATCATGTAAAGAGAAATTTCATTTTCATCGGGGCTTAGGGCTTAAAGGGTTAAATTATTTTGAACAGTGCAATAAAGTTGTAGGCTGGAATGAGGAATGTTGTAGTTGTAGGTTATTAAAACTCTCTGTTGATTGCTTACTTTTGAGTACTTAGAGTATACTCTAGCTTACGTAAGCTAATCCTAGTTTCTGCAGCTACTATGCAGAACAGAGATTCTTGTCTACAGTGATCTTCCCTAGTTGAACACTCTTCTCAATTTGGGCTCTGTAGTTATGTGAACAATAACAGCACTTCTCTTCTTCAGGCCCTTTGTCAAAGCCACAAAAACAGGATTGCCCATTTGTTACCCTTAGTGGTACATAGGTTTGCTTAGATCTAGAAATACGTTCTCCCCCATAGCCCCTTTCTCTGAGCCAGATAAGGTGAACAAATTCATGCTGAAAAATCTGCATCCACCTTGCATGATGATTGGTGTTTTGGCTATACCTTCGAATTGCCATATGCTTGGCTTCTCGGCCCTCCATAGACACTGCATTTAAGCCCAAGTTGTATTTCTGAAAAACATCAGATGCATGGGCAGGAATGATATGTCCCACAGTCCAGGTTGTTGGGGTCACTGTGCTAAACAAGCTGCTGCATCTGAAGAAATTGGTACAGGACTGTTTAAGCTCTGCAATGTTTTCCCGAGAAACATTGACAACTCTACAAAACAGGGAGACAATTTGCCTCAATTGTAGCGACATGTAGGCAAACACATGGAGAGAATAGGTTTGCTTCTCTGAATCATGTGCTTGCTTGATAGAATCAATGATAAACATGAAATTCTGCAGGAACAAACGTGAGTCTTGACCAGTGAATCTGTATTGAAATTGGGCAAGATCTTTGTTTTCATTAAACCACCTAATCACTTTCTTGGCAAGACGACCCATTTTGACCTTCTTTTTAAGGCAGTCGACCAATTTGTAAAATGGGGATGTATAAGGCACAGCATCAAAGTCTGTGATGTTTGATGCAAGTGCTGACTTTCCAATGCTTTCATATAGGATCAGCTTGAATAATTGCTGACAAGAATTGTGTTTTGGATGCAACGGTTCGACATGTGTTCTATCAAGAAACTTTCCAACCAATGGTACAAATTCTTGTCTACTACCTTTCGAGGAAATGAAGTCAGTTACTTTTTTTCGCTTTGTTTTCTCTGAAACTTTCTGTTTACTGACCTGCTTCTTTAGCTTTTCAACCTCCCTTGCAACAGCCACCCTTTTGTCGTAGGCCCATGGCTTCCATTTATTGCCTGGACCAGCTCCAAAAGTCCCTTTTACATGACTGCAGTCAGCAGTGCTCACATTTCCAAAGGTTGAGAAATATCTGGCACTTAAAGATAGTTCCCCAGCAAGGAATGCAAGCATTTTGAGATCGTTAGGAAACTCTGCAAACTTAAAGTTGATGTCTTTCCCATTAATACTGTAGGTTTTGCCCTCGATAGTGGTCATCTCTTGTAAGAGGTGCTTCACATACCTTTGTACGGGAACAGAACTTTCAGAGCAGTTAGCTCCAAAAATCAGGAAGTTCTCATTACTGCTTAGGATGTGTTGTCCCCTATTGAGAAAACTAACATTCCAAGCAGTGGCTGACTCATCTTTTCCAAAAGGGGCACCATCCCCCCCAAGAACAACCTGAAATGTGTTAGGTGTGTTAAACCACAACAACCTCTCCTCTGTTTGCTGCTCTAAAGTTAAGTAAAAAGAGGCAAGTGATGGCAGGAAATCTGTTAAGTATCTGAAACAGCCATTCACATTTTCTTCCTCTTTAAGATCTGCACAAAACACTTCTCTTACATTACCTATTTTGCCAAGGTCGATGGTTTTTACGTGCTCCATCAGTTTGTTGTATGGGAGCAAGGATGGAATTTTACAACCCATTACTTTCAATCTTTGTTGGTTAGACCCTTTCTTAACTCCCTTTTTCATAGAGACGGATTGATACACAGACCTGTACTTAGCTTTACCCATCACTCCCTTACAAAAATATGTTGCAATGCTACGCAACACATTTTCTTGTGACTTTTCAAAGTCTTTTCCCTTAGTGTTATAGATTTGAGGGAAACAGTTTCACAGAATTTTCTCTTTCGTGAAACAGTTGTGACTAATTGTTTCTTACTGAATTTAGTACACAGTGTCTCTACTAGTCCTACAGCAGCTGGTAGGTGGTTGTTCGCTTTCCCACCATGAATTTTGAGTGCCTGTTCCAAGGTTTCAGTCTGTCTTTTTCTCATGGTCCTTTTAGATATCTTGACATTTCCCTGTTCATCACTTGTTGCTGACAGCTGCCTATTTTGAATGGCTGCAGGATGCTCACAAATAGTTGCCTGTAGTCGGTTTTCCTTGTCAGATAGCTCATCCACCTATTAAAAACAAAACAAATCTATAAATTAAAGCTTGAAGAGTTTTTGTTCAGCATCCACAAACATGGCACGGGTGAGACATACACGGTGTAGAAGAGCAGCAGATTGTTACCTGCAATATTTTCCCTTTGTTTCATTATCAAATTGTTCAAATTTAATGGTGAAAAAACTATTCTGAGGTAAAAACATTTTATGCCGCACATACAGATTCTTCTCGTGCAATTACAAACTGTAAATTACTGACTACAAATTGCACTTTTATGAAAATGTACACAGAAAGTGACATAAAGAACTCGTAAATGTTTTTAAGGAGAAAAACCTCGTAAACAAATCAGTTTACTAATAAGTATATTTGGACTGATTTATAGTCTATGAAACTTTCAAAAGCAGGGATTTGGGTGTTTTGTATTACACGTACGAATCGTTCCTTTGACTGTTTACAGATTAACCAGACAGTTTGGTAAGCTAAATTCGCAACAGATTCCCTTATAGATTTGTTAATGCCTTGTTGTGACGGTCTTCCCTCAGGATTGGACATCTCGGGTTGGACAGGCTGCAATGTGTAAGGTGTCCACATTGATTTTGTTGGAACCGAGTTGGGCCTGAAGGCATGCAACACATTCCCTTATAAATTTGTTCTTCCTTTGTTGTGATGGTCTTCCCTCAGGATTGGACATCTCTGGTGGGACAGCAAACGTTAATTGGTTGTAAATGCCTTGACTGTTTTTGCAGGTGTTTGGACATCCTTAGCCAAACTGGGGCGGATCTAGGGGTGGTTCGGTGGAACCCCCTAAACTGTTACTATTTCACTTCCATTCAACTCCGGTTTCTCAAAATCCTTAACCATCAAATGTCAAGTAGATTAAAGCTGTTAGTCTGTCTGTCGCTAATAGAAACAACATGGAATTCCTCCACAAATGCCACAGAGGTTTGACATACAGATAAGGCAGGGATTTTCTTTGTTGCCTTCAAGAAACAGAACTTTCTCCTTCATGTTCTTGATTTTGTCTGCTTGAAGCTCTGACCTGGAAAAAGAAGGATAAATTTATTTTGCTGTAAATCAACCTTTTATTAGAGTTGAAGTTCACATTTCTTCAGGTTTAAACAAACGGTTTTACTAAAACAGGGTGTCAAGTGATCAATGACACTCAGAAAATAGAAAAATAGGAAAGGCAGTAGCCAAAAACCAGGAAGAAATAAAAAGTCTTATTAAAAAATGGAAAAAAAATAGGAAACTTTCTACGAGTTCTCCCTTCTAGACAACTTGGACAGCAGCTCTAGGACAAAGTCTAATTCCCGGGGTCTGTTTAATATCTGTTGTAGGTTAAATTCAGTTAAAAAGACCTAGTTTTATTCTCAATAAAAATCATAAAACATTACTGTTGAAACTCCGTTAACCGGCCTCCCAGCTTGGGGAAGGGACAAGTGGCCACTTCTTAAAGGTTAAATGCGTAACAGAGGTTACACTGTTTCCAGTGATTTACTGACAATTTTGTCACAAAAGAAAAAATTTTGGTTATAATGCTTTTAAAACTGGCCTTTTAAGAAAATTCAATGCAAAATGAGAAGAAGGACATCTAATTGTTACTAATACTTTGGCTGGTTGGGGTGCAAAGGCCAAAATTAACCTGCTTGATGCAAATGCGTGTTATTAGTTCTTCCTAACTAGTCTAAAACTATCTCATACAGAGGTAACTGTATTACTGTGGGCAGTTTGGCTAACTCAACTTTGAACTCATCCCAGAGAAACTGTACCCGCCGGGCAGACAGCAATACGTTAGCCAAATGCTATCATGCAGGAAAAAAGTTACACATTTTTACCTAATTTTAGATTATATTATCCAAGAATGTTAACATGGTTTTCGCCGAACTTTTGAGCAATAAAGGCAAAAATGAAGTTACCAAAAAGATCTCATAGCATGGTGACAGTTAGAGTATAGTTAACAAAAACCTGCCGAAACTTTAGCACTCAAGCTGACCCCACGAGAGAAAAATGAATTTGAAATTATCTAAATTTCAGTATAAACGGACGTTTTGCGTCAGCTTAAAACAAAGAAAAAGTGCGATTTAAGCATTTTTATGAGGTTTGACACTAACTTTCTCGAAAATGATTTAGAATTTAATCGCGGGGTCACTAATCAAAATGAATGTCAGTGAGATGTTTCAAATAGTATACAAAGTGTGACCATGCTATCAGTAGATTTTTGGTAATTAATTCTTGCACTCATTGCTGGAACGTTCATCGGAATCCATCTTAATGTACAGAAATCCACTGTATCTTTCCGTTATCTTGATCTTGGAAATTGTTTAACTGATGTTAATCTTGTAAATCCCTGTGGCACATGTTAGATTTGTTTCTATACTGTTTGCATTGGCTTTGAATGGAGTTTGAGTTGGAAATACTTTGCTAGATGGGGGTTAAATTTCACCTAAAATAAAAATGTTTAGATAATGCAGTTATCATCTCTTTAATCATCTCTTTCATAAGATGACAGTTTAAATCTGAATTAATTTTGTAAATACTAACAATTTATGTAAGCTTTGCAAGGACAGGTAGTTTAAAAGAATTACACTGTAGATAGTGCACTCACATCCGATTGCTTGCAGCATTTTACTGGGGACAGTGCTCAAAGGCAAAGCGATGCATTGCCTTGCAATACTCTTCCCATACACATCTTTCCCCCTACTGGCATGGAATGTGTCAGTCGGGGTGTCCGTGCTTAAAAAATTGAGCCTGCTCTTGGAGGCATTGGGGCACTTCTTCAGTTCACTCATTAAGAACTTCCTTTCTACGGTGTCTTTAGTCATAGATGCAGCAATGTTATAAGCAACTGCCAGGCAATCCCTCTCATTAATAAGAGTCATTCTAAAGGCAGTGGGAATCTGGCGCAAACGTGATAAACATAATAATAATAATAATAATGTTAACAGTTTTTATACACGCATTTTGTAGAGCCTCAATGCATTTACAAGATAAAAAATGTTAAAACCTAAATTACAACCTTCGAAAAAAGTGCTTGACTACTAATAACAATGGATAAAATATAAATAAGCTAACTACTAATTACAATGGATAAAATATAAAATGGTGAACTAGCTAAAAATAAATTAATTTAGAAAGATATGTCTTTAAAAGCCTTTTAAAGGCAGAGACTGACTGTGCATTCCTTATCAGTAGAGGCAGCATTTTCCAAAGTCTCAGAGCGTGTTTCAAAGTCTCATTCAAATAAATTAATCCACAAATGAGCCCACAATGAGCAAACACTTTTTAGAAAAAATAACACATTTTGTAATGTGACAGTTCAATAACCAAGAAAGAACAAGAAACTGAGACAAAGGAAAACATTTTTGAAGTGTCTAACAACAGTATTAACAGCACACTTTTAAAGTACAAGCACATGCCTTGTTCAATATTTATCTAGTAAATTGAGTTTACCATTAAGTGTTATGGAGTATGTTTTATCACAGGAAAGTTTGACTATCGTGGTAAAACGTTACAGAAATTGACCTGAATGGAAAAAATATAATTTGAGTTCGTAGGAGATTGGGGTTATTATGATTTGAGCTTTTAGTTATCAACAGGAAGGGTAAGATTTTACTGGCATGGGACATAGATGTTTCAACAACTAATGTAAATGCAAAAGCTATTAATTTTGGCAAATCACAACAGTTGTATTCTAGATGGACATGTATGCTGAAAAAAATATTTTACTTTGCTGTATTTCCTCAAATTGCATGTAGATGTGTTGAATATCCAACACTATTGCAAGTTGGAGTAGGCTCAGAAGGCTCCTGTTTCCGCGGTTCGACTCAAGAATTGGCTCAAACTCGATGGATTACAAACAACTTTAACCACGAGGAAACATCAACATTGCCGCCATTTTGTGAAGGCGTGCTCGTGCTCTCACAATTCCACAATGCATTGCGCTCTTAAAGCGTGACACGATGTCACGACATCCGTAACACTCCCCCCTGTTGACCAGAAATAAACAACCTACTTAGACTAATCTGGTCAACACATTCCCTTACATCATGTGAACGAAGTCAAACAACAACAATAAAGAGTTCTCAGTTCAATGTCACTTACGTTTCCTTAATTCAGATTCTCCAGCCATGTTTTCCTCCTCTGGTCCGCTTCTACAGCAGCTGCCCTTCTTGGGCGGTCACATGTCGGCTCAGGAGGTTGCTCAGCTCTAACACCACCAGCGGTGGGGACAGGATCTGTCCTTCCGGAACTCACTGCAGGTCCTGGCTCATCATCCTTGCAGAAAGTTGTGTAACTGTTCGATCCAGCTGGATGAAATATACGCCGCAAAGGAAAACGTGAGCCAAGAAAACTCAATTTTTTCATTGAGTTCTGATACGCCATCACTCCGTTTTTTTGTTTCTTTTGTCCTTTGGCTGAACGTCTGTGTCACTTTGCTCGGTGTCTGAACTGTTGTCTGGTAGGCTCATCAGTCGTCTTCCACACAGAAGGTGAGAGGGTGTGAGGGGTTCTTCGAAATCCTCACTTGACACAAACGACAGCGGTCTACAGTTAAGGATCATTTCGACTTCGATTACCACAGTCAGCAATTCTTCATAGGTGAGTCTGGCTCCACTGATAGTCTTCTTTAGACATCTCTTTACTGATCTCACAAGTCTCTCAAATACTCCACCCCACCATGGTGCCTTCTCAAGGTTGAATGTCCACTTCATATGTTCCTTTGCAAAATGTTGCTTCACTCCAGGGTCATTCAGTATTCTTGTGATTTCTCCTGCAGCGGGTTTGAATGTTTTGCCATTGTCAGACACCACCACTGAAGGTCTTCCTCGCCTCGCTGTAAATCTTCTAAAACTTCTCAGGAATGCTTGGGCCGTCAGATCTGGTACGAGATCCAAATGGATAGCTCGGGTAATGCAACATGTGTAGAGACACATCCACACCTTCTGTTGAGGACTGTTAAAACTCTTCACATAGAGTGGGCCCGCATAGTCAATTCCGATATAGGTGAAGGGTGGCTCCTCCTTTACTCTGAACTCTGGAAGAGGTGGCGGTGGCGGCGCCTTGTATGGTCTTCCCTCAAGTTTCCGGCACACAACACACTGATACAACAGCTTTCTCACGAACTGTCTGCCCTGCACGATCCAAAATCTCGATCTCAATTCAGTTAGGGTTGACTTTACACCACCATGCATCACTCGTTTGTGGCTTTCTCTTACAAAGAGGGATGTGATATGATGACTCTTGTCCAGCAGAATTGGGTACTTTGTTGACGAGAGTAACTGCGTCTGTGACAAACGTCCCATACATCTCACTATTCCATGCTCATCTGCGAATAGACCAAACTGATGTCTCCAAATTTCAAATTTAGGATTCTTGATCCAAAGTGTTTCTGTCTCCTATATCTTGACTCGTCATCTCTTCTTGCGCTTGTACATTCTTCTGTAACCTTGATTTCATGATTTTCACAAACTTGAGAACAAGTCCAGTGACCCTTAAGAGTCGCTGTAATTCACTGTAATCTTCACACTTCATAATCTTAGCTATGCCAGTGGCTTCAGCTGTCACTAGTAGTGAAGACGAGGTCTCAACCTTCCATTTCTCCTTGTCTCCAGCCTTCATTTCTTCTAGACATTCTAGTGGGAGCTGTTCATTGTTAAACTCATCATTTTCTGATTCTTCATCTTCTGTTAGCCATGTGGGTCCCTCAATCCACAAGGCACACTCTGACAGCTCCAATGGGCTCATTCCTCTAGAGGGGATGTCGGCTGGATTGATCTTTCCATGACAATGCCTCCAGTGTTTTACTGGTACAAGTGTCCTTATCTCATTTACTCGGTTTTGGACGAATGGTTTCCACTCCCTTTCTTCGCCCTTGATCCAAGCCAATGCCACCTTTGAATCGGTCCAGCAGGTCATCTCATTAATATTCACCTCAGGCTCTAATGCTTCGCCAACATGACTTGTCAGTCTTGCTACTATTAAAGCAGCAAGAAGTTCTAATCTAGGAATTGTCTCCTTTCACTGGAGCAACTCTGGACTTTGAGGCTAAGAATTTGACGTAGCTTCCCATGGTGGTTGTGATCTGCAGGTAAATAACTGCTGCATATGCCTTCCTGGAAGCATCTCCAAATCCATGAAGGCTACAACTGATAATCTTCTCTTTGACTCCTTGAAAGTAACATCTTGACAGTGTGAATGAACGTATGCCTTGCAATCCAGCAACCAAGGTCTGCCACCCTCTTTTCAATTCTCCTTCTAGAGGCTCTTCCCAGCCAATTTTTGCCTTACAAAGTTCTTGGAAGAACATCTTGAACTCTATAATGTTGGGCGACAGGAATCCCATTGGATCATAGAACTTTGCCGCAACACTGGCAACATTTCTCTTGGTAGGGTCAATGTTCCTTGCAAGGCTTACTATCTCTCTCAAATCAAACACAAACCGATCATTGTCAAAATTCCACCGCACGCCAAGCACCTTCTGTTCTACACCAGGTGTCTCCTCTGCAGTTCCAAGCACACTCTTGGCATAAGTCTTGTCTTCTTCAATTACATCTTTTTTCGTGAGATCTTCAGGTGTGTGTTCAGTGTTCTTGGATGTAGTAGGAATTGAGATGCTTGCTTCATTGTGCTGAATTCTCTTGGTTAGCTCACTGGAATTTGACACAAATTTCCTCAGGTTAAATCCTCCCTCCGCCAGTCTAAGTTTGGACTTCAAGTAAAGTTCATATGCTGCATCACTGTCAGTGGCTCCAGAACTCAAGTCATCCACATAGATGGAGCGAAGAAATTGGTCCACGAACTCTGGATCCTCATTCTTGTACCTTTCAATGTGATACTTCATGGTTGCATCTAGTAGAAATGGGCTAGAACATACTCCAAACACAACTCTAGTGAATCTTAGCACCACAATCTCTAGGCACCTCTTCTGAATGTCATCCACCCATAGAAATCTTAGTACATCTCTGTCTTCCTTTGTGATACCCACAATGAGGAAGGCCTTTTCCACATCACCAGTTAGTGCTACTCTGCTAGCTCGAAATCTTAAGAGTATGTCAAAAATGTTCTCTACAAGGGGTGGCCCTGTGTACAGACAGTCATTCAAAGCTGGGCCATCAGATCTGGCTGAGGCATCATAAACAACTCTTAGCTTAGTGGTTGTCTTAACTCTTCTTATAACTGCATGGTGCGGAAGGTAGTGTGTCTTCCCAACTTCCCCCTCGCCAGGTCTCTCTACGACTTCAACAATGCCTTTCTTTAGCTCCTCCTTTATGACTGAATCATACTCTTTCAACACTTCAGAATCTTGATTCAGACGTTTGAGTAGGTTGTTTAACCGCTTCACGCTCAAATCATAGTTATCAGGAAGAGGTGGGTGTGGCACCTTCCATGGCAAGTGTACCTCATATCTATTGTTCTCAAATGTTATCTTCTCTTCAAATTCTTCATACACAGATCTTGGTCTGATGTCCAGTGACTCTATATCCCAGAATTTCTTCATGTTTCCGTCAAGGCTCTCATTTGTAATGTTCACAGGATTAACAGCAGTTTTCAGGACACGAGTTGTGACAAGGTTGGTTCGCTGTTGCTCGTTTTGCATTGCTCCGTGTAGTGGTCCTGAAAGAACCCATCCAAGCTTTGTCTCCATTGCTGTTGGGCCATTCTCCCCCCGTTCCACTTTGCCAGAGACCAGGTGCCAGTACTGATCTGATCCAATGAGAATATCAACCATAACATCATCATCACCAGTGCAGTAGTCAGCAAGTTTGAGTCCTCTCAAGTGAGCATGCGTAAGACTAGCTTGAGCAATGGACTGACCTTGCAAAGGATCACATATAAGTGGTACAACAAATGCTGACAGTTGCACATCATCTCCATTTTCAGTACTGATGCAAAGGTTAACAACATCCACACTCTGAGTGTTCTCTTCAGTTGAGCCAAATGTCCTCACAGAAATGGTCTGTTTTCTCTCAGATGGTAACTTTAGCACATCCTTTACCTTTGTGGTCACATACGACCTTTGGCTGCAACTGTCCAAAATGAGTCGGGCAAGAAACTTCTATGTTGGTTGACCAGGCCTCTATATTACTGCTTTCACGGTTTGAAGAAGGATGGGTGTTGATGTGTTTACATACAAGGCTGTACTACCATTTGACTCTCGTGGGGGGCCCTGAGGTGAAGGTGATCCGTTCACAGTTGGAATACCATGGAGAGGCCTAATTCCATCACCAATGTCACTGGCGCAAATGCTGACATGGTGTCGCTGTCTGCATTTAAGACACTTCATTTTTGATGTGCAATCCTTGCTGATGTGGTTTCTTCTCAAACAGATAAAACACCGTCCTGCACTTTTCAACACATCCTTTCTAGCTGCAACGTTTGTCACTGTCTTGCAGGCGTTAGATGCATGATCCATTCGACAATACATACAAGTTGGCTTCGACTCCTTAGTAAACAATGCGGCATCTGTTGGTAATTCCTTACGACCTTTGCTGTTAGGGAATTCGTTTGACAGTTGTTCTATTGTGTGAACATTGCTCCCACTTGCTCGCTCTCTAGCTTCAAGCTCACTTCTGAAAACCTCAAGAATGCGATCAAGATCCCACTCATCCTTCACTTCTCGACTGACAATCAAACGCAGATCTTGCGGTAACTTGCTCATAACAACAGATGACAGTAGGCTTCCATACGAATTAGAGGATACTCCTAGTGAGTTAAGACTTCTGACTTGAGACTCAGTCAGATCATACAACTGCCGTAGTGGTTGGGTGTTACCAGAAGGGCCTGATTTTACTGAGTTTACGTTCAGCAATGTTTCCATATGTCTATTAATTATCAACTGCTTGTTACCAAACCTTCTTTTCAAAATGGTAACTGCCTCGTCATAGATTGCAGTAGTAATGGACAACCCAGAAATGGCTTCACTAGCAGATTTCATTAGGAGGGAATTGAGGTGATTGAATTTGTCAATGGCAGCAAGCCTTGTGTTGTTATGCACAGATGATTCAAAAGCATCCCAGAATGAGGGCCACTTACTTATGTCTCCATTAAACTTCTTTAAATCAAGCTTAGGTAATTTTACTTGTGTTCCTATGCCATAAGTATTAGAAATACCTGGTGCCACTGGAGGGTATCCATGTGCTTGCTGCGAATGCACAAAGCTGATTTCTGGTGCTGTTGAAGGAGTGACACGTGCTTCCGAGGCCGCATAAACAACTCCAGGCGATGTTGAAAGAGATAGATGTGTTTTAGGGGGTGACAAGACAATTCCAGGTGGTGTAGAAGGAGTTACGTGTGTTTCCGAAGATGTCACAACAATTCCAGGCGATGTTAAAGGAGTAAGATGTGTTTCCGAAGATGTCACAACAATTCCAGACGATGTTGAAGGAGTTAGATGTGTTTCCGAAGATGTCACAGCAATTCAAGGCGGTGATGAAGGAGTAAGATGTGTTTCGGTTTCCAGTTTTGTTCCTGGGAGGGTTTGGGCGATTCGAAGTTTCGTCGCAGGGGTCTGTAGGCTTGCAGTCAAGGCGGCGTCGATTCTCATTACAGCAAGCTGCGTAAAGGCGGTGAATTCGTCCACTTCACAAATTGCCTCTTCCATTAGAGTGTCAGTGACAACTGCCAGGATTTCTTGATCTAAATTTCGTATCGTGTCCAGTTTCTCTTCTAGTAAGAGTTTTTGTTGTCACAATGTTGTAGTATTGAGGGGCGACAGTAGATTATCTCCATCAAACGCTTCCAAAATTTCTTCGGCAGACGAAATAATTTTTCTCAGTTTCCAGATGATCGTTGATCATAATCCGTTTTCATCCGTCTCGGTGGACCATGTTGAATATCCAACACTATTGCAAGTTGGAGTAGGCTCAGAAGGCTCCTGTTTCCGCGGTTCGACTCAAGAGTTGGCTCAAACTCGATGGATTACAAACAACTTTAATCACGAGGAAACATCAACATTGCCGCCAACTTGTGAAGGCGTGCTCGTGCTCTCACAATTCCACAATGCATTGCCCTCTTAAAGCGTGACACGATGTCACGACATCCGTAACAAGATGGTTTATTGAAATTCGGCCTTGATTAAAAGAGATAAAATATAATTATTTACAATAAAAAAGAACCTGCTTTTTTTGAGAGGTTCCTTCAGGTTGGACAAGATGTCCCAAACTGAAACTGCTTTCAAACCATTGCTTAACACAGGGTTCCTTACGACACTGTTGGAGTCGTGGACTCCACAGAACAGCTCAGCAATGAATGGAGCCACTTTTGTATCTAAGCAGCTCCAAATGATTGGTAGGTCCTCCTCCATACCAGCAACTTTCATGACCTGATGCATAGGCACAAAATCTTTGGTACTATCTTTGAACTTTGGGAAACTTAACAACTGCTACACCTGTTGTTACTGAAAAAGCTCAACAGCTAAAGTGCGTATGACAAACACATGATTAGTATTCCTTTTTTCCATCAGCCTATGAATTATTTATCGTCCATTCAACAGTAACTTCATTGCAGGGATTTTCCATCTCTCAGGATGCAACTTTTTGATTTGAATGGGCAGATCTTAATCACGGAATTCCTGGCTGTCATGCATAAAAAAGGTTACTCTTGGTAATGTATGCACATGTGGACAAGTGACAACCAATGTAATTGAACGTCATGCACTAACCTCAGAAGCAAACCACACAACTTTGGAACTAAGTTCCGGGGTGCGAATCCTGCCAGGAAACATTTCCTCGATTCGTTTGGATATTGAGGTCCGTTCATCTAAAGAATTCTCGTCAAGGAAATGCTCCACTAAACAAGGAGTTTCCAGGAAGGCTATGCTTGCATTTTTTGCAGCTAAGTCAAGCACAGCCTTTCTTTCTGCCATGGTCTGGCTGGGCAGCTATGGGTTTGGCCTCTCAAAGATAAGAACTGCTTGACGAGAAAAGATCCTTAAAGTGAATTGATAAGAGGTTTGACCTAACAATCAGACCAGAAAGTGTTTAAACAAAGCCAATGGAATTTACACCAAGCATAAAACAAAGGTCGAGAGATAATTCTCTAATCTCCATGGCTATTACAACCTTGCATCGTCATCAAAATTATTATGCTTTCAGACAGTCATAAAATCTTTTGTATGAGGAATTCATCCTTTGTGACGTACAGAACTTCTGAAAAACCAACACACAAAACATCTCGACTCCTAGTCAACTATGACTTTCCTCTTTCTCAAAATTATAACAGCTCTGCAACATTATACAATCATGGGACCCACTTTTTGCCTGAGGGGAAGGATGTACACAGTTTAAGCTCTCTGTTGAACCTCCCACAGATTAGAAGTAACAATCTCTCCTCGTCTAGCACTACATCTTCATTTAAATCAGAGTTAACTTTTCTTCATGAACGTGTACATACATAAACTGTCAAGAAAGAGAATTTTAACACACCTCTTGTCATTTGCGCTTATAATTGGGGGGCTCCTAGGGAACCCTGAGGAATGCACCATATCTTTTCCAGCCTGAAATAAAAAGTGGCAGGGTTTACATTATGATGTTGTTTAGTAAATAAATTATTTACATGTTAAACAGAAATTGCTTTCAGCCATCACAGAAACAATCTATTTCAACCAATATTCACATTATTGGAATGTACCTGATTGAAAAGAGCCTGTACGATGAACGTAACATCTTCTTTTGACCTCTCACGGTTTCTATGAGTCTTGGGATTCGTTCACTATGGAGTGTATCGGCAGACGTCTGCTTTTCTATTGAAATTGGTAACTTCTTTCTTTCCTTTTCTCCTTTTCTAAAAGTTTCCTGTCTTCTTCCTTCAAACTCTCCTCAGGACATGGAAACACCTTCTAAAATCGTCCATCTCCTTCTCCGTCAAAACACATCTGTGATTAAAGACAATTTCCAGTGCCTTTGGTGGTAAGAAAAAATCCATCTTTCGATAACGCGCTTCACCCACTGAGATTTCAGGAAACAAATTGAGCCCATCAAGATCCTCCTTCCTTCAATTCGCCTTTTTGTTTTTGCATTTTATCCACCACTCTAGCTTCTTCGTATTGATTTATTTAGGTAAAAGATGGCTTTGGCTTTTGTGATGTACAAAGGTGGAGCAGTCGTGTCCCACAGCAACTTGGATTTGTACAGGCTAGCCTCTCTTCATAGTAGCCACTTGGTGATAATTGCCCATGAGTGATATACCACTGGATGTTTTGCTGTATCCAGTCGAATCTTTCTGAATCGCCCTTCTCTGCCTTGCTAGCCTTATAGTACGCTTGGATATCTGCCTCTAGATGGTGTGATATGGGTAGCTGATAAAAGGGCAAAGGCGTTTTGGCAAATATTGTTTGTCCAAAGCACGGAAAGCCATTCCACCTATTAGCTAGCTCCTTGGCTCCATACCACATGTTCATTTCAGCCATGAAATCATCTCCCAGTGAAGTTGCAATCTTCTTTACTTTTGTAACTTCTTCATGATTGACTGATCGCTCCTCCAAATCACTCTCCAATTTTGCTAAACAATCATCACGTGTTTTGAAGGTGCTGTTTGAGATGGATGATCCTATTGTAGCAGCATGGCCCAAAAAAGAGTTACCTGTCTGCCTCATAAGCTTTGCTATCTCTAATAGTAACTTAAAATGTATACTCTTGTTCCCCTGCTTACTGTGTGAATCCAACAATTGTCAACACTTTGATTTGACTTTGACATTTTGTGTGATTACCAATCAGATAGGAGATCAAACCACAAAGAAAAACCGCAAACCACAAAGCTAGTTACTATTACTGCTTGCGGTTTTGTTATCTTGCATCTCATTGGCTGTTGCCCTCGCAACACAATAACATTCCACAAATTACAGTGAAGTAATAACAGTGTAACAAAAGTAAAAAAATTGCAAAAATACAAACAGAACAAGAAATTACACACAACAGTAACTTTAGTACAGTTCATACTAAGTTTTCCATATCATTAATTTTAACTAACAATCAAATGCTGATAGATAAATCTCAAAATGGTTTGCACCTCAACATATAGACGGATACCACACGATGGTTTCATATGCCAATACAATGGTACAAAAATAGTGGAGCAATGGTATGGCTAGATACACGTTAAACTAGGGGGTCTTTCTTTTAATGACATTTTTTTCTTTACGCTACATTTTTAACCACGTCCATAACCTTGGCTTTGGCAGTTTATGGCGATATTCATTGCCCGCTTGAAACCACTGTAACATTGCAATCTTGATATCTCAGTGGCAACTTTATTGTGTCAAAGCAAGATTCTGCATCTGCTAAACTTGACGTTGAAAACCTAGCTTCTTTCATTCCATTATTCTTGGGAAGATGAGGATGATCTTGACCCGGTGTTGGAAGAACTCACATGCAACAAATTCGAGCTGGTTGGGCCTATACTGGATGGATTCGTTTGAGAAACCAGGGTTTCGATATCCTCAAAGCTCAGAGATCGAGAATGACTGGGCTTATGAGTCCAATTGTTCTGTTTATGCTCTTCCAAGTATTCAAACATTTGTGGGTCCTTGGTTCAAGGCTATGGCAGGAATGCTAAA
This sequence comes from Siderastrea radians, assembly GCA_964017195.1. NCBI lineage: Eukaryota > Metazoa > Cnidaria > Anthozoa > Scleractinia > Rhizangiidae > Siderastrea > Siderastrea radians. The sequence goes on along the minus strand of OZ024888.1, from coordinate 30,161,220 downwards.
ACCACAAAAAATGGAGAGAGGGTAACCCTAACGTTATCCAAACCTGAAACCACGGGCCTGAACGATTTTCTGGAGAAAATTTCCTTACCAAGCGACATTTTGAAAAAGTACTGGAACAGGGTTGCGGGATTCACCATTACAATGGCAAATCCAGCGTGGTTGTCATGGAAGCTACTCCAGTTCAGATGGACTTCTCCATGAAACAACAACGTGTCATGACCACGTTCTACATGCAAAGATAGGACTGAAATCGTTTTGCTAAAGATTCCAGTTTACAAAAGTGGATGAACCAAATTTAAATTTGTAAGGCATCAATGAACTAGACAGTTTTATTTCTACTATATACACTGTAACATATTGACACTGATACTATAACCAATATCAACAGACAGAATATGAACTGCAATATTTATTTCAATTTAAATAAATACATTTGTTTGCAATAAATTATCATAGGTAGATCATGTAGGATACTTATCAATTACATAGAATCAGAGCGAAGTTCACAATGAATAGTGTTATGAACATAATATATAAAACAGCTACAAGCAACTAAATATTCTTAGGCCTGAAGATAAAGACACTTGATCATCTTATCTTGCTACAAACAATTACACAATATTCTCAAGCTTTTGTTCTTTGTTCTTGCCGTGGTTCTTTCCTAAAGAACCCTGACAACATATTCAAAATACACAACAAATTTATAAACACTAATTGACTTTATCAGACAAATCTAGTGCATTGTAAATACCGTATTCATTTTACTGTTTCTTGAAATTGAAATCTTAACTGAATTATATGGTTGACCAATTACTGCTTTATAAAAAGGAGCCTTTCTTTGGCCACACATTCTCTTTTTTTCTTGGTAAGACATTTTATTTTCAATAATAAACATGGCTAATCATGCAGTCATGCAGTCGTACAACCATGATATTGTAATATAATTTATGAAATTGCATGATATTTCACTCCTTTATTTATGGATATGTTTCATTATTTATAACAGTATAATATTTTAATAAGCATAACAGCTCTATCTCGTTAAGCTGTATCTTGGTAATTTTAATGATCTGTAATGTGTAGTTCGAGAAAAAATACCTACCCACCCTATGTAAGGTTATTGGAATTCCTAGGGGGCGGGGGGGGTTAAAAGCTAAGTTTTTGGGAAGAAATGTAGGAAACTAAACCGGAATTTCCTAGGAAAAGGGGGATGCAAAAGAAAAAAGCCTTCCATGGGGGGAGTATGAATATTTTCTGCAGCTGCACAATACGAAGACCAGATTCTGTCATCAACGAAAATCATAATAAAGTTTATCTTGTTGAATATAGCTACTGAGACTGGAAGGAAACACGGAACTTTGTGGTACTTCACAGTTGCGTTATAACAAGTAGTATTTTGATTGGCTCAACGGAGCTAGGCTATCAGCTCATATACCTGCTGCGACCAAATATGGTCAATGAACACTCAACAACAAAGTGAGCTGAAAGTTTTTCCTCGCGAGCAACGCGGCGAGAAAAATGGACGAGAAAAATCACTTGCCAGCAAATTTAAATTAAGCAGAAATTCCAACGACGTCACCAAAAAGCATCACCAATAGCGTCGTCTAACACAAGTCAAAATTGTTTGAAGAAACTGTGCAGAAATAGAAATTTAAGCATTAAGCGTTGTGTTTACAATTAATTTCTTTCATCGATCGTCACGTCGATCATTGAAATTGAACAAACGGTAAGTATTATCAGAAAGGATTTCCACTTCAAAATATCAAGACAAGACATAAAATAAAACACAATGAAGTGGGGCTGGAGCATTTAATAAAAACTATCACACATTCATGGCGAGTCGGTGCGAAAATCACGAAGCAGTCTAAACAAGTGCTAAAAAAAGTACAGCTGCAAACTACCAAGAAGGAAGGAAGGGCGAGATTGTTTTTCGGCTTTAACATGCAAAATCAGGACACTGGTTTACCTGCACTTGTTGTAGCTCTGTGTTCCGACAGGTCCAAATGCTCAGATAGAAATTGGATGCCATGTAAACGGAGTTGAATCGCCTTTCCAGTTGTTTGAATGTTGTTTTTACCATTCCGTCCGCAACCTCTAAACCGAGAACTACTGCATTTTGCGCTCTACGTTTAACAAACTATGATGGTGAATTCTAATGTTCCTCGCTTCAGTAATCTTGCTTCTGAGCTGCATAGAAAATACCTCTTCACGTTCAACTGTTCAAATTTGTTCTGTCTTCAGTTCGATCAAACACGCACATGATGGCTCTGTTGTGCGAACAGATTACAAACTTATTCAGTTTCAACTCCAGCAGCTATATGGTGAAATTGTAACGCTTCAATCTGCTTTGAACGATGATTACAACAATGTTCAGGAAAAATCAAACATGTACCATATTTCAGAGCCAATAATTAGAAGATTTTTTTCCAAAACGTGTGCTACTTTGTTCACTTTCGAGCAGTTTTCATTGATTCATTCAGCTTTGCAATGAAACGCTGCAACACTTCGCAAGGTCTTGGCGCCTTTTTCGTTCAGTCATGTGATTGATTCTTGTTCCGCTTAAATTTATTTTCTCATTTTTCCCGTTCTTTCTGATTCTCTTTTTTTAATAGTCGTTAAGTTTTTAATAAAACAATTATTCTACTCAGGCTTGCTGGATATCAAATGATTATAACCAACTCGGCGCTACACGCCTCGTTGGTTATCTATCATTCGATATCCAGCGCGCCCTCGTAGAATAATTGTCAAATATCATTGCCTTGTCAGTTGAAATATAATAATTTGAATTAAAGCCCTTATGTCAGCATATCATATTTTTACTTATTCTTTAAAGTTCTTATAGCACTAGCAGGGAGATTTTCTTAAAGTTCCACAACGTTTCTTTGTTGAACACTTTTGTGGCAATAATATACCTTTTCACAATTAGCTCTGGGAAAGGGGAGCGCCTGGTGCAAGTTTCCTGAGATTGCGCTCTTGGAACTCTGAACATGTGCTCGCTCTGTACTGTAGCATCCCCGCCCCCTAGCATTCATTGGCTAGTGCACCTTCAAGGCACCCCACAAGTACATCTTTGTTGCTGGTGGTGCTCAGTTGTCTGTTGTGCAGGGCTTCTTTTAACTGCTCTACTGTCATGCTAGTAGGATTGACACTCACCCTTCTTGCTTCGACCACATGACAAGACCTATGGTGAGAACTCAATGACAAAGTATCAGCAAATCTTTCATTACATTGAGAACAAACTACTGGCTTTAAGGATGCCATCACTGTATCTACAAGTTTCCTTTCCAACATCAATACTACATAAACATACCTCACAGCAAAGCTCATCTTTGACTTTTTCTCTGCCACATTTGCAAACATTTGACTGACTACAATGCGGAGGGGAGCATGACTGATAATGCACAAACAGAAGGCATTGGCTGATGTTCTGGCAAATAAAATGAACGTACATAATTACTGCGCATTACTTGCCACCACTTACAGTTGATCTTTAATGTTGAAGTTAGATCTTCATTGATACCAGAGTGTTTGGTCTCCTTGGTTTGCAGCGAAATAATACCATAACCAACCTTGTACTTTTCAAGCAATAGCTGTGCATGGTAAGGAATGGTATATCCTACTGTCAATATTGTAACATTGATGCTACTTGAGAAGAAAAGTGCGATGAAATTAAAGCACATTTCACTTGCCTCTTTCAATTCAGCAACCTGTGCAGAGTTGGTTTCAGTTCTGTTAAAAAGGCCCCCAGAGTTTCTCAAATACTCGCCTACTTTGATCAAGGCCAGTTGTTTTATTTTCTGGGCCTCACTTTATCATCACTACAAAGAATGTCAACTAAGGGACCGGTCATTATTTATTGCCTGGGGGGGGGGGGCGGAGGATTTAGGGGGGGATCATATGGTTATCTGAAGGACTGAGGGGGGGATCAGCCGTTATTGATAGGCGTAAAGGGGGGATCAGACCAAAAAAAAGGAATTTTAAGTGGCGGCGGGACCCAGGGGAGAAGTCTGTAAATACTTTGGTAAGGGTGTGCCGCTGGGACTCTAAAACCCCAACCCTATTCAAGTCCACGTTTAGCTGTATTTTGTAACTCTATTCTAGCCTAGACACAAAACCCATACCCTACCTCAGACCAGCTATTTTGTAGAAACAGTATCACTATCGTAGTTCAACATACGCTAAAACAATATATGACAAAAGCAACATTTCAAAGTTTTATTCATGGATCGTCATAAATAATATAAAACATGTCAATTTATCGCCTCCTTTTGACGTAAACCTGCTATTTTTTTTTTGTCTTTGTTTCTCTCTTATATTCAGGTACCATCTATTGAAATTAGATAGGTAATCAACTTTTGTGTATGTAGTATTCTAATGATAATAGCTCGAAATTGTTTCATAACGTTTCAATTTTTTTCAATAGAGAATCATAATGGGAATGTTCAGCCACAAGACAAATAAACATATATCAAAAAGTGTTCGCGAATTTATTCTGGTAATAATGTGTGAAGTGTTCATTCTGGTGACACTGATTCGCTATCCTAACCCCCTAACGCTTCTCTGGCAGACTCTTCCGCAGCCTTCTCTACTGGCTCTTGCACAGCCTCCTCGTCAGATTCATCGGAATCCTCACCCGAGCCTGACCCTTTACCATCACCATTACCATTTCCTTCGTTCATACTGGCCACTACTACTTCCATGTTTCGTGCTAGGTCTGTGTCAAAAACGCCTTTTTCCATCAGCCATAATAGAGGGTCCAGGTGGAGACGCCTAACAAATTTCCCGGTAAATTCTGCGTTGATGCTTGAGATGCTTGTAAAATTCCTATTGTTTTCGAGTGAATCGAAAATTTCATCAGTTACCTCTTTTGAGGTAAGTTTTTCTAGGAGCATATATGCTCGCTGATGTAGTCTTTTCTCCTTAGTTTTTTCACCTTTCTTTTGTTTTCTTTTTTTCTTCGTGATTGGCGATTGTTTCCCATGCGAGATGGAAACTTCCTCTTCAGGCTCATGAAGGTTGTTGTGAGCGTATTGGAGGCTTTCTGCAGCTCTTCGTATATCGCCTTTACTCGCTCTTGAGCTTCCTGAAAATATTTGAGCTCATCACTAGCGAATGGCTTCAGGTTATGCTCTTCTGTAAATAGGTTCTTTCGCTTGTTGTCGATGAATGACAACAAATCGGCTGCTGAATTAAAGGCGTCATTAACAGTGGTCAAGCAGGACTCACACTTCGCGACGTCATCACTGCCCTTACAGCCATCCACGCCTGAGATGAACTTGTTGATGTTTTGACACACTCCCCACTTCTCATTTCTCAGCAGGTTGGTTTCTTTATCGGACAGGGCTTTAATCTTTGTGTTTAACTGCCAACGCATTTGCTGTTGCTCAAGAAGATACTGTTTGAAACCGGCTTGTTTACTTACAAAAGAAGATTCATAAATCTCCTGAACAATACTATTATAAAATTTCAGCCTATCGGTATGTGGGTTGGGAAGGAGATATTTTTCCCATGGCTCCTTTTCTGGTGCTGCTGATTCGTTCCTTAGGACTTGTAGCTGCCCGGAGCGTCCAAGTGACAAAATCGCTTGCTTGCGCTTCTTGGGAGCACTGGCGGACGTAACACCTGCCAATCACATTAGAAATGTTTGTCATTACACAATCATAGTGTAAAGTATTGTATGAAGTATTGCGTTATGATGCACCATGTTGCGTTACGTTTTTTAGATTTTTCATGGCTGGCTTCAAGTGAGGCACAAGCCATTTATTTAGAGGCCTTCAAAATAACCAGCTTATAAACATTTTAAACTAAATACCTTCACTGCTTGCACCTCTTTGTTTTGATTCATCTTGTATCTGAGCGAAGAAACGCCTCAGACGGCGAGTTTGTATCTTAGTTAATCCAATGTCTTTCTCAAGAGTTTCGTCATCAACGTCCAGGAAATGCTCGACCTTTGCAACACCAATTTGTTGAAAATTTTCTGTGTAATTGGTCAAGTCAGCTTTTGTTAAAAGATAGTCAATTTCTCTATCCATTGAAAAGGCTTAATGAAAGCAAGTCAGCGCAGTTATAAAACGAGTTATGTGTCCACGTTTGATGGTATCGGCTTGCATGTCAAAGTTTTATATGTCACAGCAATAAAGTTAATATGTCACAACAATAAAGCATTATTTAATATATATGGTTAGCGCGCTGCGGAGATTTCAGACATTGGAAAGCAAGGATGGAAGACATGACAGAAAAGCTTAGCAATCTGGACGACAAAGGCGATCGGTTTGGACAGCATTTGGATTTAAGTGTTGGAAGTACCCAAAAACGATGCCATAACGAAAAGCGAAGTGAGCGAAGGGCGAGAACTGAGCGCCTTGTATCAGATATCGACAACGACCAGGTAAATAAATGATGAAGAAATATAAAGCTATTAAATGTTGTCTGACGTTTCGATGTTACTAAAACCACGACGAAGGAAAAAAAGTAACAGTTTCTTCGTAGTTCGAATGTAAAGTAATGAGTGAAAACTGTATAATACACATGCAATAGTAATATCAACATTGAAACGTCGAAATGTCGCGCGGACATTAATCATACTTAAAGAGATACTTTGTATTTGAAGACTGTAAATCCTGGTATCTGTGGTACTAAAATTTAGATAGGACTGTTCCCATCTGAATGACCTCCTTATAATTTGCAGGTCAAAGGTAGATATGTTAAACTATGCTTACAATTATTAAACTTTACTTAAAACGGCAATGTGACACTGCCATAAATAAAACCGGCGGATCGGTGTGCGTCAAATGCAGACTACAGTCCATCAGACTTCTCAGATTACCTTTAATATTACAGCGAAATTAACGCGATTTAAATTAACGCAAAGTGAAGGGAAAATACTTTCCTATAAAAGAAAGTAAATCGAAAGATTTCAAACTTAAGAAAATTAACGCGACCTCACAAACGGAACTTGTAGAAACAATAGGAACAAATTTATTGTAACACACTGTCAACATGTTAACAAAATACTAAACTCAAACGAATTTCGCTACTTCGAGCGTTCTTTGCAGCGCCAACGATACTGGTGGAACTCCACCCTGATATAAAAACAATGCTAAAAAAAATCCAACTTTATTATTGAGAATAAGGCGAGTCCGCGCCAGCGCTTTTCGCAGCTCGCGGTTTCGCCGCTCGCTACAAGATCTAGACCGCGTCGCACGCAGTCTAGTCTGCAGTTGTCGTGCACCTATGCCTTCCTGGGTGAATCGTTAATATTCATTTCTCAAGCCCATAGTTTCATTAAAAAATATTTAAGATGTGTAAATAACTGTGAATTTTTCGATCTATAAAGACGTTATTACCTTTTAACTTCTTCAGGGAAAAAAGAAGATGGTGATTCTAAAATCTCAACAAAGCTGCACTCTAGAGCAAAATAGGGGTATTATTGAGGAAGAATTATCGAGAGCAATTTCAGAGGAAAAAAAGCACAAATTTCAAGGTCTGCTCTATGTCTTAGATCAACTTTTCCTTCCGGTGCAAGATGCCAATGCTAAAACACGAATTAAGTCTTCAATCTCCTTTGAAGAAGCACTGGAGTACTTTCTCGCGTTTCAACCTCTTCACTCTGGGGCACCGACAAAATATCAGAGAGTTGCCTTTCGCGAAGCTTTACTTCATGAAAAACATGGTCTCAGGATCAATATCATTCGCATAAGTGAGGGTTTCGAGTATATCGTACTCCGTCCTGACATAGTCGATTTGGAGTGGTTGCTTTTGGATATTTTTAGTGCATGTGGTACCAAAAGTGGAAATAGTGCTCTTGTTCTTGATAAGGAAACCGTGCAAGGTATTGTTTCTACTATGGACTCAGAATGGGATAAAATTTGTCTTAGAGTTATTTTGCGATCAATATACTCTAGGGAAGAAATGATAGTCCTAGGCTTCGATCCTGACAATCTTCCGTCTATGACGGAGAGAGTTAAATTCGTAGTTGAAGAGGTAAAAAATGCTAATGAGGCGGCAGCCGACCTTGTTAGGTTGCGCTTAAATTCCAAGAAGGAAAAGCTAGAGAAGGAGATAAAAGAGAAGGAAAACCTTTATCAAAAGAAAACAAGTATCTGGTCATCCAAAACGTTACAAGAAATCCAAAGCGAAGTACAAAAACTCAAGGAAAAAGTTAAAGACACGGAGGGGCTTCTTCACTGCGACCCCACCGATAGTAATTATCAGAGAAAACGCCAAATGCTGAAGCGCCAAGCTTCAAGCCTTATCGAATGTAATCGACTAAAGAGGCGAAAGCTGTCAAACCAAGGTCCAAAGCTCCAGCTAGATGAGGAAGATGAAGAATTTATTGCAAAGGCAATTGAGGATAAATCATCTTATCATGGTAGACGGCATGATACGGTCCTCTATACTGGCCAGAGGGTGAAGAAAAAAAACCTTCTTTCAATAGCCAACTACCGACTAGCTCAACGTGGGAAGAAGTTAATTAAATCCGCTACAACAGGGCTAGACCGAGAAACAAAAGAAGTCTCCAAGCGAAGCGCCATTGTGGAAAAGGCCTTTTTTGTTGGAAAAAGTCACCAAAAGGCGAAGAGAACACAAACGAAAACACTCACTGCCAGCGAGCACACGTCAAAAACATAAAAAGACGATTCTGGGGTGCCCGAAATTCCAGCGCGAGAAAGTTTTGCTTCATGAGAAGCACCGATGATAAGGCCTACCTTAGACCAGGTACATCTGAAGGTTTTGACAAAGCCAGAAATCTTAGGATCTTGACAATATCAGATCACTCTAAAGCAAGGAAGTTGCCAGAGTACGACTGGCCTGAGAAAATGGTATATGTGACTCCGGGTTCTCACCGTGTTTTCACGAAGTCTAGTGTAATGAATGAAAGTGAAGAAAAGCTGATAACTGAGGAGGATCGGCATTATGTATTTGTCCGGCCCAAGGCAATAGTGGGATCGTCAGGCACTGTATGGGCCAGCGAAACGCTCCGTTTGCGATATGAGGATCCATTAGCTTTTGAGGTTGACGAACTGACACCCGGCAGTCCACAGTATTCACTGGGAATTCGTAAATGCTGTGCGCGACTACACGATGACCTCTTTCTTTATTATGATATGACAGAGTCAGATGACCTAGACAACATAACCGGAGAAACAGAAAGTAACTGTAAATTCTTCACTTATGAAAAAGAGAGAGCGAAACACTTGAAATTAAGGATTGATAATTTGCTGCAGTTTTGCGAGGACACAGAAATGTCAGAGCACAACAGGGCTCTGTTTGCTAGTCAGATAATACCAGTCACGAAACGCATTTTAGATGCCGTTGATGATTTGTTTAAAGAAGAAGTTGATTCCATGGAAAAAGATGCGAGAAAGGACAGGATTTTGAAGGTAACTACTTCATGTAAACATGGGCTTGAAGTTATTGGAGATCTCTGCCTTCCACCTGTAAAGCCACGATGGGCTGACCTTACAGATGCTGGTCCAGGCGTTGGGGTTTCAAACTATGAAGTAAGATTTCGAGACGCTGAGTTAGCAAGGATTCACAATTGCGATTACCGAGTGCGATGTCATCGTTCAAGGGGCGACAGCGGGCAAGGTGAAGCCGAAAGGACAAACTCGGCAATTTCTGATGCTCTTGTGGATGGCGCAACTCTAGAATGGGAAAAATATAGGAGGTTTGAGGATCTTTCAGAAGAGGAAATCAAACAAATGTCTCTCCAGTGGTACGAAGAGTACGAAAAGAAACGAATGGAGAAAAATGCCTGTTACGTATGCAGTCAGGTTGCCGAGAGAATTGACGATGCCCTTGTCCTTAAAGAATATATCAAGAGTAAAGTGAGTGAGCCCCCTGACGAATTATTCTTTTTCAATTCTGTTTACCTCGATAACTATCGGGGTGCATCAGAAAGAAACAAAGCAGAAGTGCCTGGTGCAGCATACTTCAGAAAGATCGAATCGTTTGTGGAAGACTACTATATTCGTGGAGAACTCTTTATGGAATTCTGTCGTGATGCCTGTAGGGAGTCAAGAGATGGAAGTTCCAATCTCTGTTCTTGGTGTTCTCACAATAGATGGGTCGGACCAGAAACGGAGAGAATTCCGCAACCTGTGCCAGACCAAAACAATTTTGGACATTTCATGGATGTCTATCAAACGAAATCGACAGGCAGGACACCAGATGACTATCTCCCGAGAAAATGTCTTAAGGACCTGTATGATAAACATTGTGACAGTATTATAAACGATCGAGATACCATCAAGAGCTTCTGCACAAAATATAATGTCGATGAGAAGCATGTTATTACATATGTTAATCATCTGAAGGATATTGATATCAGAAAGGACATAAGAACAAGAGCAGCTGAGGAGCGAAGGAAGCAAGAGGCCGGACAAACATATAAGGACTTTCAATGGAACACCCTCATTGAGGGTGGCAAAGTGGAAAAGTTGCGAGTAAGAGAACTTGACTTGTATCTTAACAAGCATGGTTTGACTACTGTCGGTCGGAAGCTTGACAAAGTGAAGGCTATTCGATGTCACTATTACCGACACAACAATGAGGATGTAATTGCAGAAGAACTGTCGAGTGATGAAGATGAAGTGGAATCGGAGGATGAAGAATTCGAAAATGAGGAGGCAGAGAGCGACAATGACTTTGTTTTCGCGGATTTGGATGAACAGAGTAGCCCTTCCACGACAATTCAGTTCATATCTGATGAACAAATAACCGCAGTTGTTGTTCAGGGTCCATGAGACGTAAGTACCATTATAGATATCACTTGCATATTAAAGTATGGGGTAAGGGTAAGGGTAAGGGTAAGGGGAGGGGGTGGTGTTAGTTTCGTCCTTTTTATCATTCTATTTTTAATGGGTGAGATAAATTTTATATACTTTTAATAGCATATACTTTAGTGTATTTTAATTTTAAGTCCTACGTTTTATACATGAGTCTCTGGCTCGAACATTGAGGGAGACCTCGTCCCACGTATGGGCATTAAAATTGTATTCTATTGTATATTTTATTGTAAACTGTCATTTTTCGGTGGCTGTGAGAGGAGGGGGGATCATGAAACCCTCCACTACCGATAAGGGGGATCATCAAAAAACTAAATACTTTACGGGGGGGATCAGGTAAATCCTACGGTGTAGCAACGAAAATACTCCGCACCCCCCCCAGGCGATAAATAATGACCGGTCCCTAAGTGATATCCATACCTGGCCAGTGCTATAGCTTGATTACCTATGAGACTTACTGGTAACTTGTTGTACAGCTTAGATTCATCATTGAAGTAATCCCTAACACAAGAAACTAAATATCTCAGTCCACAATCCCCTTTACCCAGATTCTGAATGATATTACGACTCATACCTGCTTGCTCTATGTGCCTTTTGAAGTTGATGGCAGACTGCTGCAACATTTCTTGCTGTCGTGCACGTTCACGGACACCATCAATATACCAGCAACTTTCAAAGAAACTTTTGGTTGCTGATCTTCATTTGCTAGTTGCTGATGTCCACTGCATATAGAGGCTCGCAAAACAGAGATAAAAGCCTCAAATTAGTTCGATGAATAGCCTCAACGTACAGGAGATCAAGGTAATGCTGCCAAGCATTGATTTCACAATGCATAGGCTCTGGCTTGAGCCTAACAGCAAATACCCCAATTCTTAGATGGCCTAACTGCCGGATACCATTCTCGGCCATGAAGTCCAATTTTCGAGAATTCTTGCGTTGCTCATAAATGCTGGGGGGGGGGGGAGAAGCAATGAATTAACTTACCTTTTCAATAAGAGAGATTCTCTTTGCCATGTTAAATGGCTGCCTTGTATCACTCTCTTTTCCCCCAATGCTTCCACCCATTGTATCCACATTTCCCTTATGTACATTTGCATAAGGGGATGGGTACGTAGCTCCCTGGTTTAGCTCATTTGCTGCCCACGACATATCAGCACCTGGCTGAAAGTCAAAATGTTACCTTCCAGCATCTTCATTTCTTCCATATGCTGTCCCCATAGAGAACTCATGATGTCATCTTTCTCTTTTACAGTTACATGATGAAGTAAGTACTTGAAATCCCTACTTTTCACATGGTCCCAAAAATCCAACAAACAATACTGCCAACCGACATTGTTAACTGACTTGTCTCAGGTGCACCATCCTCTGAAAACTGAAAAATAACATGGGCCCGCAGTGCATGCAGAACCGATGAAAAGAAAGAAGCAAGGTGTGTGTGACTGTGCATTCTACAACATTCAAGTGTCTGTAGACGCACACGTCTGCCGAGCGAGCAGTGTCAGGTTTTGGCTACACCCTTGCCTGTCATGAAAGGAAATACTGAAATATCTGTAAAATACTAGTGAAAGAAAGGAAGGAGGACTGATAATAACAGGAGGTGAGTTCAGTGGCACTGTTGATGCTTGTGGGACCAAAGTGTTGCTGAGACATCATAAGGAAAGAATCGTTCTCAGTAAATGTTATGGAAGGAAAATTCTTGTGTGTGTTGTTGTGGTTATGTTTAATACTTGGAAAGTATCTAGGTACCAACGTTAAGAAAGGTTATTCGCAGGTGGGAAATGAATTACTACATGACGCTGGGACTTCTTGGTTAGTATAAGTGGCACACAAGGATATACTAGTTAGTCTTTTTAAAGCTTCTGCTTTACTTTTGATTTTAAACTGATTTGTTCGATTTTAGAGTTGGAGACAACTTGCTGACTCGAATTTAACGATTACGTCACAAGACATACTTTAGCGTGTTTGAGATAAAACGACGACTTTGCTTTTTACTAATTTCTCCAGATTCTGACGATGTGTTTGTCTCATCGATAAGCATGTTTTTATAGTTTTTATAATGCCATAGTAACAACAGTATATAAATGCATCGCTCACAACTCTCGGTAAAAGCATGTTCAGTTATGGATTTATATCGTCATTTAAATTGTTAGTTTAATTCAACAAAATATTTAAAGCGATAAGACAGATGAGCTGAGTCATCAGATTTTAAACATTACATCATTCGGTAACGCAAAGGGCAAAATACTGTGACAGTTTTTGTCACACCGGTTATCTGACAACGTGTTTGCCTTTATCGATAATCATGTTTTCATAGTGCCATATGTGACCCTATTTTGGAAAAGGTGGTCAAAGGTGAATTAGTGTTATGGTGTTTAAATTCATTTAAACTAAGATAAACGCTTTTTCTGCACGTTTAAATGCTAGGTCGTTTAAATTGCCAATTCATCACTTTTGTTGCATCCACCAGATGATCTTCGTCAGCTAGTTGCTCTCTACAACTCTGCATTGGTTTCTACCCTGAACAAACGTGCTCCGATTAAAAGGTGTGTCATCACTATTCGCCCTGCTGCTCCTTGGTATACGGAGGAAATCAAATTTGAAAAAAGAAAGCGAAGGAGATTAGAGAGGCAATGGCGTGTGACTCGGTCAGCTTCTGATCATGAGAATTTTGTTCGACAGTGTCACGCTGTAAACAATATGTTGTCATCATCAAGATTGAATTATTACTCTAGATTGGTCACTGAAAACGACGAGATAAAACGACGACTTTGCTTTTTACTAATTTCTCCAGATTCTGACGATGTGTTTGTCTCATCGATAAGCATGTTTTTATAGTTTTTATAATGCCATAGTAACAACAGTATATAAATGCATCGCTCACAACTCTCGGTAAAAGCATGTTCAGTTATGGATTTATATCGTCATTTAAATTGTTAGTTTAATTCAACAAAATATTTAAAGCGATAAGACAGATGAGCTGAGTCATCAGATTTTAAACATTACATCATTCGGTAACGCAAAGGGCAAAATACTGTGACAGTTTTTGTCACACCGGTTATCTGACAACGTGTTTGCCTTTATCGATAATCATGTTTTCATAGTGCCATATGTGACCCTATTTTGGAAAAGGTGGTCAAAGGTGAATTAGTGTTATGGTGTTTAAATTCATTTAAACTAAGATAAACGCTTTTTCTGCACGTTTAAATGCTAGGTCGTTTAAATTGCCAATTCATCACTTTTGTTGCATCCACCAGATGATCTTCGTCAGCTAGTTGCTCTCTACAACTCTGCATTGGTTTCTACCCTGAACAAACGTGCTCCGATTAAAAGGCGTGTCATCACTATTCGCCCTGCTGCTCCTTGGTATACGGAGGAAATCAAATTTGAAAAAAGAAAGCGAAGGAGATTAGAGAGGCAATGGCGTGTGACTCGGTCAGCTTCTGATCATGAGAATTTTGTTCGACAGTGTCACGCTGTAAACAATATGTTGTCATCATCAAGATTGAATTATTACTCTAGATTGGTCACTGAAAACCAATGTGATTTGAGAAAACTGTTTTCGACTTTTTCGAAATCGCTTCACCAGCACCCAGAAACCAGGTTTCCGCAACATGAAAGTACCGCATCGTTAGCACAGGAGTTTATTGCGTTCTTTGACAATAAAATCAGAAGAATTTGTGAAGACCTTGACCGATCTACACCTGACAATGTTCTTGAGTTCAGAGACATTGCTTCTGAATGTCAATTTACTACCTTTGCAAGTGTCTCATCGACTGAACTTACGGCAATTGTTGGATCTATGTATTTAAAGTCTTGTGATCTAGATCCTATTCCTGGTTGTACAGTGCAACCCCGATATAACGATATGCCAAGGGAGCAGTGAAATTATATCGTTATGTCGAGGTATCGTTATATCGAGACTCCCGATATATATGGCCGTAAAATAGCCACTAACGTTTGTTGTGGGATCTTGGGCTGATTTCGTTTTTCTTCACAAGATAAATCGTCTGAAGAAAATTGTAAGTCTTTTTGTAAGCTGGGCCGTCGATACTCAGTACATGCATGCAGTTAATAGAAACTAAAAGTTATTCTTAAAAACTAACTTCAAAGAATGTGCCGAAAGCTGTTTATTCTACGAATTCGAAGGAAACTATAATTGACCACAATACGGCAATTACATAAAGGAAATCAATCCAAAGAAATGATAACATTATTCCTACCGGTTGATGAAGACTGGTTCCCGTCAGGGTTTGTCCCAGAGTCCTTGAAAAACCGCTTAAATGCATTAATATTTATGTCCCTCGTGTCGTTCTGCTTACGTTTTCTAGACGCCATATTGTTTTGTCATGATATCGAGGCTTCAGTTTTTTAGTGTACCGCTGGCCGTTGAAATTATCGCTCGCGTCGCTCGCGTTTGTGTCGTCCGTTTTTTGGCCTTGGGTCTGTTTTGCCTGCTTTTTTTTTAGCATTTAAAATAATTTTAATGGTCGTCGTCGTTGTATTTGCTTTTTTATTAATATGATTTATCGTGTGTGAAGTAATACGCACTCCAGGGAACTACACACTTAATGCTTTTGTATACAGTATTTGCCAGATTCTGTGCGTATTGCAAAAGGGTGGAGAACTGGTCCTTGAAATGACCAACTGCGTGTAGGTTTTCAACCTGAACTGTCAGACAGGAGTGCAGATCAATGGTGTAGCTTGGGTTATGTTCTTTAACTAACGCCTCCAGATCTTTCAGTCCATTTAAGATCACATTGACCAAAGCTTTGCTGATTAGAAATTGTTCCTCGAGAACCGCTTGGTTTACCTGTGCTGTCATCGTTGCTATGCAACAATGCTTTTTCCATCATTGTTCCCAAGTAACGAGGCAATTAGCTTGACAGAGCCTGTTTGAACATCGGTAATGAATATGTTCTTATCGAGCTCCACACATATGCCCATAGGCTGTGCAAATGTTGCTTTGTCTCCCTTTCCATTTGCATTACCTTCCTTTCCTGTGCCAGCAATAACTACAGCCTTCTCACCACAGATCTTCATCTTTATTTGCAGGCTTCCGATGTCCGCATAAACTATACCAGCGAGGTACGAGGCAACGTGTGCGCTTTCACTACATTCTTCAGTTCCGTTTTGTAGGATCATAGTTTCCTCAAGTGTTGACATTGCAATAGCTAGGATTCCACCTGGGTTGCCCTTGTGAGACAGATAAAGGTTGTTACTGTTAAGGCACATGGACACTACTTCTGTGCAAGAGGCTGAGTATTTTGTCAGAACAGTAACATTGCCTTTAACTGCCACTCCATCCATCTCTAATGTAATGGAATAGATAACCTTGTCCACATCGCTGGCACAAAGGATGATACTATTGCTTGCCTTAGCGATGCTGAGAAAGTTGAAAGCTTTCGAGAAAGTTGAACTTTAGTCAGGTCACTTTTGGTTTCTGCATATGTTCTTTCTAAATGTTTTAGGTGCATAGAGAGTCATTCTCGGAGAACCGGAACTGTTCCAAGTGTGTTGAGACCTCTCTTCTCTAACTTAGAACTGAGTTCTACTTTCTTAAGCCGTTTTGGCTGTAGTGTTGGCTTCTTTGTTAATGAACATAGTTGTATGCCTGAGGGACAGCTTACATAAGCTATTCCATTGCAGTAAGCAAGCGTGGCATTCTCCAACAACCTTGACGTCTGCTGGGACATGAAACCTAACTTCTAGAAGCCTGGTGAGGTTCTTCAGTGGAGCATAGTCCAGAACAAGAAGTTTTCCTTGCTCACTGGGGCAAATTGGTACAGGATGTGGATACAGCCCTACCTTGTTGGTGTCGCTGATCTTGTAACTGTCCAGGAGAACTGAGTGTACCACACGATCGACGGTGCGGAGAGGAGCTAACACAGCCTCTTTACTCAAACGAAGTATACAGTTTATATCCATCCGATCTTTATTTAGGACACTGTCTCTTGGTAACAACTTTTTTTAATTCCGGGTCTGAATCTCGGATTGTATGCAGCATAGATAAACATGCTCTCTCCTCATCCAATAACAACACCCAGTTGGCGAAGCTACGCTTTAGACTTTTGCCTACATGGACGGCATCAGGTAGACAAACGAATATAAACTGAGGGGGCAACGTTCCATCATTTTTGCTCTGAGAAATCAATTCAAAGGCTCTTTTGTTCCCTGATTCACTACTGCTCGAGAACACTGGACATAAGCTTCAAGGCACTGTTGGCAAGCACGAAGAGATGGTATGTGGCTAAGCTGCCCTTGGTCACGACAGGTATTGCAGACAGAAGCAGTCTCCATGCAAGCCAGGCATGCACTTGTACAAATCGCTGTAGCAGGTTTATCAATAATATGCCGTGATGAAGCCGCTGCCCTTATACAACAATGGCACGTTTCTAACACCTCAACTTCATTAAGAAATTGTTCTTTCATGACTGGCATGGCAACCCCATTGTCCGTCGTCGACAAATATGTTACATTTGTCTCTGTCACCACATTTTCTTTGAGAAATTCAGATGTTGGGACTGGATTGGCCTTGACAAATTCTATATCGGCTGTCATCTTCAAACCAACATCTGTTTGCTGTTTCTCGTCGTATTGTACTGCATGCTTTAAAGCTGTCCCATCGTTCTCCATTGCTGTGCCAATTACTTTAACAATCGGTGTATCAACAAGTGGCTTCACAGCCACAGATGGATCTACAGCAAGTGTCAAAAATGAATCAAGCCAAGGCTTGATTACCCCACTTGAAGTAGTATATCCTGATGAATGCTTTAACCTTGTCGTTCGTCCGGATCCTCCAAGGTTTGGTTTAGCGCTGTCTGGATTAAAAACTCCACCACTGCCGCAGCCATGCCACATGGGACCCCGGATAAAGTTCACAGTCCTCTCTCCACCAAGAAATTTAACAGAGTTGAAAAATTCGACAACTTGGTCATCATATTTGTGGTTTGGATCCACCCTGGCATACGAAACAGAATCAAGATATTTGTAAAATATTCTGTCCTTTGGAATTTGGCCGTTTTTAATTAAACTATTTAATCTTATGCAAACATCATCTGCTTTCTCCAGCGATATGGGAAATATGAAATATTCCTTGTCTATATCACTGTCTGTCTCTTTGCCATTTGAATTATTAGACTGGAGGTCCATATTGCATTTGTAGTCTTCGGAATCTGAAGCTGTCAGGAGGTCTGTGTCGGTGTTGATATCATAGCAGATTCTGATCTTGCCTGGTTTGGCAATGATGACCATACTGCTGATCCAATTGGTAGGTTCTGTTTCTTTTACTAGGATGTTCTTCCTTTCAAGCTCTTCTAATTTGGCTTTGACTTCTTGGTGTAGCGTGATTGCAATGCACCCGGGCGTGTGATGTACTGACGTGACATCTGGATCAACTGTGAGACTTGCTTTGCCAATGTGTCCGAGTCCTTAAAAAACGTCTGAAATCAGCGAGAATCTTTTCTTTGGTAAGCTGTGAATTGGTTTCTTGCGTAGTGTTAACTTGTGCTTGTCACGAGAAATTAGCATATAGCCAATGCGCATGCGCGTATGTAGTTTTACGGACCTCGTGCTTTGGTGTGTGCCATTGCTCGAGTTTCATGTTGTTGTAGTTTCGCTAAAGTAGAAACGAATTTGAAGGTTAAAGTTGTGTTTATTACCTTGACATGGTGGCAGCGGTAAAAACGACAGCTAAACGATGTTGAAGCTTGATCCACCGGAAAAGCTCGCCTTTTCAAAGCCGCAAGAGTGGCCAAACTGGAAGCAGCGTTTCGATCGCTTCAGATGTGCGACGAAGCTGAACAAAGAAACCGAGGAGCTTCAAATCAACGCTCTGATCTACACAATGGGCAAGGAGGCTGAACATATATTTAATGCATTTACGTTCGAAGAAGGCGATGAGAAGAAGTACGGCGTGGTGTTAAACAAATTCGAGGAACATTTCGTGCCGAAGCGAAATACTATTCATGAGCGAGCATGTTTTCATCGGCGAGTACAGAAGGATGGAGAAACTGTCGAAGCCTTTATTCGAAACCTCTACGAATTAGCAGAACATTGCAAATTTGGTCTACAGAGGGACGAACAAATTCGAGACAGGATAGTGATTGGAATTTTGGACAAATCACTCGCAAAAGCTGCAGATGAAATCCGATTTGAACCTTGACACGGCTATACAAATGGCGCGTCAAACAGAGCAGGTGAAAGTTGAAGTCGCAGGCCAAGTAGACGACAAACACCTTGGAGAAGTGAATCGAAAGAATCGGAGGCCGAATGCAAATAGAAGACAAGGTCCAACTCAGCGTGGCAAGAATTTTCGACGACCTGGCGTTCCTTCGCTTCAGCCATGTTCTAGATGCAACCGTGCTCATAGGCCTGACGAGACATGCCCGGCGATGGGAGCCAAATGTTCTAAATGCAAGAAAAAGGGACACTTCGCTGTAGTTTGCCGTACGGTGGTGGGAGAAGTAACACGTGCTCCCGACCAAACCAGCCAACATTCCTTTCTTGGAGCTATTCAATCAGGTGACAATGCCTAAGAACCGTGGAGTGTCATGTTACACATCAACAAGAAGCCTGTGCAGTTCAAAATTGACACTGGAGCTGATATCTCCGTGATGTCAGAATCAACATATCAAGCTCTTCCACAGTGCCCTCAGCTTCAAACTTCGAATGCGGCCTTATCTAGCCCAGGAGGAAAGCTTAACTGTAAAGGCCTGTTCACTGCCAACATCACTTTAAAAGAAAACACCTACAGTGAAGATATGTACATAATTGAAGGTCCATGTGTGAACAACCTTCTTAGTCGACAAGCAGCATGTCGCATGGGTTTAGTCCAAAGTGTCAATGAAACAACCGCAGATGTCTACGGAGACATTGGCCTCATGGACTGTGATGTAGCAAAAATTGAACTATCAGTTGATGCACAGCCCTATTGTATTAATGCGGCAAGGAAAATTCCCTTTCCACTTCTTCCCAAAGTAAAAGAAGAACTTACACGTATGCTTGAAGCTGGAATTATTGAAGAAGTCACAGAACCAACCGATTGGTGTGCTCCTATGGTTCCAGTTGTGAAACCCAATGGAAAAATCAGAATCTGTGTTGACCTGAGGAAACTAAATGAAGCTGTGAAGCGAGAGAGATACATTCTCCCTACCTTGGAAGATGTAGCACCAAAACTAGCTGGTGCAAAAGTATTCTCTAAATTGGATGCATCAAGTGGTTATTGGCAGATACCCTTGCACCCTGACAGCACAAAACTCACAACGTTCATCACTCCAATGGGTCGCTTCTGTTTCCGCCGCCTGCCATTCGGGATAACCTCAGCACCCGAAATATTTCAGCACAGAATGACAAGTCTACTTAAAGACCAAGAAGGCACAGCAGCTATCCAAGACGATATCATAGTCTATGGGAGAAGTGTAGCAGAACATGACAAGAGACTGCAGGAAGTATTCGAGATCATTGCCAAGTCGGGATTGAAGCTCAATGAAAAGAAATGTGAAATCCGCAAGCCCAAAATCTGCTACTTTGGAAGTGTTATCAGCGAGCAAGGAGTCAGCCCAGATCCAGAGAAAGTACGAGCAATTCAGGAACTTCCGCCACCACAGAACGTATCCCAATTGCGACAAGTACTGGGCATGATCAATTACCTTGGCAGGTTCCTTCCAAACTTATCAACAGTGATAAGTCCTATGAGTGAGTTACTGAAATTAGATACTGCATGGACTTGGTCCCATAGGCAGCAACAAGCCTTTGAGAAAGTAAAGGCCATGGTGACCACTACACCAGTATTAGCCTTCTATGATGTCAACAAACTAACTGTAGTCAGTGCAGATGCAGGGTTTTTAACACTTTGCCATCCACAGTTAGATCTAGCAAGGACAATCATGAATTTCGCCGCTTGTCTAAAGCACACTATGTTTCGAATGCTGTAAATAGACTGACTGGACAATAGTTTTTTTTTTCAATACGATGCTGTAATGGTTTTTTTTTCCACATATTAATTTATCTTAGTAGAACTTCTATATTATAGTAATAGTAATGTATATATTATAATTATTTAGATATTTATGTAACATAGAAGAGCCAATTAATTTTTGGAGTGTTATTAAACCATTATTATTATTATTATTATTATTATTATTAGATGCCAGCAGCTATGGCCTGGGTGGTGTCCTTCTTCAGAAACATGGCGATCAACTACGCCCTGTAGCATTTGCCTCACGCACCATGACAGATGCAGAAAAGAGATATGCACAGATTGAGAAGGAGTGCTTGGCATCAGTATGGGCCTGTGAAAAGTTCTCGCGTTATCTTTGTGGTCTGGAGTCGTTCAGGCTGTTGACAGATCACAAGCCACTAGTACCCCTGTTCAACCGCCAAGACCTGGATAAAGTACCTTTACGGTGCCAACGTCTTCTCATGCGAATGATGAGATTCAAACCTAAAGCAGAACATGTGCCAGGAAAGGAACTTGTAGTTGCTGATACCCTGTCCAGAAATCCGCTTGTAAATGTCACAGAGGCATCAGACTCGGAAGAGGATGTCAAAGCTTATGTCGATGCAGCCATGATGTCACAACCAGCGTCACTTGAGAAACTTGAGCAGATCAAGCAAGCTACACTGTCTGACCCACAACTCAGTCTTGTACTGAATTACACAATTAATGGATGGCCAAAGTATGCAAAGGATGTCCCAGAACAGATTCGTCAGTACTACACAGTTCGTGGTGACTTGTCTGTAGTAAATGGCAAAATCATCTATTGCAACCGAATTGTTGTACCTTCAGCTCTACGATCAGAAGTCTTGGACCGTATCCATGATGGTCATCAGGGTGTGACTAAGTCCCGTGAAAGAGCCAACATGGCTGTATGGTGGCCAGGCATTAGCCGTGACATTCAAAACAAAGTGTCCACATGCGAATTCTGCCAAAAGAATCTACCCAACCAGAGGAAAGAGCCGTTAGTCACTACACCTCTCCCTGAAAGAGCATGGAAGAAGATTGGTGCAGATCTCTGTGAACATGAAGGAAAACAGTTTCTAGTCGTTATTGACTATTACTCAAGATTTCCCGAAATTGCCTATATGTCCAGTACTACAAGTGATCACGTGATCAACAAACTGAAAGACTTTTTTGCCCAAGGGGGAATACCTGAGGAAATTGTGAGTGACAATGGGCCACAATTTTCTTCTGAACTGTTCCACAAATTCAGCCAAGAGTATGACTTCAAACATACCACATCAAGCCCATATCACCCGCAAGCAAATGGTGAAGCCGAAAGTGGTGTCCGTATCGCCAAGAAGATCCTCAAGCAGAGTGATCCATTTGTTGCTTTGATGAGCTATAGAGCTACACCCCACACAGCCACTGGTGTAAGCCCTAGTCAGCTAATGATGGGAAGAGAAATCCGGACTCTCCTTCCTACATTAGAGTCTAACCTGAAGCCAATCTCAGTAAGTTACGAAGCCGTTGCTGAAAGAGACGAGAAAAGCAAGACAGCTTACCGACAGTCCTTTGACAAGCGACATGGTGTGTGAACGCTGCTAGAACTGCAACCTGGAGATGCTGTCCACATGAAACTAGATCAGCAGAAGGGATGGAAAACCCCAGGTGTAGTCATCGCCAAAAGTTCTACGCCTAGATCCTATGTTATCGAAACACCCCAAAGTATTGTGCGTCGAAACAGGAGGCACCTGCGCCCGACGACAAGCCCTATTGAAATTGAGAAGTTCGCCGAACTTGAACCAGATATAGAACCGGAACAGGATCCTAGTCCTAAGTCTGTGACTCAGTGCAAAGCGCCACTAGTTACACAGCCACACCCTGATCTGAAGAGTTCTCATGGAACACTTACTAAGTCGTCTGGAGCAGAAGTCAAAACCTCGAGCGGTCAAGTTGTGAGAAAACCAATCCACTTTCGAGAGGACTCTTGATTTGACATTTGATTTATTGATCAACATTTGATTCATTAGAGACATTGACAGTTTCACACAAGTGTTGTAATTGTTCAGTTTATTTCTATAAGTTAATACATCAGTTTCATTATTTTTTCTAAAAAGCTCATAGAGGGAGATGTCACGAGAAATTAGCATATAGCCAATGCGCATGCGCGTATGTAGTTTTACGGACCTCGTGCTTTGGTGTGTGCCGTTGCTCGAGTTTCATGTTGTTGTAGTTTCGCTAAAGTAGAAACGAATTTGAAGATTAAAGTTGTGTTTATTACCTTGACAGTGCTGTGGGCTCACAGTTGACCTTCAGCAATCCAAGAGTTTCACAAGTCTCTGCTGACAATTACGGCTTACTGTTTCCTTCTACAACTTGAAACTTGAGCTCGTGTTGTTTGTCTTCTTTGAGAACTTTGAGTTTCACTTGTCCGAGTGGTTTCATAACAGAACCATTGAACAACTGGAGTTTGACCTTGCTTGTTTGGAGAGCTGGATTTCCGTTTTGGCTGATGATTGACAGGTTACGATGAGTTAGTGCATTGCATGTTTCTCCGGTATCCAACTGACATTCCAATTTCGTCCTGTATCGATCTTTAGCGTCAGCAAATTCTTCGACTTTGTAGAAGAGTTCGTCGGAGTCCGTTTCTTGTTTGTCATCGGTGTTAATATCTTTGGCTATTTGTTTAACTTGCGATCTAGAAGCTGATCTGCATACCGATGCGAAGTGATTGGGTTTCTTCCATGCTTTACATTCATGGCCAAAAGCGGGACACTTTTCCAGGCTGTGTCTTTGTTCCAACTGGGTAATTCCTTTGTTATCATCTCCACATACTCTGGTCTCGTGAGTAAAGAAGTATTTAATTTCCAAAAGCCTGGACCTTTGCAATTCTCTTCGATTTCCTTCAGTCCTAATACTACGGCGGAGTGATCGGTTTTTATCGAAGCTATAATGTCAACTTGTGTAACTAAATCATGTAGACTGTCTGAATTAACCAGTAATCGAGTCTGCAGAATAAAAAAGGGGAGCTTTTGCTCAATGTGAAACTAAGAGTAGTAGGGTTCTTTATATGTCAAATATCATGGAGGCTAAATTCACTTTGAATATTTTCAATCGAGTTAATCAGATGTTGACGCGGAATTAACATGCCTCCCTTTTTGTCTTCTGTCGGATCCAACAGACAACTAAAATCTCTGATGATTATGTTATCATCGCTTTCGATGTAACGTAACGTTGTTGACAGTGACTGAAAAAATTTAATGGCCTCAGCATCTTTTTTTGGGCGATAAACATTAATCAGGGTATAAGTTTGTCGGTAATTAATGCTTTTAACAATAACAATCTCCCATTTGGATATCGCAGCTCGTGTTGAATAACAGTATCTAATCCGGTGCAGCGCTCTAACCAATTGAGCTAACAAGCCAACTGGGAGCTGGTCATTAAATTGGTTCGTAATATACCCGGGAAAGATGAAGATGAAGTTATGAATATATGAAGTTCATATATTTGAACTGCGGAATGAAGAAATAAATGTAAAGCAGATCCTCGCAGTTATTAACGCAACTTATGCAGTTGCGAAAAGAAAGCCTGAAAAAATCAGGCTTGCCGGGATTCGAACCCTGACCTCTGCGATACCGGTGTAGCGCTCTAACCAATTGAGCTAACAAGCCAACTGGGAGCTGGTCATTAAATTGGTTCGTAATATACCCGGGAAAGATGAAGATGAAGTTATGAATATATGAAGTTCATATATTTGAACTGCGGAATGAAGAAATAAATGTAAAGCAGATCCTCGCAGTTATTAACGCAACTTATGCAGTTGCGAAAAGAAAGCCTGAAAAAATCAGGCTTGCCGGGATTCGAACCCTGACCTCTGCGATACCGGTGCAGCGCTCTAACCAATTGAGCTAACAAGCCAACTGGGAGCTGGTCATTAAATTGGTTCGTAATATACCCGGGAAAGATGAAGATGAAGTTATGAATATATGAAGTTCATATATTTGAACTGCGGAATGAAGAAATAAATGTAAAGCAGATCCTCACAGTTATTAACGCAACTTATGCAGTTGCGAAAAGAAAGCCTGAAAAAATCAGGCTTGCCGGGATTTGAACCCTGACCTCTGCGATACCGGTGCAGCGCTCTAACCAATTGAGCTAACAAGCCAACTGGGAGCTGGTCATTAAATTGGTTCGTAATATACCCGGGAAAGACGACAGGTATATTACAAACCAATTTAATGACCAGCTCCCAGTTGGCTTGTTAGCTCAATTGGTTAGAGCGCTGCACCGGTATCGCAGAGGTCAGGGTTCGGATCCGGGTAAGCCTGATTTTTTCAGGCTTTCTTTTCGCAACTGCATAAGTTGCGTTAATAACTGCGAGGATCTGCTTTACATTTATTTCTTCATTCCGCAGTTCAAATATATGAACTTCATATATTCATAACTTCAGTATCTAATCCATTTGTAATTAGCACAGCAAAATCTCTGGCATTAGCGCTTCCATGCGAAAAGATAATGTGGGAACCCGATTCTTTCTTCCATTGATTCTCAGTACTTTTTGTCGAGTGTGTCCCTTGAAGGAAAAGTAAGTCTGCTTTTTGTTTACGACAACAAGTAAATATTGCTCTTTTTTTTTGGTAGTTACTCAGACCTCTCACATTGAGTGAAAGCAATTTCCGGCTACACGGCTTTGGCTTAGAATTTGCCCAGGAATTTGTCATCTTGTCCCTCGACATTTGGTGTTGTTGAGTATTGGATATGAAAATTTACATATTTTGAACATCTTATGCACGGTCTGAACAACAAAAATACTAGAAAAGTAGAATTTTGGAAACAGAAAACAAAACAACAAACACAAACACAAACATATATTTGAAAGCATACTTACCACTGTGCTTCGGCTGCCTGGTATCAGGTACACTTTCGCCGAGATCTCTTACCAATTTCATTGTTAATTGAAATTATCACCTAAACTAGCTTTGAAACTATAAATAAACAATAGTCTAGGGTTCTGGAATAAAGTACTGTCCAGTTTAAAATGTCTTTTAAATGAAATGACTTGAGCTTTTCTGATCCATCTTCCTTCTACACAATTCTGGCTGGAACGCTCCACGGTATAAATGCAACTTGTACTCCGGGCTTTTCCTTGATTTCTTTAAGATAAATTTTCCTCAACTTTGACCATTCGTCACGTACATTTTTCGAGACATCATCCGAAATGAAAACCATTGATTCTTTATATTTGTTATCTCTTAACTTGCTTGCACCAATTTAAGAAGGACTTTGTCAGTGTGCCTAAGGATCGGTCTTGGTTTGGCGTGTCGGTTTCAGAAGGATTTCATTTAATGCTGGTTCTGTGTGCCCTCGTCACTTCAATTCTCTGCTCAAAATTCATGTGGCTTTTAAAGATTTCGCTCTCAATGAATTCCTTTATCGAGGAATAATCATTTTCACTGCTTTCTAGAATGCCCCAGATGACCGCGTTTTTTCTTTTAGAGTGGTTTTCCAGGTCGTCGATCTTCTCCTTCAGAGTCTCAACCTCCACCTTGTCCGCCTTTAGCAACAACTTGGAATTACACTCTTGAATTTCCAGCTCTTTCTCTTAAGCACTCTTCTTCAGGTCTTCTACGTCCTTGATAATAGTACCTTGCGCTTTCTCCAGCTTGTTTAGTTTGCTCAACATTTCAGCGTTCGCTGTGATGAGCACGTCCATCTTGGCAAGAATGTCATCCAGTTTATGCGAATAATCGGCAGAGTCACTCGTCATTTCGTTTTTCGAGCTTGGGACCTCGTTAATATACTCATAAATGAATTGACTTTAAAAAAAGACTAAAACATTTGAAATTGATTACTAGAAATAAGCAGAAATGGCAGAGCTTGCAGAAGCCTTCAGACCCATGTGGAGTCATGCGCACTCCCGACTCTGAATTACTAATCCAGGGCGTTTTCTAATTTCTATTCAACAACAAGACCTAATATCTTATATACAGAGTATCTACCTGCACAAGTGGAGCACAGAGCATTTTATTTTAGCAACCTCCAGGAAAAGGTTAAACCTATTTCCGCCATTCATTTTTTCTCTCGGTTGAATGATGATCAGTGTTTCAATGTAATGCAACAGTTTCCGGAATTTTTTTCCTTCTAATATCCGTTCCAGTGGATTTCAGCCCGGTGGATACTCCCCAAAAAATTTGAGTCAGTGTGCAGTGTGCTTCTCGCAACCTATTCACTTTTTCAAACCAGAATATATCTGTGACTTTTACAACCCGGTTTCAAGACTGACCCAGAATTCGATTCATTATTTCAGAGCAAGCCATTGCAGCACATACACGTACACTCTGATACATGATAGCAGCTGCCCAGGAAGTGCTTCAGTCTGCGTCAACATTTGAGAAGGGTTTCAAATATCAATCAAACTGCACTTCTCAAGAGATGAATAAAAAGTAGCTTCTTCTAAAAATAGTACCTAATTCCAGACCAGAGGACAAAACCTTACCCTATTTCAGACCAAAACAGCTCAAAAGTCCCTACCCTTTCACGCCGCACATACCTTAATATGGCTTATTTTAGTAAAGAAGTGCCCCCGGGACTTTACAGTGAGTCTTCAAAAAAATGGAAAGGGCTTCAGCAGTATGTATCAGCATTTTGACTGTGCCTTCTACTCTTTCTCTGAGCATGAACAACGCAGCAGCAGCGCTGAAATTTCGGAAATGTAAGTTGCCTTTCTGTTTTGAGGGCCACTGATGGGTAAGTCAAAATGCTTGCAAAGTCTTGCAGATCTTTGACCTTGTATTTCGCCTGAAATTTGTTTCTCTTGAATAAGTCACACAAGTTATCACCCTCATATTCTAATGGGTGGGGAAGATTAATTTCCTGACAGACAGCCTTTCCTGTCTGTGCCAGGTCCTTCTGCCTTTCCCAATTTTCCTTGTCGTCTTCAGACTTTTCTTCTGGCTCTCTAGCTTGTTCAGATGGCCTCTTTCTTTTTCCTACGGCAAGTCTGGAGAAGGAACTGCTGATCTGCTGAGCAGTGGGCCAGTAATTCAGAGTCCGGTGGAAAACAAACTAAAACTCAGAAACGAGTCTATTTCCAACTATCGTTTTGTTGATTTAAAGACACTTATTTCCCAAGGTTTATTGTTTATTACTATTATTCAGTCTTATGTAATAATTATTAGCCGTAAATACGACGAAGACATAGAACAATCTATATTGTAATGGGAAAGAAAACTTACCATCAAGCTTTGTAAATAAGAAAAGAAACTATCTACGTATTTCAGTAGAGCTTGTTTGACTGAACTGCAGATTTTCCAATACGGATCCCTAAAATGGACTACTCAGTGAGTCCAGTTTTCGAAAAATGCTTCAGGGAAAACAGTTTTTATGAAGGAGAAACCATTTTCCTAGCCAGTGTCTCCTACAACTTTGGCACTGACCCTTGCAAACATAAAAATTATCTTTGCACTTATTTTCATCTTTGTAGCGGGTGCTTGCCAATATAAATAATCCTGCTGTCTGTGGCTCAGTTTGGAAAAAAACAGAAAAAGAGGAACTGCCAGTAGTTTCCCCGTAGGTACCGAACAAGCTAGTTCTGAGAACTTCAGTGATAATTGGACCATCGGCTAGCACTTGGCGAGGGTGGGTGGGTGGAAAATTATTGCACATGCCAGGTTACCAAGCTTTTTCTCACTGAATGTGAGAACCTTACCCAAACTTATCAGGTGGAGTTTGAAATTAAGTCAGCTCATAGACAGCCAAGAAACTTATTTCCTTCTCGAAGAAAAAAATCAGGGAATCACTATGCCATCACGGAAATAGTTGACTGCCGATGGTTTGTTTTGGGAAACCATGATACGGTAGAATCAAAACCACTGGGCACAGGACTTCACTATGAGCAAGGAACTATTGACATCACGGCAAAGTCAAATGATTCAGGTAATCTACAGGCCTAGTGCTTTGCCAGAAGCCACAAGCTTTAAAGGCTAAGCAACAACCATTGTTAGCAACAAGGCTCAGCTTGGCTACAGTATAATTTTTCACACAATTCTTCAAACGTGATGTTGGGTTTGCATTTGGATATGAATGTATAAACTGTATGAAAATGGGGAATTCACGAAAAGTATCACTGGTTTTGCATACAGTCTTGAACAGTTTATGAGTGGAAATTAAAGTAATACGATCAAAAGCATAAAGAATGCTATGTCGGTACTGGAGTTGCCAAGGCAGTTGAAAATCAACAGTGCGGTGAAAACAGCAAGCCCTAAGAAGACTTCGATTCATTTTCCCAATTTTAACTTTTTGGCTAAAAACATCTTCCTATGTTTGGTGAGTAATCTGCAATTAGTGTTACATTTGTATCCTCCTGGACATCTGAGAAACAGCCTTGTGAAAAAGTTTTATTTTGTACTTTTTAAAAATGTCACAGAGTGTGTATAATTAGTTTCCTTGTAGTTGGGGAATTAAGGATAGTTAACGTTTGAACTAGTATTCATTTTAATGAACAAAGTTCAAATATAGTTTCCCCGTAGGTACCGAACAAGCTAGTTCTGAGAACTTCAGTGATAATTGGACCATCGGCTAGCACTTGGCGAGGGTGGGTGGGTGGGAAATTATTGCACATGCCAGGTTACCAAGCTTTTTCTCACTGAATGTGAGAACCTTACCCAAACTTATCAGGTGGAGTTTGAAATTAAGTCAGCTCATAGACAGCCAAGAAACTTATTTCCTTCTCCAAGAAAAAAATCAGGGAATCATAGTGCCATCACGGAAATAGTTGACTGCCGATGGTTTGTTTTGGGAAACCATGATACGGTAGAATCAAAACCACTGGGCACAGGACTTCACTATGAGCAAGGAATTATTGACATCACGGCAAAGCCAAATGATTCAGGTAATCTACAGGCCTACTGCTTTGCCAGAAGCCACAAGCTTTAAAGGCTTAGCAACAAGGCTCAGCTTGGCTACAGTATAATTTTTCACACAATTCTTCAAACGTGATGTTGGGTTTGCATTTGGATATGAATGTATAAACTGTATGAAAATGGGGAATTCACGAAAAGTATCACTGGTTTTGCATACAGTCTTGAACAGTTTATGAGTGGAAATTAAAGTAATACGATCAAAAGCATAAAGAATGCTATGTCGGTACTGGAGTTGCCAAGGCAGTTGAAAATCAACAGTGCGGTGAAAACAGCAAGCCCTAAGAAGACTTCGATTCATTTTCCCAATTTTAACTTTTTGGCTCAAAACATCTTCCTATGTTTGGTGAGTAATCTGCAATTAGTGTAACATTTGTATCCTCCTGGACATCTGAGAAACAGCCTTGTGAAAAAGTTTTATTTTGTACTTTTTAAAAATGTCACAGAGTGTGTATAATTAAAAACTGGTAAAAAAGAATTAAAAAAGTTGACACTGGCTAAAAATAGTTATGGACGTTTCGGCCACTACTGTTGCCTTCCTCAGCAAAGATAAAAATGCAAATGTCTAACGGCGTCCTACTTAGAATATGTAACCGATGTGTGATAAAAATCACACCTCGAAGGAACTTTCTGAGTGCAACAATAGTCTCTAGAGTATTCTTAATGACTCTAAAACATTTGTCTCTAGACATTTGCATTTTTATCTTTGCTGAGGAAGGCAACAGTAGTGGCCGAAACGTCCATAACTATTTTTAGCCAGTGTCAACTTTTTTAATTCTTTTTTACCAGTTTTTAACATGCCTGGCTACACACCGAACATTTTTGTGTATAATTAGTTTCCTTGTAGATGGGGAATTAAGGATAGTTAACGTTTGAACTAGTATTCATTTTAATGAACAAAGTTCAAATATTGCGTGTATGTAAAATTAGGTTCGTAGTGGTTTTGCTGTAAAAGATATTAGAATTCCACTCAGAATCACTACTTTCACCACCCCAGAGGTGCATTTTTTGGGGGGGCTCTGTTTTCAAAAACAATGAAGCCAATGAAAAAAAATCATGGGTATGAGTTGTGTAAGGACAGTAACTAACAGAAATATGGTTGAGATCAGCTGATCCCCTTCTACCAAGATTTTTCAATTTTCCCTGAGACTCTTTAGTTTACCAGTCTGACAAACATATTTGCCATCTGTGTATTTTACATCTGAATTTCCCTTTTCATCATGATTCGTTGAAAACTAGCGTAACCAATATTTGCAAATAACTATACGTACACATGCTTACCCCCATCCCTTCGTAAGTGAGTGTCATGGGGGAAATGGTTGTCTACTTCGAGGAAAACTGAAGAATTTTGCAACACCCGTCATGAACGGACCCAGGCCACCCTGCTAGGACATCTCGTAAGACCATATTGTCATCACAGACGACCTGTGAATTGTAAAAGCAGAGCTGGCATCAAGATTGTTGTAACAGCTAATTCTTGGGCATTTTATGTACACTGTTGCTTCCTAAGGTAAAAACTAATCTGGACTTTAAGGGAATGGTATTTCTTTCAGATTTTTCACTGACACTCTGATGGAAATGTGGGTGCCATCAGTCATTCAATAACATTTAGAATTTCACTTGCTTCTTCAACTGCAGTGGATATCTGATATCTCCTGTTTACGTTGAGCTTTGGTGTGAAAAAATAATAAAGCAGAATTGACTTTTTTCAAAAATCCTCAACATGTGCAGTTCTGTAGTGCTTCAGTTTGTGGTATAAACAAGAGTAATAAAGGGGATTTGCTACCAGGAAAACTTTTTTAACATTACAATTCACTCTCATAGTCAGATTCAGAATCTGGATAACATTCCGCGACGTTTTCGACAAATGCTTCCACTTTGGAAAGCATGTCCAGGCATTTTTGGTAGGACATGCAGATCGCATCTTCCTCGAAAGGAAGAGACACAGCCTCTTCCCAGAGTCAGTCCATTTGGAAAGAAACAAGCTGTTTAAAAGAGGTCACTCCAGAAACGGGATATTTTTTGTACTCACCAATAAATAGACCACACCACCGTTGTTTGAGCTACCATAGTGTATCTGATCCCAGTGAAATTCCTTTCCAAAGAAGCAAAAAATTCATCATCGGGCGCCACCATTTTGGATAGTGCTTACGAGCCTGGCGGCATGTTCGTTACAATGTTCCGCCCAACTTGTCAGTTCCAAGATGTTTGTTTGTATTCCGATAGGATGGCTGTGCTCAAACCCTATTATTTTGAACCAGAAGGTGCCGGCAATTCCAAGGACGATGAAAGTGGAAATGATTAAATGAAAGAACAGTTAGAAGGTACATTTTGGTGCACTTGTGAAAGATGTGAAGTCATGCCAACGCCGAGAGAAGGTGTTTGCTGTTGAGGGCAGCTAGAGTGGGAAAACAAAGATAGAAGGTACACTTCAAACGAGTGAGAGACGTATTTATTAAAGGAGAAATTTGTTTTCACTTGTACATTGTTTTTAAAATTAAAATGTGGCTTAAATCCAGCCGCAGTAGGTTTGTGGTCTTAATCTGAATTGTCTGTGTTTATTTTAATTTACTACTTGTGGTGAAATATGCAGGTATTTCTTGTGTCACAGCATACGACGACTTCTCTCTTGTGTGCTTAAATCCTTCTTCGGGTATTTCCTCCTAGGAGTTGGTTTCAAAGCAGTGAGCATCAAAATGCTCTTTAAAAACGGAGGCATTTTCCAGTTTTTCAGGAAAGCCAAATCACTTCTCATGGCGAAGCTGGTCGAGCCACCGCTTTGCTACAATCTTGGACAAAACTGTTGAGACACTTCGGAATGAATGAGAACTTTGGCCATGAAAATCACTTACCACAACAAATCTTTCCCCCGCCCCCCCTCATCAATGTTGCTTTGCCACCAAAACCCCCTGATGAATCCTCAGTCCTTCCCAACAACATTGACTGAGGGGAGGGGGGAGGGAAAGTATTTTTGTGATCTTGTCAGTGTTTCCATACAGGGAAATTGAGAAAAATTGAGAAATACGCTCACTAGTTTTGTCCAAGATTGTAGTCTGGATTTCATACAGGCAAAGCAAACACAACAGTGACGGCTGATGAGAATGTCACAAAACAAAAGGTTTAATTAGCAAAACAATGACTCTGCACGTGCGATACAGATTTTGGCACATTTCTTTGCTGTCCTCTGCAAACAACAATGGGAAATGACCAAATTCAAAGTTTTATGTAGAACATGAACACATGACAGTGAATTTTATTATTTCTACCTGAACTGTAATGCCATCCTCACAGAGTCAGCTCCCCGATTGTTTGGCTACATTAGACAATTGAACGAGTTGAAACTATCGCGAACAAGTCATTGAAAGTCATTTTTACAGTGGCGTTTTTCTTGGCATTGCCGTTGTGGTTGCTTAAGCTCCCTTTTCAGTCCACGACGGCACCCCGGAAAAGAAATGAGAGCAGCCAAAAAGTTGTGCACTTGAAATTGGCCAGCTGCGTTTGAGCTTCGTGCCAATCTCAATTTGGAGGGAATGACATCACTAACACACACCCAGGGTCCTAAGCACTATTCAAAATGGCGGCGCCTGATGACGAATTTTGTGCTTGTTTGAAGAGGAATTTCATCGGGATTGGATCCACTATGGAAGCTCAAACAACAGTCAGTAACTCAACTCAGTGTGGTCTTTTTATTGGCAAGTACAAAAAATATACACTTTCTGAATTGACTTTCTCCTTTAATCCAAGGGTGAGTTTAGATGTTTCTTGGGTCACCTCTTTGTTTGTTGCCATTATAAGAAAGTTAATCTGTTTTCGAAGAAAAGCTATAAGCCTTTCCAGTTTCCTTTTAACAGAGCGATTTCTTCTTCACACCCCTCCTTCAAACAGTGAAGTTCAATGGCCGTTCTCCTTGTGGAATTGGGTACAACATGTGTTAAAGAGAGCAAGGACTGCAGATTGGTGTATAAATCAGAGGAAGGATCCTTTACTGTATCAAACGTCAAGGTGGCAGCACCCGGAATGGCATTGTGGCAGGCTATTCCCTTTTTCATGTTGTCGGTCACCTTTGTGATCTGCTTGGAGAGCTTTATTGCAATGGTTTGACCGTCTAAAGAAAAAAATTTACATTGTTATTGGACAACAACAGAAGACAATCAAAGAAATGCATTGCTTTGATTTTAATCAAGTTTAAGAGCATATGTTATCTCAAAGGTAAACTAAATTCCATTTCACGAAGAGCTCTAAGCATACTTATGGAAAAAATTGACCTTTTTTGTTTTTCATTCGAAACTACAAAAAGGTTTACCTAGCCCCTACACTGTGACTCGTTATAATTCATGACGATCGTAGTTTTAATATTACTGTAAAAGTTCTATACTGGCATATTTCCGTTTCATCTCCAATAAGAACATTCTTTCTGAAGCCAACTTGTGCAGTTGAAACATTTGGCGCCTGCTATTTTTGTCAAGGCGTTTCTTTGCAGCTCGGAATGATGTTTCAGTCTCCTGCCAACGCTGTCCCACTCCGTGTTTTCTTTCAAGAGCATCCAGTCGCTTCATATTCCTTAACAAAGTATACGGTTTACTTAGAATTAACTCTGATAAAATTACAACTCAACACTACCTCAATAATTGGACTGCAAATCGAGCAATAATTAAAGAAAGTTAGAAAGCCCTGTGGTAGAAAAAAACGGTTGGAAACTATCCATTTATTTGGAATGGAAGGTCCACAGACCAGACAAACAAACCTGACGAGCTTGAGCTGTGTTTCTAGCAGTTTGTCATCTTCAGGAGCCTCAGCGTAGGCAAGGTCATCCCTAGGAACAAAAGAATTTACTTCATTTTCAGTAATTTGTAGTAATGTTTTCAAAATTAAATCTGTAACGTTTGTGGTGTTTTCATTCTCAAGAGCTGTGCTGCCCTAGCATTCCTCCAAAATTCAGTGGTCCATGAGGCACACAAGTACCCGTTTGCTTACAAGGTTTTTCCTGTACCACGACAAGCTAAAAAGGGATCATCAAGGCCAAAAAAAGGCCTGCATTTCCTTTAACATAATTACTTACTGAATGGTTTTACATGTGAGCAGCAGCTCGACGTAAAGTTCATCCCATTCCTTCATAAGAACTACAGTAAATCCAGCATTCAAGGGAGGTGAAAGATACTGTTATGAGAATGTATGTTTTACGATTTATTACTCAAAAGTGATCTAATAGCATAAAAAAAGGAACAAAAGTAGATACCTTGCAGTACTAATAATAAAAAAAGCAAAATTACTCCTTTTGTGAAATGCAAATCATGTAATGTGACTAACAAAACAATGCGTAGTGCGATTGTATACTTCAAACAAAAAGACCCAATGCCTACATAGAAAGCAGTAACATTTCCCCGTACTTTCCTTGGTTGTCTAGCTGCAGATTATGACCCCAACAACATTTCTGCCCTGCGAGTGAAAAATTAGTTTTAATGTCAAGACTGTAAATATTTACACGCTTATTAAAGGGGCACTATCATGAGCATGACTTCTAAAAGTCAGAAGCCAATAGGCACATTCACATAGCAAATCAGCCACACTGTGAAAAAAATATGACAAAAATGCATTACCAAACAGTAGACACATGCTCCCCAAAGGGAATGTGAGTGCGAAAGTACTACATTGTAAAACGTTTTTGCAATATTTAAACCATTGAAGGTGGTTTCATTTATTTTTCACTGTGTCAAATCTCCACCAAACGACTCAGTAAAATCTCATTTGTTTACAGTACATGTAGTTTAATGGAAAGCAAGAAAATACGTGTACGTAGCCTTTACTAAGGGTGGGAGAACCCAAAACGGTGTAAATTACCCTCTCTCCCCACTAAAAATTTAGAATGTAATTTCAACAGCATTTTGATCCCTGACAATTCATCTGACTGTTAAAATAAAAAAATGTTTGTGCTTACATACACGTTTGTACACTATTCTGTTTTAGACACTTTTCACTTTTTTAACCAAGTTGACAATGCAGACCACAATTAACAATATTTAAGTGTCACATCAGATTAGCTGCATGTTTTTGGTTTGCAAACCTACATACAGTACTTAGCAAATAACTACGCTGTACATTTCTTTCTGTACAAGAATGCATGGTACAGTCTATAAACTCAAAGCCATTACATTGTAAAGGTACATTGAAAAAAGTAAACCTTTTAGTGTTCCCAATCATTGTTTATGTTATTTACGTGTACATCTTTTTCTTTATCCAACAAAAACGAAATAGTTAGACAGGACAACTCTCTTCCAATCAAGCAAAATGCTTAAGGTAAGCAACAAATTAACAGAGTTGAATTCACTCTTTTGATGTGTCTGCTAGACGTGATAACATTTACTTCACAATGTGATTATTTCATGTCAGTACAGTAACTGTTGAAAACAGGGATAAAACGATTCCCAGATGAACTGAAATTTTCCATGACTCTAGCAATTTTATGCCACTTTCCCTCTGTGTAGAAAGTCTGTTGCTTCCTTCGGTGTTACATAGTGAGTCGAATTTGGAACCTGTTCATGCTGCATGAGGAAGGATGTATCCCATCCCTTAAGATCAACATTCAGTTGCTTTATGGCTTTTAAAACAAGGACTTGTATTTTTGTCAGCTGGTTTTCATGCCTGTTGACACAATATGTGATTTTGGGTTACGAGCAAGGTTAATACGTAGTTTGTCAAGCTGTACAACATCGGGTATTTTCCCCAGCACAATCTCTGTTGCCCTCGCTGTTTTGGAGGACAACTGTTATCCGCTTTCATCATTACAGAATAGTCTAGTGGCCAAGCCTGTAATTTCTCAAGTTGGCTGCACCTCCCTGGTGGCAAGCTGTTCTTGGTACCATTATAAAGCTTTATTGTTCACTCTTTCGGAATCTGCTTGTTGCCAGCTGAATTAAGTGTCTGAAGGCCGTGGTAACCTGGCGTAAAGTCCCCAAACTACTTTGTGCTAAAAATTGAAACAAATTTTGCTGGCTTTGTTTCGGAACAGCTGCGTAGTAGAAAGACACTAAGAACGAATGTTTTGTGCTTTATATCAACAATCAGTGATTTTTAAGGGCAAAAACATGTAAAATTTGAACAATATCGTTAAACTTAAGGACGGTGCCTCCTAACGCAGATGTATTTGCGCACAAGGTTACGACTGTGGGGAAAAGTAGATGTTAGCAAGGGTTACTGGAAACCAAAAAGAAAAATGTGGGTAACCACGCATTTTGCCGGGGTAATTAAGCAACCGTGATTCTAAACAAAGCCTTAAAATACAAAGAATGTATGGAAATTTCTTTCCAAATTTAAGTTCAATTATCTCTGAAAAATGCGTGGTTACCCCCAATTTTCTTTCTGGATTCTGATAGCTTTTGCTAACGTCTGCTTTTTTTCACAGTGATAAACTGCACCAAAATATTGTTGTATTAGTGGGCAAATTTCTATAAGAAACACGAATATCCCAAGATGCGCAGCATGTATGCGCAGTAACAAAAGGAGGCACCGTCCTTAACTTTAATTTGTGCAGTTTTTCTAAACCAGCATTGTCTATAGGCACTCGAAGACCAAACAAACTGTTTTATGTTGCAATTTTTATTTTTCCTACTTACATGATCTCCATATTTGGGTTCAGGAAGCCCTCATTTACTCCTGGATACATACAAAGCCAAAAAATTCCATAAAGCCATACTTTCTGTCTTTAATTAAAAAAACCTAAACCAGAGGTGACCAAAATACCACTTCCGGTTTACGGATTTTTGCTCAAAAAGAAGAGAATCAAGTATGTCTTTTTTGTCTCTCATCAGATAACCACAGACTCGAACCATTAACAAGCAAACAGTTTTTCTAAATGCCCAGTAGAGCATTTCTGTCAAAATCTAGAGAAGAAACGAAGCCAAAGCCAAAATTGAACTTCCGGTTTAACAGATATTTCTGTCTCAAATAGGGCGAGAAATACTTGTATTTCACATTGGATGGCTAGAGTTGATCCAACACCAATCAAACAGTCCTATCAAATGTTTAGAAACAGAATCTGCAGTTTCCCACATGTTATGGAGGTTGTTGCAATTGTCCCCACATTGACAAGCATCCGTACAAGAGAGACTATTCCTGTTGCACAAGCAGTGGCCAGTGGTTCAGAATCCAGTTCATCCACACACGATCATGTCTGGTAAGGCCTGAGGGGCTTGGGGCAGAGACATCCAGTCAATGCTAATGCCATCATCCGTGGTCGCCTCGAGAGCACGGCGCCAGATTGCACCTTGATAGTTTTCGCGCTGAGTGTACTTTTCCAGAGCATCTTGGCAGGGTGGAAGGTTTTGAGATTGCTGATTCTTGGAACAGAACAGTAAGAATCTGGACTCATTGACGTCATCATGGTCATCTGAAAAGCCATGCATTCTGCATACAAACCTCTCACTCCTCTTGAAAGTGGTTGCATCCAAGGCGAAAGATCTTCCTAGCATTCACATGGCTTGGCGACACTTTATCATTCATACACAGCTTGAGGCAGTGTATATGTTGCACAACTGCACCAATTCCACAGCAGCCTTTAACAGTGGTTCAAGGATTTCGGATGGCAAGGTTTCTTCCAGTGGGGCTTTGTGAAACAGTGCATGCATTGCGAGGGGAACACGAAGGTACTGCCCTTTGGCTTTAGAGTCCATCGCTGAAAGAGAGAGGAATAATAATGAAAACAGAAAAAAATATGCAGAGTTTTCAAAGTAATAGCCCTGGATGTTTTCGGAATTAGCAGCATTTTTGGGGGAATTACCCTTTTAGAAAAGAAGTGTTGTAGTGCATATAGGCTGATACTTGTTAGTGAAATGGAGGGAAGGTTTAAGACATTTGTACACTTCAGTAGGAAGGTTGGAATAACCTTTGCAGTTGGAGTGTCAACTCCATACCAGTTAGCTATGAGGCAGATGAACCAGTTC
The DNA here is from genome assembly GCA_964017195.1 of Siderastrea radians. Taxonomy (NCBI): domain Eukaryota; kingdom Metazoa; phylum Cnidaria; class Anthozoa; order Scleractinia; family Rhizangiidae; genus Siderastrea; species Siderastrea radians. The sequence continues at coordinate 30,122,636 of OZ024888.1, read as the reverse complement.
GTGTAAGGAGCAAACTATTGACCTGTTACACATGTTATTTTAAATTTTGATTTGTGAATATAATGTAAATTCTTGGAATTGATGATCTCTTAGCATTGTAGAATTTAAAACGTAAGAGTCGTGTAAATGAACTATGCCAGACAGCTTCAAGGTATTAAAACCAAAGACTTTAAACAAGTCTTACTGTCCTATTGAGGTTATTGATAAAATTGATGTCATTGAAATCCCTGTTTTAAGGGAACTTACCACAAGGAAATGGGTCTTCAATGCAATTGTGTAAAATGATATCCTGACAGCGATTATACGCTTGCTCATAAACGCTGTTTGTTGTGAACTGGATTTCGTATTCATCTGTCTGTTGTTCGATTTTCCACTTTACTTGTGAAGAACATGACCAAGGTATCTACTGCAAAAGAACAGGAACAGTAGTCATTATTAAGAATGGAACTTGTGCTAATACATGTACATATCATTCACCAATCACAGCCATTTACATGAGACCGTTTATTGAACAACCGTCACAACTCCAATGTCCAGTGTGACATTTGTGTACAGGTTTACATGGCAGACCAGCCTAAACTTATACTGGTATGACTTATTTGCATAAGTAAACCAACAGACAAGGGTAAGACTAGTCTCCTTCGCAGCAGTTGTTAGGGCCGTCACACAATTCTCCTCCAGCTGCGAAGGAAACTGATAGGAAATCATACAACCTACCTTTAAGAATACCAAAACCTAGAAGCAGAGTAAGGCTCCAGGAGTTCTTGATTCTCAATGAAATTTAGCTTTGTTTGGTCCATTTGCAGTTCAGTTTTTTTTTGTTGGTTCAAAATCCCAAGAGGGGACAAGTGTTCAAATGCCACACCTATCCCCGTACACCCCCCCCCCCATCTAACCATTGATACCTGCATTAGATATAAAACCAGAGTTGGCATATAAAAGTAGGCATGATGAAGTCACTATACTGATGTAAACTCTGACTCACATGAACTGAGAATAAATATAGGTCCGCCAACATTACCACGTTTTAACCATTTCAATATTTACATTGTTCTATACCCTCTCAATTGCTTCCAAAACATCTGATGGCCTTTCATCATCCAATGATTCTGTTGAATTGTCCAGCGTCTCTTCAAGCAGAGATTGATGCATCAAACTGGGATAATGATGTTTTCCACAATCATATCGAACAGTTCATTGTAATTGATCCCATTCATCCATGAACTCATTGTCAAACTCATGGTTGCTATCAAAATGGGTATCATTCCAGTCTTTGTCACATGATACGTCCTCAAACACAGAACTGATAACTGATAAAATTTTCTGGGCATGAGACTTGTCCCATACCTCTACTGATTTATATATGTCTGACAGGGTAAAAATCGAGGCCACATTTTCCAACACTTGCAATATCTGGTGCTCAGAAAAATCGAACATGGTGAAGATGTGTAAGTGTTTTAACTTTTCCCTTTCCTGTTGTACTGGGCGATTCCAGAAAATATCCATACCATACCACAGACGGCTTGCATATTTTAACCCCCCCTGCCTTCGGAATTTCCAAAATGCGTTATCCCCCCATGCCCTCGGATTTCCATAATCGCAAACCCCCCTCCCGTTCGGAATTTCCATTTTTCTGTCAAGCCCTTCGGAATTACCTGCAGGGTTCGTTAATATGTCCAATTTGTACATATGATTCTCAATTTTTTGAAGGTCCATAATGAATTATTCTTTTTACCCCTTACAATCCACACCCATCCCAAAGGCAATGGTAGTTATAAGAAGCCTTATGGCCCCATATTCTTGCTGAAAAGACTCCAATATAAATTCTTGTTTGCTTCTGGTGAACATGAATGAAGCATTTCATTTAAAGGAGAGCCATCGCTGGTCATATTGTCCTTTCCCAGCAGACCACTAATTGTAGCAGAAATGATGCTACACTCGATATAAGCAAGTTAGGATGAAGGACGGAGGAGGAGTGCGCGAGTTTGCTTGCACCGACGATGAAAACATTACAGTTGATTATCTCAAAAGCAAAGCTATCCAGCTTTTTTTTCCCGAAGGTGCATCCCAGCACAGCGATTTATCTGAAATGAAGCTTGAGCTAGGAAACTTTGCACAAAAAAGCATCTCAGCTTTCAAAACCACGATGGGAGAGGAATGCACGTTCCAGGAGTACTTAAAGTCCCATGGACTGTTTGCAAGTAAATCCAACATTTACCTTACGTCAACATTGACAGGAGATGGAGAAATTTTGTTAGAGGAAGATCCTATGCCTAGCCCGATAAAATCCATGAATGCAGTGCAAGAAGCCGAAGGAGGCCCAGCAATAAATGACGTTTTCATGGGATGCAGCAGAAACGAACTGGCAGGAGAGTTAAAATCTCTTCAGGTGGCAAGTACACCAGATGTGAAAGGAACCATGTCAAGCAACCCAACCATGGAGAAACCTCAAGCACCATTGTTTGGCCTGGCTTTAAAGGAAAGCGAAAGTATCCTATGTACTTCAGAAAGCACTAATGAACATTGCCTAATGATACATTACGAAATGTATACAGAGTGTTCCTATTCAGAAGTTGTTCTAACATCAACTTCGTTTTCAAGGAAGGACTGTTACGATATCAAATGTGTATCAGAGCCTTTATTGCAGGACATGGAGGTAGAGGAATTCGATCCTTTGGAGAACGGCTTTTCAGTTGTTCACATTTCAAAAGGCCAAAAATGTTTTCTTGACGTGCACGTGTCACTAGACGAGTTGTCCAATAGTCTACCTTCTGCCGAGATGTTAGCTCAGGCGAGCCTTCGGTTGAAGACGCAAAGTCTAACCGTCTTATTCTTCATCCACCTTCAGAAGTGTGGGTTATGATTCAAACTACCTAATCCTTGGAGCGGTAATGTCGTGCCACATGGCTGCAAGTGCCATTTATGTGTGGTACCGAAATGGAGTACCATACAAACAAGGAAATAAACTGTGCTGCGTAGCAGTAAGTGAGTCCGGCGTGTACACAGTAGAGGTCCAGTATGGGGAGGAGAGGGACGTTTCTGAACCAGTCTGTATGATATGCGATATGGGGTTAGGCAAATTAAAATCTGCACAGTCCCTTAGCCACACACAGAGCACGTCAGTCCTAGGAACGCCTGCGTACATGGCACCTGAATGTCTTGTTGGAAAGAAAAAAGCAGCAATACAATCAGATGTGTGGTCACTCAGTTGCACGCTAGTCGAGCTTTTCATGGAAAAGGACTGCTGGGAGGAGCTGCTAGAGAGCAAAAAGTCCTTCCGTGGCTCAAGAGGGTGATAGTATCACCATTGTAAACACCCTGATTGACACCCTGTCATCCACTGTTCAGCTTCACTTGAGCAAATTCTGAAGGACTGTTTTCTTTATGAGAGCAACCAGAGGCCCAGGGTGATTGACCTCGTACACGCGTTCCACAGCTAGTTAGCTTGCCAATGGCGTAAAACAGGGAAGGTGGAGTTTATTTGAAATACGTTTAAAGAGTTGCAAGTATCAAGTATCATTTTAGATTTTTAGATTTGGAGTAATCATATGTTCCAAACTAACAGTGTTCATGAGGCAGTCAGCAATAAGAATTTGTTTAATTCTCAAAGAAAAGGTTGAAATCTTTTTTTTTTTTTTGAGGGCTTTTGTTGTTTTCAAGGCCATCATAAATTGATAAATAATATTACAAACTGCGGCGATGAACACCGTAACCGACCACGCATTTTTAATGGCCTTCAGGAGAAGAGTGTTAATCATGTGCTGTAGAAAATTTATACAAGGCAAATCCCAGTCTTTAGTTTAATCCTCGAAGATGATAACTTCCATGGAATAAGTTATGAAAAAAATGTTCTTTTTGCAAACAAGAAGTTTCGAAAATAGCAGTGATCGTCATTCAGTGAACCGAGTAGTCGATGGAATTCAAATTTACAAATCAGATATCAGATATCGTTGCCGTTTCTGGTACATTGAAGAGTGTATACTATTGAGTGTATTCTCTCAAGTATGTTAATGTCAATAAATTTCCTGATAAACAAGTGACATATGGTAAAGAAATAATCTCACGTAAAGGATATTGTTTCGATGAGCTACCAAATGAAATGTAAACCAAATGCTACGACTCTAAACTGTATTAAATGGACAGCCATGAGAATAACGTGCGGATGAGTATTCTACATTAGACATTGGGACATAAGACGTTAGATATAAGATGTGTTAGATATAAGATGTTTTACTATGTATGGGATATATTAATATAAGATGTAAGAAATATTGTATATGTATGATGTTACAGTTGGTTGCAGTTGGCAAATGTGCCGTATGTTACAGTTGGATTTGAGCAGTTTATCTGCATCAAAGACACTTAATATGAGTAGCTATGTTTATTCACAAGAACTGCGTAAAAAAACTGCGTAATTGAAGATGACAATCTTAAGGGCATATCTCTTTTATGTTCTAGGAGTAAGTACTTCCTTTTTTTACTTATCAGCAACATCAAGCGACTAAACAAATTAAGTCATGATCTGGTGAGGATCACTGAGCAACAAATTGAACTGGATTGTTTTATCCGAAGTGAACAGCTGATGTGCAGCGAATTTTATTTTCTAGGAATCAACAACAATAAAAAGGCGTATGGAATTACAGATTTTAATCGAATCATAACTTAACGTAGCATTTATTTTTGGTAGGTTTTGCAGGGCTGTTACGGAGGTGGCAGTAAAGCAATTTACATTAAGGAATGCCCAGCGCATTAGGCCAGTCCTCGAAATGAAAGTAAAAGTACATAGCTTGATCCGCCACCCAAATATAGTTCAGATTATGGAAATATCAATCTTAAAAACTCCATTCTCTTGGTTTCTGAGTTCATTGATGGTCGCAACTTAGAGGAACTACCTTTTGCTGATGACCATGACAATGAAACATGTCCGTAGGAAAACAAATTTGTCGAGCAGTGGCCTACCTTCACAACTTGAAACCCCCCTATCGTACACAGGGACACTAAACCGGCAAATGTGATGGTTGCGACAGCAACACACACAACAAAACTCTGCGATATGGGGTTAGGCAAGTTAAAATCTGCACAGTCCCTTAGCCAGAAACAGAGTACTTCAGTCCCAGGAACGCCTGCGTACATACCACCTGAATGTCTTGTTGGAAAGGAAAAGGCAACAATTCGATTGGATTGTTGCCAATCAGAAAGTACTCCTGGTTTATTGACAATTTAGTTAGTGTCGCCATAATATTGTCGCTTGACCCCAGAGCCAAGATCCTTTTGGCCAGCTACAATTACAATCTGGCCAGATTTGTTCTTGAAATAGCATTGGCTGGCAATAACAACAAAAAAAGAGAGGCAATAGTGAAAAAAATTTGACGTAAAGTAAACCAGTCTGCCTAGGTAAAAGCCGTAGTTCCATAGCGTTGATCAAATGGTTTATGGTAGGGTGATTATGTTTTTTGTTGAAACAAAAAACAGTGCATGAGCAAGCACCCCACCCTGTCCGTCCAGGTTCCAGTACAGTGCTTTTTCGTTGAATCCAACATCAAGTTTTGTTTATGTTAAGTTAAAAAAAAACACTAGTACGTAGCGGTGATGAGTGTTTTAATTGGCATGGCATGTAAAGTATTATACATATTATAAGTGAAAGGACAAGCAAAGAAATACTAACTGGGTAAGATATTGCGTTTGGGTTTGTTTTTACAATTGTTATAAAACAATGTTTTCAAGAAAAGTTGGCGTTTTCTTTTTTATTGGCGTTTACTTTTTACTCAAGTTCTTATTTCTGTGTTAAGCACATACATATTGAGAACTAAAACGTTGTGTTTACAAACTATTCATGTTATTAGAGCACCCATACAAGGAGTTTAGATTCATCATGTACCTTAAGACATGAAACATACGTTTATTGTTATGTCCAAACACTAGAGATGATCATTTCCAAATGAAAAGGTAGCTGCCGGTGTGAATAAAGACTCCTATAACCTAGTTTTCAAGCTACGTACCATTGCCCTTTCTTCTTCACCCCATAGACCCATTAGGCCCAGACTTTTCTCGTGCGTTTCTCTTCCGAAGCCTAGGCCCAATTTTTCGGCCCAATTCATTCAATACCGGATTTCCATAGCAAAGCAGAGCAGGTAAAACGACAGCTAACATAAATGTTGATAACAACGCTAAAATAATGATTTCATCAAATAAGTACTCTTAAGATTTTTATGGGGGATTTAATGTAAACAGGCCAAAAAGAACAACGAGGTCACTATGATATTGATTATTTCAATGAATGTTCAAACAATTTACTTATATATATTTATATATCAGATTGGGCGACTTATAATAACGATCTCATGAGGATACTGAACTAAGATAACAAATAGAACTAATTTTTATCTGTTTATGTGTAGGGAATTATATTTTCTTGTGGGCAACAGTTGAAGGGCCCATGAAATCAGCGTTAAGCGCAAACTTTACCTGCGATCCTTTGTGTTCGGTAAACAAGAGCTTTAGTAATTTTTAAGAACGTCAGTAATCTCGCAATACAACTTCAAAGCTTCATTTGCATTTGATGGTGGCACATAATCGGGTTTAATTAACTGGACTGACTCCTCTACTCCATCAGCATGGTCAGGACAATTTTCAGCGTACAGTCCTTTGCAAGCAGTTACATCATCCATGTCCACAGGTATCAGGTAGTTGTGTGAATTGTAAACTTCAGGTGTGCAATACATCATGTCTGGTTTACCACCGTGCACTTCTAATCGTGTCTGGGCCTGAATATTGTGCATGTTCCAAAGTTCTGCCACCAAATATAGCTCCTGGCGTAATACAGGTAAGAAACAAAACTTAAAATCGTGAAGATCTTTAAACAGATTTATCCACCAACCACCTCCCCCTTCACGAAACTTAGACCACCAGGCCTCTATACGTTGATTTCCACTGCTTTTGCCTTGGACAAAACTTTTACTTCCGGCAAAGTCGTCATCATCATGCCATCGAAAAACTGTTGTAGACGTCCCATGATAGTGTTCTCCGTGCCCTTGTCGCAACGCATCCTTACAGGAACCCCCTTCAGTTGCTGCACTGTACTGCATGAGATAGTGTGAGGCAATTATGCTGGGATTTTTGTTTGTTGAGTTGGCCTCTAACCAAAGGATTCGCCTAGAAAAGCCATCTACTGCTCCATGAATAAAAATTCCAAACTTATCCCACCCATCAACGTGCCACAAATAGTTGGGACCGGGAGTGATATACCTCTGTCTCTTTAGCCTACGTTTTTTACGACACTCTACTCCTTCAGGATCAATAATGCAGAGAGATTTCATAACAGTATCTCTTCTTACTTGTAAATTATACTTCCGCCTCAAGCGCCTCGTAAGTTGATGATAACCCATGAAGGAGCCACACGAATTCTCCAGTTCCTCCACAATAGCAAAGACTATCTGCTCAAGAGGTGATTCACTGTTACGCCCAGCCCTTCTCAGTCTCAAACGCTTAAGAATCCATTTCACAGTCCGCACACAAAGTATTATTCCATGTTGCAAAGCCAGAAAACCGCCTATTTCAGCGTTCGTAAATCCTTGCAAGAAGTAACTTCTTATTAAGTTGTCTCTGTCCACAGCAACGTTTTTGTTTAGTGCAGGCGTGTAAGCAGGTAAAACGCAATGAGACGGACATAATACATTGAAAAGGACGATGAGATGTAGCAACCTGTATTACAAGAGCGAAAATTTGTCAACAACTTCGCACATATAAGAAGAAATGGCTGTACAAAACTGTTGAGTTAAAAACTATTTGCTTACCAAAACATGTCAACGTGCTGAGAAAGATTAATAGTAGGAAAATCACCGTATACTTTCAATCCACCGAAAGACAGTATTGTATAAGAAAGTCGGCGGCTGGAAGTCGGAAGTCCCTCCTCGGCTTTCGTATTAAACAGTATTTCAGACCAGCGTGACAAAAATGGATACTGGAAAGATCCCAAGTACTCATGTCATGAAATCCAACATGGTGGTGAGAGCAGGATTGTTGGAGTATCGAGTGATGTTTGCTTCTCTGGGAGCTGTTTGTAGTGTTTTGGTTGATCTGTTGGCGGTTGCAGCAAACTGGATAGTAGATCCTTGTAAATGAAACCATTTGCGGCTGCTGCAAGGATGAGAACTGAACTCTTGATCTCGTGAGAATAGTCATCATGACCGAAATGGAACCTTGAAGGATCTCTGAATTTGGCGCGACTTGGGGTTGGCTCTAAGGCCGCCCTTGAACTGATTACTTTACAAAATGGTATGTCAGACAGCTTATTTTTTTAGTTTAGTTGATGTTCAGTTTATTTTTATAGTTTTCTCAACCGGTTAACTGAGTACTGTTTTGGCATAAATTAACAGTCCCCAACGAGAGTGTGATGTTGAAAAAGTAATATTTCTCAATTTGCGTAATATTATCCTACAAAAGGGAAATAATAGCAATCTATAGATGATAAAGAAACAACATAATGGTATATAACTGCTGAAGCATTCCTTAAGTTCTAATAAGTGGCCACTTAAAATAGTAGAAAATTGTCATTCTGCCTAAGGTGCCTGTTTTAAATCACGTGCCCTACAAAAACCACTAGAGTGCCCGCGGACTTTTAAGCATCAAAAGATTATGAAAGGAACAAATATTTATTTACAACTTGGAATTTAATCAAAATATGAATACCAGTTAGATTTTATTTTAGTCAAAGATGTCTCATTTTCAGTTTTTCAAAAGTAGAGTTCCCCCCCTTACAAAGAATGGAGGGCCAGGGGTCCCCCTGGGAACAAAGAAAAAATTTAATAAAAAATTTAATAACATTTTTGTGAAGTGGAAGGATGAAACGTTGCTAGAATGTGAATAGAATTTCAACCAGTCTCTTGTGCTTTGATACAATGAGCTAACAAAAAGTCAATTTTCAGGGATTAAAACATAAAAAAATGCATTTTTAGGCATGAACTTCCCCCCGATGCCAAGTTTGGTTTATCACGAGAAATGAAAAAATCCCATCATGATTACTTCCACCCGAAGGACTAACTTCACACAAAAAATGAAGGGAAGTTTATTTTGACCATTTCCAATTTTGCTCAAACCTTAGCGACATTTGCTCTTAAAACTTCACTTAGATTATAAGATTATTGGAAAAATTACCTTTCAGCATCACCTCCACAACCATTGGTGCATGGTACCTTCCCCTCTAAACATTCTTCAGCATGGACATGCAAATCATTGGCTGGAATGTCCAGTCCACAAGAGTGACATCTCTCTGTCCTAAAAGGGCAAACAGGAATGTGGCCATCCAACTCACCCTTGTAGGTACCGAGAATGCACCCTCTGGATTGAAAGGGGCATAACCCACCACCTTCATAGGGCAATCTAAGATATGTCCTTCCAACTCTGCCACTGCACTAGTCCAGCTACATCCAGGTCCTGAAGCTATAGACAGGCACTTTATAATCTTCTTTCTTATCACACCTTCCACTGCAAGGTTCCTCAGAAGGGGTCTTGAGATTGTCCCTTGATCAACAGGGCAAGTGTTGTGAGCCCTCTGCCAATTTTTAATACACTCCCGACAGAAGGAGTGACCACCTTCAGAGGTCACTGGTACATTGAAGACTCCATGGCTAGTGTAAAGAAAATAAATGAAGTAATGTTTACAAACGCGTGCAGAGATTAGACTCAAAACACATTTTCAACGTGTGAATAAAAAGCCAAAAAAAATAGAAGTGATGCATTTAACTTGAACCCAGTTCTAAAGTGATGAGAAAATATTTGTAACAAAAAAAACAGAAGGGGAGCAAAATAACAAACACATCATGAGCAGTATCCTTGAAGAGATAGTATGGCAAAGAATTATGAATAATTATTTCATCGCAGTTGGACGGATAAAAAAAAATTAATTGGACAACCAATTTGGCCCCTCAAATCGTGTGATACAAAATGCCTTCCCTTATCCTTACTACCTTTCGCCTGTACTTACCTGTAACTTCAAGAAAATTCAGAAGCTGTAATTCACAAGTAAACTTTCCTGATTACAGGAAAAAGTGTGAAAAAGTGTAAATTTCATGGATTTGTTATCGCTTCAATCTCTCAAGCGGTAGCCTGAATACCCCAGTTCACAAAAAGGGAATTTCCACTAACTGCAAAGTGCTTACAGATGGAAGATTTGAGGACAACTTGAGGACGGTGCCTCCTAATACAGAGGTATTTTTGCAAAGGTTATGAATATGGGGAAAAAGCAGATCTTATCAGGGGTTATCGGAATCTAAAACGAAAAATGTGGGTAACCATGCATTTTTCAGAGATAATTTTAGCAACCATAATTCTAAAAAGGCGTTAAAATACAAAGAATGTATGTCAATTTCTTTCCAAGTTTAGGCTCAATTATCTCTGAAAAATGCGTGGTTACCCCCTTTTTTTGGATTCTAATAGCCCTTGCTAAGATCTGCCTTTTCCATGTAGTCATAAACTGCACAAAAATGTATTGTATTAGTGGGCAAATTCGTTAAGAAACCCGGAAATCCTGAGATGCGCAGAATGTATGCGCAGTAACAAAAGGAGGCACCGTCCTTAAGAGGTTTTGGCTGTTTACAGGCTAATGATAACAGTGAATCAGAGGAAGAGTGCTAACCAGAAAGAAAAACCTAAAAATAAATTGTACAAACTTGCAGCAAGTAGTACAATTTATTTTACTATTTTAATTTATTTTTATCACCGTATTGTTGCGCTGCGATCCGTGGCTGCACGCGCACGTGTTTCAAATGGGTTCCTTTGTGTGCCAAACAAGCCGCTTTGGACTCATGAGTTCAAATTTGCATCAAAAACTGCATTCTTGAGATGCCTTTCAGTAGGCAACTTCTGGAGATCATAGGCAGAAACAAATTTTCTATCAGATTCGAAAGTTTGTGCTGCATTTTAAGGGTCAGGCCGCAGATGCAAATAAGTCAAAATCAGGTCAAATCAAACTGTAAAGACTGTTCTTTCGGAAACCGGGATTCTTTTTTCGAAGGCACAAGGTTAAGTGTATTAATTTTGGCGAAATCCCAAGGCAGTCGGTAATTTGAGGTTCTGGAAATTGCAAGCCTTGTGAGTATACACCTGATTGAAGAAACGTTGTCTGGTAAAAAGCATAAACCATGAATGATGCGACATTATGGAATTCTGGGAAAACAGCACGGCAAGATCGTTACTCTGTTCCGTTTGTTCATATTCAAGGTATCTTTTATTCATGGAGAGATTTTGGGGTATATCTGTCAGTTTTATTTTTCTGTGCCATTATGATGTGCACGGTGTCTGAGAATCAAAGCAGGGTCTTCCGCTTCCCAGAAAACCATTAGGTCGTATAGTTAATGGTTTATGCTTTTCACCCGACAACGTTTCTTCAGTTAGGTATATATATATGTATATATATATAGAGTCGGTCAAACTTCAAGTTTCTAAAACTGCCTTCAGGAGCCTTAAATCGACAAACCCAGCCCATGTTTCTAAGCATTTTTACTTGACTTTCGTCCGTTCAAAAAGCCGTAAATATTGTATTCACAAAATCATTTGTTCACAACTGCAACACAGAGGATGGTAAGCCTGTGGTCAAACCAAAACAACAAACCCAGTCAACACAACAACAGCCAACACAAAACCCATCCCCCAATAACATTCAATTCTATTTCATCACCACTGCTACAGGGATCCCATGAGATTGCATCACGCATGCGCACGTCAGTGCTTATCGCTTCGCGCGTCAGTAGGCAGCAAAAAGTTTTGCTGCATGAAATTCTGTAAAATTCTCTTTGTATTCGCTTTAGTTACGCTATTTGGAAGAAGAAATCATCTACTGGAGGAATATGAGCGCTGACAACGGGGAAAAAACAGATTCCAGTACCAGCGTGGTCAGGATTGAAGAGAAAAACAGCTCGGCCGACATGGCGAGCGTTTTGGAAGGCTTACAGAGCTCACTCACACAGCTTGCCGAGGTTTCGAAAGCCCAAACCGAAGCTTTTAATAACCTCAGAGAAGATCTTCTCCTACAGCCCGATGAAGAGGACGAGGAAGTCGATTTGGATACGACGTCCAATTCACTTGACATAACTGCGGCCACAAATCAATTGCTCGACTCGAGCAACGGCCAAAGTCCGAAGTCCGCTCCTTCCACGTCGCGCTCTGACTCAGAGCCAAAAAACGACCTTCTAGACAGCCTGACTCAGGCCTTATTGTCAACTAGCAAAAAGTCCCCTGACACTGAGGGGAAAATTGCCACTCTTGTCGACAATATTCTGACCGGAGAACTGTCGCAAGACTCAGTGAAAGAGAGAGGCGAGAAATATGCGTCACCTGCAAATTGCAAATATCTCACACCGACCCTGGTGAACGAAGAAATCTGGGATTTATTGAGTAGAAAGAACAGGACAGTGGATCTGGCTTTCCAACGTGTACAGGAACCGGTTATTCATGGGTTATCCTCACTCTCAATACTAGCCGACCGGCTATTCAAAGATATTCAGAGCGCAAAAACTGTGAACGCGCGCGCAATCTTAACGCATGTCATGGATAGCATTGCCCTCTTTGGACATGCAAACTGGAAGCTAAACATGAAACGCAGGGAGCTCATCAAACCAGATCTTAACCCACCTTACACTAGGCTGTGTAAAGAGGACATAAAACCCTCGACAAAGTTGTTTGGTGACGATTTATCCAAACACCTCAAAGAAATGTCCGAAGTGAAACGTGCCGGACGACAAATGCAGAAAGCGACCAGTGGTTCAACCTACGCTAATAGAGCCTCGAACTCAAAGGCACCACGGTCGAAGCCTTATGACCGACCGCTAAATCGTCTGAATGCATTCATACGCCGTCCTTTTTTAGGGCACGGCCGAGCAACAACCCAGACAAAGGCGAACAAGAACTTCCAAAAGTCCCAGTAGAACAACAGGTAAGGGAAATAGTGCCCACCACAAATATTAATTTAGAGGATTTGCACAAAAGAGTTGATAATTTCAAAGCAGGGCAGGTGAAACACCATTTGCCAATGTGGGAATCATTGACTAATGACCCAGTCATTTTAGATGCCATAAAGCATCATCATATTGAGTTTGAGGCTGAGTCCCCAACACAGAGGATTAGACCTAATAAAATCCATTTCTCACCAGAGGAAATTGCTATCATTGATGCAGAAATTGCTAAACTTTTGAGCAAGGAAATTCTAACACTGGTGAACTATACCCCTGATAGTTTTATCTCTAATATTTTCATTCGTCCTAAAAAGGATGGTACTCACAGGATGATACTCAATTTGAAACCACTCAATGAGTTTGTTGATTACCACCATTTTAAAATGGATACATTCCGAACTGCCCTCAAGCTCATCCGACCTGGTTGCTTTATGGCATCGGCAGATCTAAAAGTTGCCTATTATTCCATCCCCATAGCAGAAGAGGACAGGAAATTCCTTATGTTTGAATGGAAAGGGAAATACCACCAATTCACATGCCTACCTGATGGCTTGTCATCTGCCCCAAGGATTTTCACGAAAATCCTCAAACCAGTTTATGCACATCTACGTTCTAATGGGCATACATGTATGGGGCATATCGATGATTCCCTTCTCATTGGTCAGACCTTTCACTTGTGTCAACAAAATATAATGGATACTGTCACTTTGTTTACCAAGCTTGGCTTCACTGTACACCCTGTGAAGTCTGTGCTCCAACCCCAACAAAAAATAGATTTTTTGGGTTTTGTGCTCAACAGTATCACTATGATGGTAACTCTCACTGAGTCCAAAGCAGTGAAGGTCAAATCTGCTTGTGAAAATCTGCTCCACCAACGGACAACTACTATCCGTAGTGTTGCTCAGGTCATAGGCTTCCTTGTTTCTAGTTTTCCAGCAGCAGAATTTGCAGAAATGCATTACAGGCATTTGGAGCTTGACAAAATTTGTGCACTCCGTGAAAGCAAGGGAAATTTTGATGCCATTATGACCCTTTCCCCCTTGTCTAGGACAGAACTGACCTGGTGGGTAAATAATGTCACACATGCATCTAAAGCCATTAGCCATGGCAACCCTAACCTCACTCTCACCACTGACGCATCTAAGGTGGGGTGGGGAGCTGTTTGTGGAAATACTTCCACTGGGGGACTTTGGAGTCTTGAAGAACAAGGAAACCACATAAACTATCTTGAACTGAAAGCTGTGCTACTGGGCCTACAATCCCTTTGTGCTCTCATAAATGGGAAACACATTCTTGTTCAATCTGATAACACTACTACTGTGTCATACATCAATGCCATGGGTGGTATTAAGTCAATCCCATGCAATGACATGGCCACCGTTATATGGGAATGGTGTATACAACGTGACATCTGGCTTAGTGCCACCCAGATCCCAGGGTCTGAAAATATTGAAGCTGACAAAGAGTCCAGAGCTCTCCGAGACTCAACAGAATGGTCTTTGTCCCAGGAGGTTTTTAATGCCATACAGGAACGATGGGGCCCATTTGACATTGATTTGTTTGCTTCGAGGCTTAATTTTAAGGTCCCCCAATATGTCTCCTGGAGACCTGACCCTGGGGCACATTTTATTAATGCTTTTTTCATGGACTGGAAACCTCATTACTTTTATGCCTTTCCACCTTTTAGTGTCCTTGCCAACTGCCTGCAGAAGATCCAACAAGACCAATCAACAGGACTCCTCATTGCTCCACTGTGGACAGCACAACCATGGTTTACGCCTCTACTGAACCTTCTAACAGACCACCCTCTAGTGCTTCCCCAGTCGGACACTCTTCTAGTCCAGCCACACAGCAACGCAATTCACCCACTCAGCAAGCGGTTGCAATTGATAGCTTGCAAAGTATCAGGGAATCCTTCCACCAGCGCGCTATTTCAAGCAAAGCTACCAACATCATCTTGCAGTCTTGGTCAGTTGGTACCCAAAAACAATATGCCCCTTATATCAAGAAGTGGCATGACTTTTGTTCTAAACGGGAAGTTAATTCATACAATCCACCTTTGAACACAGTGCTGGATTTCTTAGTCAGTTTGCGTGAACAAGGATTATCATACACAACTATAAACACTGCTAGAAGTGCTCTTTCTGCGGTCATTCTTCCCACTGACAATGTCAACATAGGGAGCCACCCCATTGTCTCCCGCTTCATGAAAGGCATCTACAAAAGCAACCCACCTATGCCACGGTACTGCACTACATGGGATGTAAACCAAGTCCTTTCTTATTTGTCATCGTTGTCTAAGCCAACCGAATTAAGTCTGAAATCCTTGACTCTAAAACTGACGATGTTAATTCCCGGGGTAGTCAATCGATAAAAATTGATATCGGAAAATCAATCGATAAATCGATATCTATCGATTAATTGTTTTTAAACGATATCGATTGTATCGGTCAATCGATAAAAATCGATACTCACGCCGACGAAGTGTTAATTTTATCGATTTTATCGGATTCATCGATCGCTATAGAATCGATAAAAATCATCTTGTTTCCTTTGTGGGAGCGTATGATTGTAACTCTTTAAACGGTCAGAACGGTAGATTTCAAAGGCGGCAATGAAATAATAGGTTGACAAGCACTGTACAAGAGACAAAGGAAACTGCATCATGATTTTATTACAGATTCATTGTTCGATTGGGGATTACAAACTCCCGGCAAACTCAACGTAAATTATTATTCCTTGTCCGTCTTCTCGGCTTCGAGGGTGTCTTCTGAATTTTCTCTTTTTCCTTGCTCCGGCGGTTTTGAAACCACGTCTTAACCTAAGAAATTTGGGGAATAAGAAGTGATTAATATAAGAAATGATTCAAAAGTATTTACATGACTAGCCTTCTACGCAGACAACTCTTTGAGCTTGTCACGGGATCAGCCTCCTACGCAGAAGTACTTTGGGCTCGTCACGCGAGAAACGCGTGACAAGCCCTAAGAGCTTCTGCGTTGGAGACTATCATGCGATCAGATCATTCCGGACTGCGTAGAAGGCTATCGTATATTACAGTATGGGCAGTATGTAAATCGATAAAATTATCTTTACTCATATTAAGCACTTTATTTCTTATTAATTTTATTATCATCAATATTAAAATATTCGATAAATAAAATATATACATCCTTTTTTAAGGAAAGGATTTTACAAAGAGTAGTAAAACCAATTATTCTTACCTGCTTCGCTTCCATGTCAAGGGTCTCGGCCAACTTTTCAGCCATTTCCTGGCTTGCATGGCCATTTGTTCCTTTATAGGCTTGCCTCAATCCAGCCAACTGAAAATCTTTGAACACGACCCGTTTCTTCGACGATGAACTTGACGCCGCATTTTCATTTGACTTTCGTTTCCCTGGAATCGAGAGAAGTCTTAGTTTAGTTTTTATGACCTGCACTTCACAAAAACGTGGCCTTCATTTCTTTAAGGTTTAATTCCTGGCCCGCAGTGTTAACCTTCTACCGGGCCATATTTTCATGAATTGCACTGATAGAGTTTAAACCACGTACCTTTCTTCTAGGCGATGAGCTTTTCCTGCGCGCCCTTATCTTTAAGAAACGCATCCATTTTCTGCCATAAAAACTTTCCCTGGCCATTTGGAAGTTCTGTTGGTGGCAATCTCAGTGCATCGGATAGCGTCGATTGTTTTCGGCCGAGTACTTCGCTGGCAAACAATGATTGGCACACGCCATTCCTATGTAGCCAAGCGTTTACATCTTTGGCTATTTCTTTTGGGGGTCTCGTGATGCTTTGATTTTCTAGAAATTAATGGAAAGATTATGGAATAGTGATTCTTGAGACCTATCCATGTCGCGTTGTGTAAGACGTTACGAAATACTGTACCCACCTTCGCCATTTTCCTGAGACGCCGATGATTCGCGCGCTTCGACTGGCACTTCACGCGTTTCAGCTGGGGTTTCTTCTACTTCAATGTACTCCGTGATACTTCCTCCACTTTTTTGAACGAAATCCATCAAAGCATTTTTGTCATGATCGTTAACTGTTACTATAAACCGTGTAAATTTATCAGAACTCATTGTAACCGGGTTGTAAGCGAACGGAGAAAGGTTTGTACTATTGCGACCGCAGAACCAAGTGAGACTGAATTACCGTAGGTTGAAAGTCCAGGTACCCCGGTGTGTCGGCAAAAAGTACTCTTTTGTTTTATGACGCGTGGTTTGTCAAGACAGAGTGACAAATTCTGGACATTATAACTTGTACCGAATATTCAGAATACTTGAAATTGCATTGATCCTAGGAATTCGTTCAGTCCCGTTCAGTCAATAACTTGAGCCTTTAGTGTCGGTTTGGTTACTTTACGCATATTCTTGTGACATATTATAACCATATAATGTCGAGATCAAAATTAAGTGGAGCGGAAGCCCCGTCCAAGGAAGCTTGCGAAGAGTCATCTACAAGAGCAACATTACACTTCCAAGCGATTTTGAAGGGTTACCAGGAGTGTCATTTCAGTGTATCGAATGGAGATCGATTTGAAATTCGTCGTAAGATTGGAGAAAAAGGGCGAGCCTTTGAAGTTTTAGGCGATGATGGGCGGTTAGGACACCTACAAAAAGAGCTAGTACCTCTACTTTGGAATTTGGACAGATCTGTTGTGCTTAAATGGTAAATATGTGCTTTAGTTATTAAATATACCCGGGTATATTTTGATGTCTTGGGTTAAATTTTCCAGGAAACTAGTTCAACCGTAAACACCTTTGATTTTTTTATCTTTTGCAGCATTGTTATTGGAAGCCCCTTTGCAGATCCAGGAGGAAGATGGCGTAGAGGAGGTGGAATCAATTTGCCTGTCAAAGTGGTTACAAGTGCCATGAACAGTGCTCAGTTAAAAGTTCTCAAAGTTGAGCTGGATGCCTTGGGATTTTACAGCGAGGAAAAATCTAACTAACTCTAGACGTCGTTGTAATCCTGCAGTGAAGCATGGAAACATTTTTATCCGGATTTTATTTATGTGAAAAATAAGGAATGTCGAAACAAACATTAATTTTTACTTTACGTTAGGAGACCTAATAGCACAAAGACATGTGATAAAGTAAAGAATCAATCAAGCAATCAATAAATGATGAATCAATCACAAACAAGCGTTCATTTAATCTCTTTATTTGCGGTTTCCGGGCGATGGAACAAGAGCCTCTTTTTGCTATTTACACCACTTATAACAATAGCAAATACCCGTGTGAAAGTAGTTGTGATTTCCGGGAAAAAGGAGACCCTCCTCTCAGATATAAACCATCTTTTGACACCCCGCTACACCCATGCTCACTTTTGGCATAAATTTATCTACACTTTCGTGTGTTCTACCTGAAACTTATCACGTGTAACCTGGATGAAAATTAAGGCTCAGTAGAAAGGTGTCAGTTGCGTGGCGATTTCAATGGGTTAAATACCCCGCTAAAACGATGTATTCGTACGCCATTGTTGGAGTATTTCTCTGTGTTCTTTTGCATTTCTCCTGTTGTAATCAGATTTCCAAAATTTTAAATGAACTGGAAAGTTTGGGTTTTAAGGACAAGCTGTTGTCAGATGATGATTTCACCACCTCTTTTCACTGCTCTTCGTGCCAAGCAACCATCACACATTCCGATAGAACTAAGATGGCATGGCTTCTTCGCCGACACAGTGAAACAGATAGACACAAAATGCTGTGTGGATGGACGTTAACAGCTGATTATAAAGTCGTCAAATCCGTCCAAAAAAGTAAGTATACAGTTCAACAGATATAAATTTTTATATATATGTACGTATCGCACGTATGTTGGGTCAACAGGCTGTTCACAGGGGATTTGACTTCAGAATTTCAAACGAATCCTTTGCATTTGTGAATTTCAGATCAGAACAAGATAACATCTTTTTGGAGCTCGACATCTGCTACCACTTCTAAGCATAAAGAAGAACGCCAATCCACAGCACAAGCCCTATCAGAACATCGAGCGTCTGAGCAAAAAAGAAAAGCCACAGAAATCGTAATTCAGACGGAAAAAATAAACGCGGTAGGAGATAATTGAAACACTTTTTGATCGTGAGTCTAAAAAATAGAAAATTATCTGAATTGCTATTTATTTTTTGTCTTCATTATTTTAATTCAGGCTGCACAGCGGACCATAAAAGAAAGCGAGGCCTACTTCGGACGTAAGTTGGCGGATAATGTGGTCAGTCTCGAAAAAGAGGTCCCAACTCTAACAAACACTGAAATTGCTGTACTTGAAGGTGTCAGAAAAGCAAAGGTGCGAAGGATTGAAAAGGATATCGCAATTCGTACAAGGTTAACAACAGTAATACAAGATTGTTTAGCTAGAAAGCCTATATCTTTAAGCTACGAAGAAGTATATCGTCAATGTGCCGCCGTAACAAACGTGATTTCGGATCGCAAGGAACAAGCAAAGGATTTTACAGTCAAATACGTCACAGTACTGATGGGCTTTATGGACTTACATGATCAATACCGTCAAAAGATTGAGAATTGGCAAAGAAAAGTAGTTGATTATGAGGTTGAGCTTGAAGAACTTCGTACGCAATTGCAAAAACGAAATCTGAACAAACACGTCCCAGAAGTCGCATTGAAATTGGCTTGCTTAATGAAAACGGACAGCAACGAAAACCGACAACCTTTCTTACAAATTCTTAGTGACCTTATTTGCAACAAAGAAGAGGAAACAAAACGTTGGTCAGATGAAACAAAGTCTCTGTTTGCAGTGATTTTAAATTATGGTGGGCCAGCTCTAGCCAAGATCATAAAAGACCGTTTGGGCGGTCCTCATCTTTCAACAATATACAGAACGGCTACAAGTAGCTATATCATTTCATCGGATCTTACAGATAGTTCCTTTGCGATGGCTAGGATTTTTTATGATAAGATCGGTTATTCTGGACCATTTATTCTTGCAATTGATGCGACAACTGTTGTTGCAACATTGCGTGTCAAAGGAAACAGAATTATTGGCTTTGCAACAGAGAATGAAGTTTCAGTGTCAACTGCACAAGACATCATTGATATAGTGAACTCCGCCCCATACGAAAAAGCAAAACTAGCGAATGCATTCGTTTTAGCTCCGATCGTTGAGCACGTGCCTAGTTTCACTCTTTGTATTAGTCCAGTAGTAAAAGGACAAGACTATCTTTCTGTAAAACAGTGGATGACTAAAGCATGTGAAAGTGGTTCAGCGCACAATATCGAGGTCTTAGGGATTGGTGCTGATGGTGACTCTAAGTTTAGAAAGCATTATTTCCAAGAACACAAAAGGAATTTTGCAAGACGCGAAAACCAGATTACTATTGATTATAAAGGGTTTGATTTTGCTGCGGATATGTCTTGGATGGTGAATGGCAGGGCATGTAAGACGTTAATGTTCCCAGACTGGCGACATATTCTTAAAAAGTGGCGTAACCAACTACTAAACGTAAAACGAATTTTACTAATGGGAAAACACGTCGCTCAGATAGAACATTTAATGAAAATGTATCCTGAATTCAAACTGGAGTGCCCCCTGTGGAAAAGCGATGTATATGTCCGCGATAAACAGAATGTTGATGCTGCAACTAGAGTACTTCATCCGGATGTTCGCTTTTCCTTAAAAGCCTGGGATGAAAAGGCTTCGATTGCCACCAGAGTGTTTCTGAAGCTTGGGGATAGTATTCATACCGCATTTACAAAAAGAGAACTGTCTGTTCGTGAAAGAGCAA
Source organism: Siderastrea radians (assembly GCA_964017195.1). Lineage (NCBI taxonomy): Eukaryota > Metazoa > Cnidaria > Anthozoa > Scleractinia > Rhizangiidae > Siderastrea > Siderastrea radians. The sequence goes on along the minus strand of OZ024888.1, from coordinate 30,101,948 downwards.
AGTGCGCATGGCTACCGATAACATTTCTGCGACTCTGGAAAGCTTGGCTAAAAATAGAAGAATATCCTGTTGAAAATTATTTTATAACAGGACAAACCTATGATGACGTAATTTTGGCTGGGCACTCTATTATTATTTCAATGAAACTATTTGCTATACACTATCCAACATTACCTTACGAGCCCTGGATGTTTGGTTCCGATTCTTGCAAGGTTCTCTTCTCAAGTCTCAGGGGCTTTTGTCGAGGTAACCCCAATTTGACCTTGATGGACATGATGGACTTCGCCAGAAGGATCCAAAAACTCAAAGAACTTAATCAGCGGCCTTTCTGTGAATTGGTTGACAACAGATGGCCTTCCGATATTGATCACGAACTTATTCTGGGATTGCATGATGCAGAGAAGGAAGCTATTAAGACTGCTGAACTGTTAGGCATGATTGAAAGTCTAGAAAAAGGACACGTGTTGACTAGGACATCAGATGGGGATATTGCGATGTTAAATCCAGATACAGATGTGTATCCTGTTAACTCGGTAGATACGCCCGATGAAATGAACATTTTGGAAATAGAAGATTTACTTAATATCGAAAACGACCTATTGCTGAACACCATAGATGAAAACCAAAACGAGGTCAGTACAGCTTTAATAAATGTTGCAGTTTCAGCGAGACAACATTCCGCTGCTGATGAAGTAGAAAACGGAAATGATGACGAGGAGGACGACGATGACGACTCGCCTTCAAACTGTTTTTTCTATAAATCAGGAAAGTGCCGTTACAGAGACAGTACTTTCAAGGCTCCCAAAAAAACTGAATGGCTTGGGTGTGAATTTCCTGGATGCAAAAAATGGTTCCACCAAGTGTGTCTAGGACTCAAATTCACGACGCAACAAGAAAAAGAATCGTATACTTATTATTGCAAGGACCATCCCACAACATATTACTCCTCTGAAAACAAGGTGGTTACCAGTAAATGTGATAAAAATATGCTAGAGACTGATTCGCCGACCATTAGCAAAAGAGGTCGTGTATTATCTGATAACAACAACAGCGGTCAAGACTTTAGGACAACTAACCCTAGCTACATAGAGTATAATGGAACGTATTACCATATTTCTGAGTTTTTATCTCTTCAGCAAGGGAAAGTTTACATGCCATCCACTTCAAGAAATGCCCGGTGGATGGCGGTCTCTAAGGCTAATTATTACGACAACATTGATAAGATAGCAGCATCACCAAATGAGGAACACATGCATTGCAACTCGTATGCCGCGTTCTGGAGGGGCGATCAAGGTCTTGTGATAGGAAAGGTGGTTCGAATGCATTGTAGTCCAACTACCAAGAGTGCATACCCAATCCTGCAATGGAAGAAGGACGATCCGAAGAGTTATGTTGTGACATGCTGTGTCAACGTCGCTCCGATAGATGTTCAATCAGTCACCTGGAGTTTGCAGCTCAAAAACCGATTCATATTCTGTCCGATGAAAGCGTTACTCGTTCAACTTCGTGTCATCGATGGCGAGCATGGGCTGGAGGTAAGCACGGATGATGTGGCAAAGATTAGAAGCATGCTACCACAACTTTACGAAGCAGAAAAAAAAAGAAAGGAAGAGGAGATAAAAGAGAAGGAAGCAAGTTTGCGAAAAAGGAAAGAGGGACCTCCAGAGGAAACGAGCGTTGTGCTGTTGAAAGAAGTGTTGAAGGAAATGGGAATAAGTACAAGGAATAATTCGACGAAGGCCCAGCTTGTGGAGAAGGTGAAACAGGCCCGCGCTGACCGACTAGAAGGAAATGAAAATCATGACAATTTTGGTACATTGTCCACAACAAACGGGGGATTCAGTGAACAGATATTCGACAACAGAAGATTCGTATAGCCTTGCCTTTATTTGCTGTTTCACGACCCCACGGAAAAACGCCGTGTTTTGTTTCTTATACTAATTTTTATCTTATTCTCGCTTATTCAGATGTTTTCTGAGTTTTTCAATCATCAGTTCCTTGCAATAATTCATCAGTTTTTCTTGTCACTTTACTTTTTATATTATTCTGTTGCTGAGTTTATCATTAACATTGTTTTACTGATTTATAAAACAATTCTAAGACTGTTACTTGAAATGATTTTTGCAGCCGCAACAGTTTCTCTTAGTTGTGATATGGAAACTGTTCGCAACATTGAAACGTAGTTGGTTCGAAACCCCGTGCGGTAGGGGGGGGGATAGCGAATGGTTTTTAGTGTCCCTGGTGTGATCCTTAGTTAGGGTACCTAAATTCTATCAGCTTAAATAAACGCCTAGCTAAACGAAAAAAAAAGTTATCTTAAAACTGTACTATCAGTTCAAGTATTAGTAACGCGACATTATAAACATTTGTAAGAGAAAAATTTCAGTATTGTTCATGTTCTTGTAGAACCACATGTAAAAACACATCTATGGGATGCCAATAAATATTACTATTGTTGGTTTTTAGTCTCTGTCACAAGCCGTTGCTTTTCGGTATTTAACATTTAGATTACGGACCCGCCACGGAAACTTTATTTCTTTAAAGACTGGGCAAAAGAGCAACGAACGTGCGATTGTGTTACATAAGCGAATTAAAAAAACAGTGGGATTATCAACCAGGGATCTAAAGCGGATGTCAAATACAACACACGCTGAGTATTACTAAAAGTTTGTAGAAAAGATGAAGCAATTTTTACCGATATACGAACAGGGAAGTTGTCAGAAGTGCTTCTGCGATCTATTTAATAACTTATGGTGTTTACGATTGGAAAAATGGTACGATAATTAAGTTTCGATAAAATCGATAACCCTAATTGAAAAATCGATAATTATCGATTACTCACAACGACATCTATTATCGATTTTTATCGATTTTTGAAAAAAATTAATCGATTTTTATCGATTATTATCGAATGTTATCGATTATCGATATTATCAATTGACTACCCCGGGGTTAATTGCACTTGTCTCCGCTCAAAGAGGACAGAGTCTCCACATGTTAGACACCCAGTTTATGAAAGAAGGGGATACTTTCTTTGAGTTTGCCCTACCAGAGCACATAAAACAAAGTAGACCAGGATATAAGATGCCTTCAGTGCTTTTACAAGCCTACCCTGTTGACCAATCTCTCTGTGTTTTTACTCACATGAAAGAATATCTACAGAGAACAAAATCACTGAGAGGTTCTGAAACAAAGCTTTTACTTAGTCATGTGAAACCACATCACCGTGCCTCTAAAGATACCATATCAAGGTGGATTCGTTCTGTCATGGCAGATGCTGGTATTGATGTTAACACCTTTAAACCTCGCAGTACCAGGGCAGCAGCTGCATCAAAAGCAAAAACTGTATCTGTTCCAGTCAAGGAAATTCTAGACACTGCTGGCTGGTCTTCAGAAAGAACATTTGACAGATTCTACAACAAGCCCTTCCAAGGGAATGGTGGTTTTGCCACATCTGTGTTAAACATTGACTAGCTAGAATTGCACTTACAAAACCCTTTGACTGTGGGTGCTGACAGCTTACATGTTGTAATGTTTGCTCAAATGTTAAATTTGTTACTTTTATTCAGACCTATTGTACACGAATAGCTATTACGTGATGATTAAATTCCAGTTGTTACACATTCTATTAGTATTTTCTCATGTGAATGTCTGGGCTTTGAAGTCTCATGGGATCCCTGTAGCAGTGGTGACGAAATAGAATTGAGAAATTAAATGAGACTTACCTGTAAGTTGAAGTTTGATTGGAATTCTGTGAGTCACCTACTGCTACAAAGGGATCACATGCCCACCCTGTTATATTCAATCCCCTCCCCAGCATAGTGTTTATTAACACCCTGCTACATGAACACACCAGTTGTGTACCAACCTCAGCAGTTGAGGGGACTTACTACATTTATACACTTCCGGACGACATTCACATTCAAGCTTTAAAAACTGACATGCGCATGCGTGATGCAATCTCATGTGATCCCTTTGTAGCAGTAGGTGACTCATAGAATCCTAATCAAACTTCAACTTACAGGTAAGTCTCGTTTAATTTCTCAATTATTTCGCATCTTTCAACGACAACAACAACAAAAATGCTCGTGACAGCTACCTTATAATTACTAATTGATGTCCTTATTAATCACCAGTTGCCTACCCCTTTTTCCAACAAGAACACACACACATAGGTAACATTCAGCAGACTAATATGCGCATGCGTCTTATATAAGACAATACCGTCCTTGAGTACCCCTACCACAAGCTTTACAGCACTTTGCTCGGATGTTAAGCCAACTGACCAGAGAAAAAGACCGGCCCAATTTATAAAAAGCCGTCAATCTCTGATTGTATTTTGAACCCTGTGTGTGTTTTCTTTTTCGATAGTTAATGAACACGCATTGTTATATTGTGAATTTGGAACACTCTAGAACGTTATAACGTATTTTTCTCCTGAATGCATATGGGTGATTCTTTAAAGCCCAACCTGGGCAATCAATAAAATCGATAATCGATAACATTCGATAACAATCGATAAAATTAGTTGATTGTATCAGAAATTGATAAAAATCGATAAATGGATTTGTTGCGAGAAATCGATATTTATCGATTTTTCAATCAGTTTTATCGATTTTATCAAAAATTATCGATTTTACCGGTCACATTTTTTGTGTTGAAATATGTGAGCTTTAATAATAACGACAACCTCTATAACCAGCTCTATTATCGGGTTAAACAAAAGGTTGCCGTTGCTTCCACTCAAAACGTTTTCCTTGGGAGTTGCTTAGATAGGTAAATAGCCGAGATGTCACTTTCGCAGATACTTGGGTCGATACAGCACAGTTATCCTGCCAGTTTTTTACTGAAATACAAATACAGTTTTATTCGTAAACAAAGCCACCAAAATCATTTTACTGCGATTAGATGTCTTTTAGAAATTAAAGACATGTACAATCAACGTCCATCTATGAAATTGATAACAGTAATTACCAGAAGAGTTGTGAGTATCGATTTTTATTGATTGATCGATACAATCGATAACGTTTATGTGATTGATATCGATAGTTATCTATTAATCGAATGGTTTTCCAATATCCATTTTTATTGATTACCCACGTTGGGAGTAAAGCATATATGTGTGAAAACTTGGAGAATAATTATTCAAGGATATTCAAATAGGTCACGTCTGTTACTAGTTAGTTTGTTCACTACCTGAAGCCGAAAGGACGTCAGATAGATACGCGCAAAAGTACAGTTGAGCCATTGAGTAGTTCAATCTATCCGATACAAGATTTTTCGAGACAATTACGATAACTTAAAGGAATACAAGGAAACAAGCATGGTTAACTATTAATACAGAGAAAACTGTGAAGCACCATTACGTGTGTGCCCAACAAGAAAATGCAGCAAACCCAGAGGGTAGGCATGGCTTATTAACAAACTCCGTTTATAAATTCTATTGAAACAACCCAGAATGTATTACTTCTTTAATGTCTGAATCGGAACGGCAACAGTGGCTTCTGTAGACAACAGTATCAAACTGAAGCAGCAAAGTAGGTAGTTAGAAGTGTCGGGGCAAAGACAAATTCAAAAGCCTACCAAATACCGCAGACAAAATCGTCGTCGACGTCTTGTACAAATAGCTGTCGTTCAAATCCGACCATTTTAAACTGCTATTTCAATCCAAAGAGAAGAAGCTCAGGTCAAGAGATGTGATCTGCTACGCTGCCCGTGTTGGCCTCTGTGTTGTGACAGATTTTACTGAGCATGTCCAATAGATATGACGTGGACCACCAGCAGTGTTATGATGCCATGGAAACGAATGCCTTGGTAACGACTTGGCAACAAAACTAAGCATGTACAAACCATGTTAACGAGGGTATGACAAGTTTCATATTCCATAAAGCTTTGATCTCGCATTACATGTTATGACTTATTTTTTGAAGTAATGACTTGTATTTGAAAAAGTAATTTTGCTACAGAGTGCCATAGTGTCCATTGTGATCTTTCTTTGGTATAACCTAACATGATTTCACTATCTTTTAATCCAGCGATGGTGGTATTAAATTTCTTCAACCAGATAATGGGTATGCATCCAGAACTCCTTGCTGAATTGACAGTGTAAAAACAGATGCTCGAGGGATTCTCCGTACTCTCCACAGAACGTACATTTGAATGAACTATCTGTTAGCTTCATTTTATTTAACAATTTGTTAGTATATATTACACGATTAAGTAATTTGAATTGGAAGATTCTTGTTCTTATGTCTAGGGTAGCTTTATGTGGGATCAAATAAATCTGTTTCCAGTCAAGAATTTGGTCTATAAATAACGAGTTTTATTTCAATCTTGCGGTACGGTATACACGTATTTCCCCTACAAGAATCCAGTACAATCTTTTACTAGTGAGTTGATTTAGGTTGATATCTTCATCATTACAATGTAACGTAAATTGAGTTACCATGTGGCACTAAATTTTTGCGGGTTCTATTTTTGCATTTTTTTCCGCGATCCGCAAAAATAAGTTCCCACAAAATAAAATTACCGCAATTTTTTCTCCACAAAAATTTACTCCACTGTAGAAATTATATACAAAAATACTGGTTTAAAGCTAAACATGCCATAGATAACCCGGTGGATAATACATCAAGTGGTACCCTAGTTATTTTCGATCCACTGTAGTGTAATAAAGTGACATTCGTATGTTGTTTTATTTGTATTTCGATTGGTTTTACTGGGCCTTTACTACAAAAAAAACAAGAAGGTTATCAGTTCCATTTGACCGTGACTCCAAGCAAATCGCAAAAATTAATTCCCAGCAAGAAAAACCAGTCCTTTGAAATCGCAAAAATTAGTTCCCGCAAGACACACAAAAAATCGTCAATCTGCAAAATTAAACTCCTGCAAAAATTTAGTGCCACATGGTAAATCCGAATTTGTGCCGGTTTGCTTGCTCTAGTTGTTGAGGAGACTGTGGATATCCCGAGTTAACCAAGACTCTCCATGAATCTGGAAGTGCTTTTGTTAGACCAAATATCAAGAAATAATTGATCAGATTAAGGTCTTTTTCCCTAAAGAAGTCCCAAGGTTTTAATTTACCGTTCGGGAGGAGGATGTCTTTTATCTTTACGATTCCAGCCATATATGACTTCTTACAAAATTGAGGTTTGTCATCAATACGCAGATGTTGATTATTCCACAGTTTTTGATCCATGATGTGGTAAAATTTAGGAAGATGTTTTGGTAGGTCGGCAACATCATAATTGCAATCAAGAAAATTTACCACCACGATCTTTAAGAAGTCGTGAGAGAATAAGTTTCCATGGGCTACAGTAGTTCTCAGTATACTTTTTAAGAGAAATGATTCTCTGGGCCTTGATTGCAGATTCCATGTGGGGCATTTTCAGTCCACCATCTTCATACTCGCTGATCAGAGCTAAACGTTTGATTTTATCTTTTCCTTTCCACAAAAAAACTAAACATCACAGAGTTTAGTTTTTCATAAATTCTTTGTCTAGGTTTAATACAGAAGCACGGAACATGAGTTTTGGCATTGCGAATGTTTTCAGAATTTGAATCCTACCAAATAGTGTTAGATTTCTCCAGTGCCAGTTGTTCAAGGTTTTCTTTAAAGATTCTAGTGTTGCGTAAAAATGAAGTTCATGTTTCAAGCGTGAGTTATAAGTAAAATAAATTTCCAGAATCTTCATAGGTTCATTAAAAGTTTCTAGACCCAAGTCTTGTTTACAATTGTGACTACTGCCGAGCCGGTAGGCCTCCGTTTTGTCTTTATTTCAAGCCTGAACACTTTTGGAAGAGTCCTAGTGTAATGAACAGGCGTTCTAAGGAGACTTTGTCATGTAGAAATTTTGTCAGGTCATCTGCGAAGGCTGCAAGTTTTACCTCCACATTGTCAACTTTAATGCCTTTAATGTTAGGATCCATTACCAGCAATCCGAGTCATTTCGTTCATGCGATACTTTGTGCCCCGCGGTTTTTCAAAAATCTACAGAGCATGCTCGGTGGTATCAGATTGCCAAAACAACATGGCGCGGTCAGTGGAGAGATGCGAGCGGGTAGATTGTTGCTTTAAGGTGGCTCCCTATAGTTTTATGGCGGTGCGCACGCTGATGATGTGAGTTGTAGTAATCTGCGTGCGCTCACATAAAATCGTAAGTTTTCCTGATATTTTATGACGTCACATTAGCCAAAAAAAGCAAAGTTAACAGTTAATTTTCTTGCGTTTCCTTTGAATTTTTTTTTAATTTTGCACATTTTGAGATACTAACGCTACCTTTCACATATTATTTTTTGGAAAAATTCTGTCAGAGCAATTCAGTTTAATGGTTAAAAATAAGAAATCACGTGATATCGGTGAATCCATCTGAACGACCCCATATTGTTTCTCCTGCAAAATGTTAGTCAAAATCATTTGCACAAAATAGGAAAGTTTAAAAAAATTTCACCGAGGGAAAATCAACATATTTAAGAAAAAAGACGAATCAATGGAAAATATCTATCATTCTTTAAATGCTTTGTTGCCATGACAATGGCCTATACATAAGAAGCAAAACCTGAAAAATAAGGGTAATTATGTTGGTAACCTGACTGGTAAAATTCAGGATCAAAGATATGAAGACATAATCCTACGCAGGTTAATGAAGAAAACACACAGGGTAAACATTTACAATAAAACTTTATTGTTTGCCGGGAAAAGCAAAGCCGCATCAAAGGGGGAGCCGAGGAGCCGAGACCGAGACTGTCCCCCCCTGATGCGGCCCGCCCAAACCGCCAGACAAACAGAGAGAAAAATAAAGAAAAAAAAAATAATAATAATAAAAAACAGGGTGGTGAATGGGAGGATCAGGTAGAAGATGATATAATGTTCGTCGCGATAAGATGTGCCACAGACAAACGACGTTCTAATGGCTGAGCTATGTACAGCAGCACAGCATCTGAAGACCAGTCTCCTTGCAGACTGATGAGTTCGATAGGCGCACCACAACGGAAGGCGTACGTTGCTCCCCCACGCCGAAAGCTATGACCAGAGTAGTGAGAGGCCTGAAGCCCTGCGAGACTCAGGGACTTATGTAATTTGGCGGTAAATACAGAGTGCGTGATGGGCGTGGCGTAATCCGCACGAAAATGCAGAAAGGCAGGCGAGGAGGGTGGTGCGGGGAATAGGCGTAAGTGACGTTCGTAGGCCTGCACCGGGCACAAGGGGGGATTCGAGGGAAGGCGAACAACCGGTATGAGTAGCTTGCATTGTTTGAACTGGATGGTCTTGGACCACTGCACACAGATTACTAAACCCCAAGGGCGGACGATAATATCCTCGCGTGACAGGGTTTTTGAAGGGTCGTAATCTTTGGCAGATTTGGGAACAAGATTAGACTTGTGAAAAAAGGAGTAAAAACCAATGAGCATCGCCGCCCAGAAGCCCGAGTCTCTATCGGCCATAAGCTCGGAACGGATGCGCAAAAGAATCTCCGGAGTAATGGGTAATTTTTGTTCTTGTACATCACCCAAAATGCGCCGGAGACCGCGAATGATTAGTTTGACAGCAAAAACATCCTGAAAGGTGACATTGTGGCCAAAGTGTCTATGAAGGACGTTAATGGCTGACAGGTAATTAAGGATCGTTGAGTACTTGCAGTAAGTAGACAAATGGATGAGGAATCGAATGACAGTTCTGGGCGAAGCTGGGATAGGCACCAAACCAAACGACACACAGAAGCGCAGATAGGCTCTCCACTGGGAACGACGTGTAGCTATTGTGGAGCTAGCGTAGGCAGCGGCGGAGACAAGCTTGGCGCGGTGGTCCAACTGGGAGAGATATTCTGGTAAGAAGAGAAAAGATCGTTAGTGTCATCGGGAAACTGCAATCGACTCAATCTGTCGGCGTGTTGATTAAGTTTGCCTGGTAAATGCCGTGACCGTAAGTGAAAGTTATATCAGACGCTTATCCAGAAAATCTCACGCAGCCATGACATGGCGATGGAGTTTTTACACGTGCCGTTGTTTATAAAGGCCATTGTCTGGGTATTGTCAGTCTCGACGCAGACACGTTTATTTAACCACCGGGGACCCCAGCGACGAACCGCGATAAGGATCGGGAATAGCTCTAAATAGTTAATATTAGAGCGAAGCGAGGGGTCGATTGTGTGACCCGCGTTACTGTAGTGCTGATTGTGGAAGCGAGAACTGCGAAAATCAGGAGCGAGGCAATCGGACCAGGATCCGGCAAACCAGTCGTCGGAGCATACGGCGCCGAAACCGTGGAAGGACGCGTCGGTTTGGAAGTAAACGGGCTGACGAAAATCTAGCATCATGCTCCGGCCGTTAAATGTGACGAGGAATGTTTTCCACCACAATAGATCTGCGCGAAATTGCGTGGAAAGACGAGAACGATGGGATGGAAGCTTAAGTTTGTTTATACAATCAATGACCCGACGAAGAAAAGTGCGACCTCCATGCACGACGTGGCAAGCAACGTTTAATGATCCTGCGAGGGATTGAAGTTGACGTTTGGAGGCGGAGACTTTGTTAGAAAAGGACGTAACGAGTGTGTTTAGATTGTCTAACTTGTCGGACGGAAGGCGAAGAGACATAGTAGTAGAGTCAAGTTCGATTCCTAGGAAAGTGACACGTTGGCTTGGAGAAATAACCTTCTTCCAGCTGACATTAAACCCGAGTGAATGAAGCAGTCTGATAAGAGTGATAAGACCTTGTTGACACTCAGCGTGTGTGTTTCCGATGATAAGGAAATCGTCTAAGTAGTTGACAACAGAATGAAAACCGCGTCTCGCCATCATCCGAACAATGGCATTAGATAAACGATTGAAAATTGCGGGGGCGCACGTAACACCGAAACAGAGTCTGTTATCGACGACGTATTGATAACGAGAAGGGTCATGTTGACCAAACATCCAGCGAAATCCTTGCAGCTGACGATGAGGAGGAAAGACAGGCACCCAACGCCAGGCAGACTCGATATCTACGATTGCGTAAAAACAGTTGCTAGTCGAAACTGACACAGCGGTATCAATAGAGTTCATGCGAAACGTCTCAAGGTCACGTTTGATATAATCGTTTAAAGAGGATCCATGCGGTCGGCTACAATCCGTGATCGGGCGGGATTTACCCGAGTCTTTCTTGGTAACGCGGCCAATGGGGTGGATGCATTGTGGTTTGTTGGTAACACGAGAAATACGGCCTAGAGCGAGCTCCTTTAAGAAAAGCTGGTCCATTTCGGGCTTAAACTCAGAACACGTTGCACTAGAATAATTATCATTAGCATAGCTGTCAATACCCGATGTGTCTGTTTCCGGGATAAGCTTAAACCCGTGACGCAAACCATCGAGAATGAAAGAACGATCCGAGTCGTTTAAAAGTTCATTTTCCCAAGCGTGGAAATTCAAAGGACAGTCCTCAAGCGGAGAAGAATTAACAAAAGACGAGACCTCAAGCGGGGTTTTTGCGCAGTCTTCAACTGAGTGGGTTAATAAAGGTCATTGTTTCTGGGTGTTAGACCCCGTGGCGCCAGGGCATGATTTCCCTTTGTGTTGTTGGGAACAATGAATGCAAACATGCTTGTACCGACATGACTGAGGGTTTGAGCAACCATTGGGACTAAAATTCCACCGAAAACAGAACTCATCGGTGACTGGTTGATGGTTGGCTGACTTGCGACCATCCGTAGAGTTAATGCGCGTACTTGGAGACGGCGTGGGTCGTAGCGCGACGGCAGCATCAAAATACTGAGCGCTCAAATCATCCACATTTGTCCCCCAGCTGAAGTTGTCGCGCGTTTTTGTTGCTCGGTAGTCTTGGTCGAAGGCAAGAATCGCCTTAGTTTGAAATCTGGTGCCTTTAATGGCCAAAAACTTGAGATATTTCAAGTAATCCGACGCCTCCCCGGGCTTTTTGGCCATGAGCGACTCGAGAATTTTGAAGTTTGCCAACATGAATTGCGCAAATGTTAATTGGAGAGGCTTAAGCTGTTTTCCATCAGGGCCGTAAATTAGGTCTGAAGGTAATAAAGGCTTACCTTCAGATCCAGTGGATTCACTTGACGTAGAAACAGCTTGGGCGTCTGCTTGAACTTGTTCGGGAGAATCTAGGTGTTGACTGTGGCTGGGAGTCGCGGGAGGGGCTGTTTTCGACTCGTTAAACTCCGCTTCGATTTTAGCTAGCTCGTCTGCGAGTTTGAAAGGTGGTAGCGACACCTCTGGTGAAGTAGACCCCGGTAAACTTGGTGCTAGGTCGGTAGATGAGTCCGAGGGCTTGTTCAGAGTGGCGATGACCCGGCGTAAAATTATTTTGTGCCCCACCACGAGGCGCATATCGGATAGATCCTGCTCTGTTATACCAGCGAGGATGGTTTCAGATGTAACGTGGTGCTCCTCGAGTACGTCCACGAGGGCCGCAGGGATGCCGTGCTTGGAACAAAACTTGTTGAGCCAAGGGGAACAGTCCCCCGTTTGGTCGGCCTTTTTGGAAGAACGCTTAGACTTTGCAGGCATGATTGAAAGCAAAACATGTACAATGCAGACGAAGGCGAACTGAAACTAATAGGACATATCAATGTCTTGTGCACGTGTCCACAGCACAGTCAATGATTAACCATTTGGAGCTCCGTATTATAATGCCATTGGATGGAATCCAATACCTAACAACAGAACAAGGGCTTCTTTTGCAGGTCTTGCCAGTTCGTATAATCGCTTTTGTGGAAACTCTAGGGAGCCACCTTAAATTATCTTTCATCCGCGGATCTGGAACCTATTTTTCAAGCAAAGCGAAAATATAAACCCGGAGCAAAATTATATCAAGTGGAGAGACTTACAAGCAAGCAGAAATCAACGACTGAGGTGAGTAGAAATTCATACAAAGGTGTATTTACACTCTGTAATTGTGAGCATTTACCGAGCATTTATATAATTGTGAAGCGCTTAGCAAAATTAAGACATATTTAGGAATAAAATGGCTTTATTTCATTTCAATCGAATACAGGATGATGAGTACCTTGTGAAATGGAAAGACTGGCCCGCTTGGACATGTTCTTGGGTACCCGAAGCTCACTTGTCCGATGAGTTGATCAGGTTAAATGATGAAATTTGGTTTTAAAAATAGTTGCATATGCCCTTGATAATAAGTGATCAGCAGTTAGTAATTAGTTTCTCTTTCACCTAAATCTCACAGGGGGGTTCCTAATCCAAAGACCAGCACTAAAAGGCTAGAGGCGGCTGCTGTTATTTTCACTGAGGCAATTTTAGGCCTTCTCAAATGAAAAGCGGTGAAAGCCACTTATTCAACTGAGATTTTGCTTGATCATGACATAATAAGATATGCATTTAGAGGTCGAGGAAAATTATCAGGGGATAGGATATCAATGCTGTATGAAAAAGATTTTAGTAGGCTTTGCCTTCCCTCATTTTGGCATTATTATTTAAACCAACTAGGGCAAGGTGTTGCAGTAAATTTTCCTGTGAAATTGAAATCAGTGCTGAAAATGTCAAGGAAACGCTTCATTGTGTCAAATGGTAAGCTTGGGCAGGCACCCATGTCTCCAGTCGAAAAACTCATCATTACCATTAATAGGAAGGCTTGTGATCAATTAGGTATCTGATTAAATAATCAAATTATAAATAATCTTATCAAAGGAATAACAAATGACAGCAAATTAGTTAATTAGGTTTAAAATAAACTGCATTGGGAGCTAGTTAAGAACATTGTACATCTTGCATATATTTTTTGACATTGAATCCTTGTATTAAAGTGGTTACAAAATATCAATAAATGCAATACTCATTGTTATATCATACTCTTTGTTTTGTATTTTTCTTGAAGGGGCAGAATTGAAAGGGTGGTTTGGGTCCTGCTTCTCTCAATCCGGAGGCATAAATTATCTTTCTCTTTCAGTACATTTCTGTTTAATGTAGCCCTGAGAACACTGCTACATGTACATGAACACAAGTAGCTGTTGCATATTTCATATTTGAAGCCCCAAAAAACCGTTTTTGTAATTGGGTAGATATTCAGCACATGCCTGCAACAACTAACATCAGAGATTTATAAAAGAGAAAGAGAATTTATGCATTGATCTTCATGGTTAAATGGTAAAAATATTTTATGATTTTGTTATATACATTACACAAGTTAGTTTCACTTACAGTACACATATTCTACCACTGCCACTAACCCTGTTTGAATACCCAAATTCTTCTTACTAAGAACATATATGATTGTACAGTTAGTGAGCATTTTTTAAGACTTCTATTAGCTGACATTTCTTTAACTTGGCTAGTCCCTTTATTTGGATTTTCTTTGATTTGATCTATTTGCAGAAATAAACGTTACATGCACGCACAGCAATAGACTACGAGCAGTCCCTATTTTTTCGCAAAGTCCGTATTTTTTCGTAGAGTCCGTATTTTTTCGCAGAGTCTGTCGAGCATTCGCCTTAAAAAATAAATGACAGCGCGAAAAATGGGGACGAGGGGGGCGTGACCGCGCGAAAAATGGGGACGAGGGGGGCGTGACCGCGCGAAAAATGGGGACGAGGCGCGAAAAAAATAGGGACTACCCGCTAAGCCACAGCATTTGACCTTTCACGGCTGAGTGATTTTTGGCTTCGATTTCAAATCAAATTTGCGGTGTCCAATAATATTTCCGTATCTTGACGTACTGTCAATTTTGTTCTGTCGTGGAAACCCTCTCAATTCGCGTGCTTTTTCCACGAAAATGCTAGACTACGAGCAGTCGCTATTTTTTCGCTGCGACCGAAAGATGCAGCAAGGGAGATGTCTTCGTCTGCAGCCGAAACACCGAAAAAATCGCTAAAAGGGAGACCCTTAAAGGAACCATCTATCAACGATTTTTGTCGCGTTTGTAGGTGTAATTTTAAAAATTATTACGGCGATTTTAGCCGAAGAGTTTCGACAGAAAACGTGTTCGAAGTTCCAAAGCGAGAGGGAGTTGTTAAGTGCCGACTGGCTGACTTAGCTTGTGAACTGGGATTTAACTGTGTTCAAGCCGTTAATATCTCAAAAAGAGTGTGTGCTAAATGTGCAACAAAGATACGTAATGCTGTTGAGTTAATGAGATTTCTGCGGACTGGGTTTTCGGCGCAAGAACCCAGAGAAACTTCCCTTCAATGCTCGCCGCCAACAGTTGAAAGGTTTAAGCGAATGTCCGTTTCACCACATTCGACTAATTCTGGCAAAGTAACGAGAACGGCTTCCCCGGGGAAAGGAACTTTAGAAACGGCAGAGAAACCAAAGGTTCGATGCTCGATCGCGTACCCAGCTGCCGGTTCTGCAACACAAGCAAGACAGGAAATTTGCGACCTCATGTCCGTGGTAGAGAGGACTGAGAAGTCAAAAATGAAAGTTGTTTTTCCAACTGGAGATGACACGTTTTCCTTTCGCTCCGTACCGGATGTCACAACGACCAACATCATCAGAAATATTTGCAATAGGAATTGGAAGCCAGTAGTGAATGCGATCTTCTCTCACGAGGAGCTCCGGGAAGAACTGTTGTCTTCGCTCTCCAAAAACATGGCTTGTGAAATGACGGAGTACATCCGTAGTGACAGCATGTTGAAATACAGTAGTCCGTCAGAACTTGCAGCTTTTTCTAATCGGAAACTGGTGCATGAAGCCAAAGTTTTTTGTCCTTTGTGGTATGCATGCATAACAGGAGCCGCTAACGTTCACCAGTCTGATGAAAAATTAGATGGCAGCATAAATGCTCTCGCCTTGGCGACTTCAGCATTAGCTCACCTGCGAAATTCACGAATGTCTGCGTATGCAAAGAGAGTTTCCACCGTTCTCGTTCACAGTGGGGCTAAAGCGGAAGATTTCAAGCGGCTGAATCGTCTGGGTATCTGCACCTCACACGATCAAGTAATTCGTGCTCAAGTCGAAGTGGGAACAAACCACGATTCCAAAGTGTTGTTGTGGAAGAAGGCCATCGAAGAGAGAAATGGAGCTTTGTTGATAATTGAGGAAATCCTTGGAGAAGAATTACCGGAAACGATAGATGTCTCAAAGGCAGCTCTGGAGAACAAGATCTATTTCTCTTCTCAGGCTTTTGAGAAACTGATGTCTCTGATTGATGGTGATACATGCAGGAAAGCTGACCTTGAAAACGCTAGACGTGCACTGCTCAAGGAAGAGCCAGTTTCCTACAGGTCAGAATGTAAACGTTAGAATTTCACGTTATTTTATTTTGCCAGTCAATTTGTTATTCTGATCAGTTATAAACCAATTTCCTGACATGTCAGTATCCCAAAAATAGGTATTCACCCTGATTATAAATGTTGAAGGATTAAAATATTTATATCACTGACCAATGCAGTCTTGTTTTTTCAGACTATAAATAGGGGGGGGGGGTGGTATTTGATTGTTAGAAAATGCTTATTTCTAGTCTACTGTTCTATGACAGAATTGTGGCTGACAATCTGGACTTCAGCCTTTCAGCAAGAATTCAGACCAGCAGGCTCCGGAATCAGTCTATCCACTGGACTCATCACCTGGCCATTCGTGATAGGGTTGTCGCTACTGATCCAACTCCCTGCCTCAGAGGAGGTTGGACAGCAGCGCGCAAAGCATCATGGTTCAAAATTCATTTGCATTCAGTTGAGCTCAACTGTCGAAGGGTTCGGATCTCAGATATAAGAGTAATGGACGCCATTTCGCAAGTTTCG
Source organism: Siderastrea radians (assembly GCA_964017195.1). Taxonomy (NCBI): domain Eukaryota; kingdom Metazoa; phylum Cnidaria; class Anthozoa; order Scleractinia; family Rhizangiidae; genus Siderastrea; species Siderastrea radians. The sequence goes on along the minus strand of OZ024888.1, from coordinate 30,085,255 downwards.
GCGAACGCAGAGCTTTTCAAGAGTAATAGTCGCATATATCTGTATTGTTGCGACTTCTGTTATACCTTTTCCTTCACTGTCCCAAGTTTACCGTTTTTAGAGATAAATGGTATCTTTGCGCATTTTAGTTTTTTGGATTCGCCATCGGAAAGGCGAATGTGCATTCTGCCTCTTAGCAGAGAACTCCTCGCGAAATTGGATGGACATAAATCGCCTGTGGTCGCTGACGTGCAGTCCAGTGTAGTATTCGAGGTATGCTTTGTTTATGTTGCTTTTATCTAGCCACTCAAATATAATATTAGCGTTGTAATTCAGCAGGCATATCACACGTTTGCATGCCATGCACATTGTAAGCATAAATCACACATTATGGCGTGCTACAATCAGGCAAGCGTGGTCGGCCGATTTAATGTAAAATTCTTCACGTAAGTTTTAACTCGAAAGGCAACTGCCAAGAGATCCTCATTACCCCAGACAACGTGTTTGTTTCCTTTCGTAATGCTGGCACTCTTTGATGTTCGAACCCTTTTGCATTCTTATGTAAGCTTATGGTATCATCTTAACAGTGTCTTTTCGCTTTTTTTCTTCGCCCATATAGTTTCTACCGGATGAAAGCGAGGAGAAAAGCATGCTTTTGCTTTGGGATTTTTGTATCGTAGAAGATTTGACTGAAAAGGCTTCAGCAGAAAAGCCACTGCTACCACCAACAGAAACGCTTCCAGAGGCACCTTTGTTGGATCTTGAGAAAGTTAAGAAAGGGCTTGGGTGTAACTGCTCAAGTTTCCCAATGTCAAACGATGTTTTGGTGAATTTAGGAGAAGATAATGATGATGGTAAGAATCTATTCTGAGTCCTTGTTTTGGTTTCATCAGTAAACTGTCAGAAATCCTAATATTAAATCATCACAGACATCATCTGGATCCCAAGTCTCCTCTGGGAGAATAGGGCCATCCTAATATTAAATACTTGCCTATTTCTGTCCTTCAAAAATAACATTTCCCTTTTCTCTTTACTTTCAGACGATTGGTATGGGTCGGAAAATGGTTCTGAACTGGACTTGCCTTGGGAAGAGGAGGACAGCGAGGAGGAGGAGGAGGAGGAGGACAGTGATGACGAAGGTGCTGACATCACTCACACTCTTGCATTTAAATGCATTGGAGCTGCGCATGAAAAGGAGCGCCAAGAATTTTTGAAAGTTGCAGCCAGAAAATCAAGAGTGAAAAAACTTGATGCTCGATTAAGGCCTGAGCCAACTAACGAGAAAGATAAGAATGCTATAGCCATTGACATTGACCATGGTACCGGCTATTACCATGCCGGCTACATTGCCAGTGAGTTAACTAAATACATTCATCCTCTACTGGCACTCAACAAGATAGTTGATGTGTCAGTGGAGCATATTGTGCTAAGGGTGTATTTTGCAAGGATGGGACATTACCCAAAATTATTAATTACAAGAAAAGGTGCATGGGATAAGTTTGTAATTCGAAGGTGCTACAGTACCAGGTAGATCAGTTTCCTGGAAAATACCCATACCTTTTTTATACCACATTGTTTTGTGATTCCAAGTCCTAAGTGTTCCTATCCAATCCTGTAGAAAGTGAGGCTTCCTACAATGGCTTTTGACTGTTTCTTAAGTGGGTATGGGAATTTTCTGTGGAAGTATCTAATTTAATTACAAGCAAAAACAAAGTATTTTATAGTTTGTTTTTAGTTTTATTGTTAGTTTTTGTTCAACCTTTTTGAACCAGAAACTCTAAATAGACTGACCATATTCAGCTATGTATTATACCTTTTGTTGATTATCAATTTTTTTCTCCCGTTGAGCATATTTTATGCAATTTGTTTTGTAATCATGTTAATTATATCACGCTAGTCGAAGAGTTTTTTCCAAATTCAGTTCAAGTTTCAGTGGCATACAGTAGTTCATGTGTAGTTGCTTTTTATGTACCCTCATTTTTTAAGCAGTTGTTTGCAATTGAAGATACTTTTTTCATCAGTCAGTAACCTTGAACTGAAAAAAGTTGACATTAATTATAATATGATATATGTGGTGAATCTTGTCCATAAGTTGCTAGTGTTATAACAATTGTTGGCATATCTGAGTTCTCATGTTGTGGTTTCTCAATAACAGTTGTGTTTCTATTATGACTATTTTAGTATCTCTCTTTTGACAAATGCTAATATTTAGTAAATAAACCCCTTCAGGGAGATGGTATAATGCCCCCAGGGTGGGTACTCCGGGATCTAAGTGACAGAGATGTGCGAAGGATTTTTTTGGGTCGAAATTTTCGATTTCGGGATTTTTTTGGGGTAGGAGAATTTGGCAAGTATTTTTTTGGGTGACTTGATTTAAATAGAGGATTTTTTGGGTATTAAAATCAAACTAAAGTGCCTTTGGGTAATGTCGGAAGACTTAGGGATTTTTTTGGGTCCTGAGGTTTGCCTCCATTCAATCATCCCTGTCACTTTGATCCCGGAGTACCCCCCCCTGGGATATTGCCTGAGAATTGAAAGATTGTTCGAAAAATGAACAGTTGCCCAAAAAGCAAAGTAGGAAAGCTTCACAACTGGTGGGTTAGAATAAAAGCTTATTTTGCCATGGTCACTTTAACAATGCACTTTTTTAATAAATGTTCACTTGCTTCAGAATGGTTACATCTGTTAGGTGACAAAAACAGAGAGCTTTTTTAAAAGTACATGTATCATTCTACAGAATCATTACCCCATGAAATAAACAAAACTTTGATTGACATGTCAAATGGCTTCTCTTTTCGTAGTTGTAAATGACACCTTTTTTGGAAATAGTTGACCCCCTTATTAAGCAGCCACTGCTATTTTTAGCTGCCATTCATTAAAATCCAACGTAGATGGCCAGTATAATTAATACCTCCACTGTTTTGTGAGTTAGAAGTGTTGACAGACAAAATCATCTAAACACACACTTATCATCAACTTGATGAAATTCAACTGACACTAAAATGAAGTGATGTTTCTTCATGTACACGGTGGCATGTATCATAAAATTCCTGGCAAATTCTCTAGTAAGTGGCCAAGTTCAATAAAGAGGCCACTTGCCAATTCCACAAGGGTGACTGCTTGATAGGGGGGCTCAACTATGTAACAAGGTAATTTTTTAGATATACATTCGCTTTCAAGATGCAAGTGTGGGAGGTGGTGCTGGGGGAAGACATTCTGCTGGCTTAAAATGAGCTGCACGGGCTGTTAGCTGGCCTGTCTGTGGAATTGAAGCGCGGTCATACATAAACACACCAGGGTCTGATCTTCTTGAAATGATCACACGATCAAGCCGCTCTAATCTGCTGCCTGACGGTCTGTTGAAGGATGGTAGGCAGCCAGGGTTGTGTCGCTCATTGCCCCCAGTGTAATGGTAAAATGGGAGGTCTGGGTCACACTTCTTTGTGTACTCAAGCATGACCTTTGGAAAGGCATCATGAAAGGCCTTTTAATCAAATATTAGACCTAATAATTCATGCAAAAAGGCAAAAATTGCTTCGACATCATCTGTAGACCCAGCCCTGGGGTGTTCAGGTGGGAGCCCTTTCTCTTCTCCATAACGACGCCTGAACTCTTGGCTCTCAATATTTGTAGTTATGGCCACAATGACTTCGCGTGTCATCCCTTGAATACGTTTGATAGGCCTGTAGAGAAGTGGGCAAAAAAAAAATGTAGCATGGTCATTGTAAATTATTACATACTTAACAACTGTAACTTTTCTGTTTATGCCCCAATAACCACAAACACATTCTCCATACTACATGGTATACTTTTACTTGTTGTTGGTTGAGAGAATTTGTGAAAGGATCAAAGTTAACCTTTGGTGAACATTCCTTTCTCTTGATTGATTATTAATATCTTGAGCCCAAACACAGTAGCTGAGAATTTACCCCTTCTTTTACCTTGTGTTTTAGTGTAGGATCTTTAATGTGAATTGGCCTTTTGAGAGTAACATTTTTTTAAACGAGTGGCATTTTTAAATGTATCAAAGTTAAAGAATTCCATTTTTAGGTACCTTCCTATTCCTGTGCCTTTAAAAAGTTGAGCAATATACATGTAATAATGATTTGTTTGGGACAGTTAAACCCAACAGTAATCAAGACTTCTAATGGTAATTGATCACAAAACATGGCCTCTGAACAAGTATTTTCATTTACATTTCAATCTCTGAGAAAACCTTGGCAAACCTGTTTGGATCAAGTCTGGAATAGTCCCTCTCTTCCTGATCCTTGAAGTAAGGCATCCAATCCTCCAGAATGAATTCCAACATGGCAAGATTGTACTTTCTCCTGGTTTCTTCATTGAGCCCTCTGCCATCACTTGCCTTGTGCCAGTTCGCTATGACCTCTGCCACTCGTCCTTCCTCGGGAAAACCATTCTCCTTGCATCACTTTGCAACAGCAGAGGACAACAACTTTTCAGCATCAGGCACACTCTGCTTTCTCTTTCCAGTCAATGCCGTATAGGTCAGACCAGTGTCTGGGGAATGCATTGCTTCAACAAATGCTGTCAAGTCAACATTTGGGAACTGGCCCATCCTTAGGCAACCAGCAATCCTCTTAAGAACATGATTGTGATCCTCCCTTTCATGCTGGGGCTCACCTAATAATAATAATAAAAATAATGATAATAATAATGTAATGTATATATGAAATGATTCATATATGACCTGCGGATGTAAATGCAAGTGATAAATAATCATTGCAGTTTATTTCTGCCTTCTTTATCCCAATTGCTTAAATTGGAAATTCACTGCAATGATCATTTGTCACTTTAAAAAATAATAATTATAATTACATATTGAATTTAATGAGCACTATTTCTAGTAAAATTGATAACAAATAAAAAAAAAGAAAAAACTAATCAAAAAATAAGCTTTCAACATGAAAAAAAAAAAAACTAAGAATCAATTAAACCTTTAAATTGCCTCACCTTCCTCGTCCACTTCAGGAACATAGAGATGTCCTTTGAAATTTACACCCTGTGCTGTGTAATCATTTACTTTCTTCCTGAACAGGTAGATGGCCATAAGGGATTTCAGAGAGTCTGATTTTGTCTCAGTTTTTCCTGTAGGTCAAGAAGTTACGAGTTTACTGATTGGCCTCATACTTAAGATGGAACTTACTGGAAACAATATTGTAAAGGGGCTTACAATCTCATCGCCATCAGCATGCATTTCAGCAAAAAAAAAGCTATAATTTATTGATATGACAGTTCAACAACTACAACATTCACCTGATGCTAACATTTCAAGTTAAAAAAAAAGATTATTGAACTGATCAATAAAATCACTGAACGATAATCTCACCTGTTACCCAAGGATGCGGATCATAATTATCAGGAAATTGTCTCTGTCGAAGTAGTTTGCTGGAATCATGGAAGGAGTGTCCTTCTTCTAAGCATTCTGCCAGCCAAACCACATCTCCAATAGGAACTGCTGGATGATGCTGCGCTGGTTGAATCTGATCACCTTAAATGAAATAAGCAGGGCAATACATTATTAATGATAATTATTATTCAATTATTAATGTTGATGTTGTCAGGACCAACCTCCAAAGTGAGTAAGAAAGATAGTAAATAACATTTAAAGGATCGTGGATTTAAATCCCATCTCAGATTTTTTGTTGTTGTCAAGACCGCAAAAGAAATCCGAAAAAAAAAATCACATGAAGGTTTTTTATTAACAAATGAAAAGGATTTTTACCCCTCCATGTTGGTTTCAGGAATGACTCTATTTGCTTGGATGCTGTTGACCTTGCCTCTGATTTTGAATCCATGATCAATTGAATAATGGACACTGGTCTGTTTGTTCCCTGAGTTCGCAAGGAGTTGAACTCACCATCGGTCACAAACCCTGTGTAAAGACAAAATACATGCAACTGTAAGACATTTTACACGTGCAGTGCTACAGTATCCACCTGCATATCAGAACCAATAATTAATTTAGAGGATCAGGCTGATCAGTTCTTTTTCAGCAGGTATTTACTAAGAAATCAGTCTGATCTTTTTTTTAAATGACCTTACAATTTAATGCTGATTATTGTGACACAATATTTAATCCACCTTATAGCATACAATAAATTCTCAACTTGTTCTAATATGCAGGTGTCTATTGTATTTATGCCACATTCTTAACACTTAGACCCCATTACCCAGCTATGCCTCTGAATACAGTCTCTCTTGAGACAAAAAAAGTTAATTAGCACACTGAATCCTTAAGTCATTTTACTTTTGTTATATATGAACTGAAAATTCAAATCTATGTATTTTTCATAACAAGATATATAAAGCTGTCTAAAGACAGTTTACACACCCACGGTAGTCATGCCACAGTCCCTCATGGCCTTTCGCAACTCTTCCTTTAACTCTCTTATCTTAGCATCTGTAATGCTCTTATATTTAATCACACGTACTGGCACAGCATAGGGCTTGTAACTTCGGAGCTCATCGCTTATCATGAAGAGAAGTAAGTGTGAGGCTGCTTCTCTTTTCTTGGTGTTTACACCCTTGATGTAGGGAGGCAGCTCTTTCTTGAGTGCAGATACATCAGCTGGGATATTTCCCCTCTCACCGGCTGGACCATCAATCTTAGCTATAATCGTGCTGATGCATTCTCTGATTGCTCCATTTTTTTCCATCAATTTGAATACCCCTCCACATCCCAAGCCAGGGCAAAGAGAGATTCCTCAGACACGTTCAACAACTTCCGTCTGCTTTCATAGCAGTCCCTTGCCTTGGCATGTCCTGCAACCAGGAACTCGTTCTCCTCCCGCACATTTTGCAACTGCTTCTCCAGGTCAGCCTTTATGCAGGCATAGGCCCTTCTCTGTTTAACTCCTATGCCATCTACAAACTGGAGGTATTTGATGTAGTCTCCATGTCTCCGTTGGAGATCTCCGTCTCCCCAGTCAATGTCCCCTGACCATTCATTCTTCATTGACTCCCGAAGACCAACCTGAATATCAGTTCCGTCTGCTTTAATCCACCAACGAGCAGTTGGGTAAATTGAGTGCAAGTGCTTTAATGCTGAGATCTGAAAGAGAGATTGGTTACACTTGTATATCTATTTTATTATTTGTATAAATAAAGGAATATCTATATAAACAGAGAACAACTTGAGGATGTGAAAGCAAAAGGTTTCAACAGTGTGGTTAATATTAACCCTGCATATACAAGTACAACAGACAAGCATCTTTGCATCAGCCATTGCTACATGCTGCATCATTGAATTCTATTCCTTCATTTTAGATAGTTTTAAGATAATAATCCAAATATCCTATCAATAGAAATGCCCACATATATGTTGCAGTAAATTTTTGATCTCAGTTAATTTTTTTTGACTAGTTAGTTTTTTTTCTAACTAGTTTTTTTATTCAAGGTTAATAAATAGAAAAAGTAAAACACCTCTTCTTGCCTTGTCCACATGTAAATTGAAGCTTTGTTTTAATGTTTAATAGCCTGTTGTCATTGAAGCAGTGACAGGGCTGTTAAATTTCACATTCAGAAGGTGACAAATTAGTTAAGCGAACAAATCAAAAGGGTCTGAAGGTAACATCAAGAAATACAATGTAACTTTACACAAGTTATGTACTTTAAACCTATCAAGCATAACTTTACCTGAATTTCACAGCCTTTGGTATAGTTGCTCTTTTCAACCATTCTTCTAATGGTTCTTGTAGAAGGACCAGCAATGTTAACCTTGGCCTGGAATAAAAAGTTAAAGGTTTTGGGAGTTAGATAGTCTCTTAATATCAAGCCTTTAGTGGATGAAGCAGAATAACACCCATGAGGCAGGGCTCAAGACTAACTTTGTAACTCACTGGTTTAGTTTCACAGATTTTTACTAGCCAAAAGGTAGTTTATCACTAGTCAAATCTATTGATTTCTATCAAGAACTGTAGACTTTTACAAGTTTTTCACTAGCCAAAGTGGCCACTAGAAATGCTACAGCTGCTAACCAAAGTCTAAATTTTAGTAGACTTTGGCTACATAGTAGTTGGCTAAAGTTGGTCTTGAGCTCTGCCATGAGGGTACCTTTTATTACTAAAACGCTTACTTTTAAGGCATGTCTTTCAACATTGCCATCACCTTGACTACTGGTGGGAACTATTCCATGAATTTCCCCCAGCTCTGTTTCTGTCAGTGTGGAACCTTCATCCTCCCTTATCTGAGACTCACTCAATGAGCTCCATAAAGTTGATCTTGGTAGTGACGAAGCAGGTGTTTCAGAAGATGATCCAGATAAATTAGGCGCAACTGGAGACACCTCAGGAACCTCAACATTCCTTAATGGCTCAACAGGAGAAACTTCCAAATTGCTGGTTGGTACTGGTGCTGCGCTGGTTTCAGTGACTAGTTCCTGCAGCAATTCAGAGTTGCATTCAAATGTTTCCTGCAAGGCCTGTGTTAGGATATCTGACTGCTGGTCAGCAGATGGTTCTGATTCCACCTCATTAGGATTGTTACCAATGTAAGACCACATTGGTCCATTGTGCAGGGCAGCCCATTTGTTGCCAAACAAAGTATACATTGACTGGTACCAAGACTTGTAGTCAGGGGGTGCTTCCAGATTTGATACATTATCTGAGGCAAAAAACCTCAAATTATGTGAAATAAGCCCAAAAGGCATTCGGGATAGTGGCATCCTCGGGCAATCTTCCCCAGGGCGCATCACTCCGAAGCAGCGAGCAGCGTCATAAAGAAGATTGTTTTTTTCATTAACAAAGAGTACCCTCACTGCACTTGATAGGAGAGGCAAGAAATCATGGGGTACATAAGTGCTGTTCAATTCTTCGTGCACATCTAACTTTAGCCATTTGTGGAACAGATGCACCAGGAGTTGCTGACGCTGTCTTTTCGTTAATTCCACAAAACCAGAAGACACAACATCAAGGATTGAACCAGGAAGTTTCCTATCCTCTGCGTTTTTCAAAGGTGAAAATGCTAGCATTGGAGACCCAAGTGTATCACCTCGTACTTGGCTGGAGGATACCGGTGTGCTTGTTACATCTTGCTGTGTTTTAAATAGCTCATCATCTTGAAAGTAATTGATGTTGTAGGCCTCCTCGGCATCACTTATATTTTGAAAATTCACTTTCAAATACCGTCGCACTTTGTCTCGACAAGCTTGCCCTAAAAATAAGAAGCAAAAAATGAAATCATTTACCAGAGCATGACAGTTACAAGAACCTAAGTGACAAACAAGAACCTATGTGACAAAGGATATGTACAGTACAAAAATGGGACAACACAACATCGTGTACCTGCCCAGAACACTGTGAAGCCTTATTCATATCCAAATTTTACACAATGTCATATTTATGACATATATAAGTGATTGCAAATGATTGCTTTATTATTAAACGATTGACTGATGCTATTCTTATTAAATTTAATGCAAATAACTGTATTCTGTAGTTCAAAGACAATTTCAAAACAATAATTCACACTTACAGCCTCTTTTTCTGTTTCCACTGCATTGCATCACAGCTTCTGCACATCTCTCCCAAAAGTCCTCCTGTCTATGTGTGGGCCAGGCATTTCTACTCTCGTCTTCAGGTGAATGATACAGGGCAATAAACTCGATCAAGGCACAGATTTCTGACTCAGTCCATTCTGCCCACTTGCTCTCAGATTGGTTATTTTTCTGTTAAAACCGGATCAGATACTTGCGTTTAGAAAATATTCTATCAAACACAGATTAAAAGGTAACGAAAAGCACTACGTGAAACGCATTACACACCGGTGGCTTGAATTCCGACTGGAACAAATTTTTTCTTGACTTCGAGGGCTGATTACATGATTTCTTTGGTGGTCTTTTGCCAGGAGTATCGCCGCTCGGTGGAGCATTTGCCCGCTTTCCGGGATTGCTCATAACAAAACCTGCGTAAAAAAATCAAAAAATCGATCAGGATAGAATAAAACTATAACACGGTCTGAAAAGGCATTAGAAAAAACAGCGAAACGTGTTGTTTTGGTTCCACTAGGAATCCCGCGAAACACGACACTTCGATCGCGCAATTTCCGGCGTTTACTCGATGCAAGTGAAAATTACAAGTTTTCAATGTCAAATATCTCGAAAACGATTGCGGGGGCGAGTGGGGGCAACCACTCTAATTCAAAGCCTAATAATCAAACTACAAGGAAATGTAAAAAATACAAGAAAGAAGCAAAGGTGAAAGCCATAAAAGCTATTTGAAAACATCACACCTCGGACATGTGAAACCAACAAGCACTGATCGGTAGTTAATCACAACACTATCAAAATATGGATTGAAAGCAACCTTACCTTTAAAATGACGACTTCCCAAGAAAGAATATCTTCAAGGCTAACCATTCCTGTGACTTTTGAATCGATTCGTTATAAAAATCATAAGAAAAACTCAGAATTACTGCCAGTATCCTCACGCTTGGAAAATTTTCACGGTTCGCCATTAGCATGTTGAGGGAAGAATCTGATTGGACGAAAATGTCACGTGAATGGTGTCCAACCTCCTCTGTCCCTGCCTAGAAGCTGCAAAAGGTCAATGTAAGATTGCAGATCTGGAGCTTTCAGAGCTACTTCCAAGTTCAGAAACTAACCTGGCTGTAGAGAATGATTTTGTTGTGTTGGTTTCGCGCATGGTTGTGAAGTTTCTACCAGCTTTCCACATGTTCAGGGATGTTGTCATCCACCATATTCCTCACAAATATAGCGAAGAGATGGCTAGAAAGTCTGATGTGGTAAGAGCATGTGTGCCTTAGTGTTCATTATAATATCTGTAGGGCTCTTAGAATTAGACATAGTGATCACAAAAGAAATGCTTATCGTGCTCTAACTGTACTAAACAGCCCTAGACAGTGGTTTCAATGCTTGTTAACAAAGCGACAACACACCTGTCATTGTTGTAGACTATGAGCCTGCAGTCCCTTTCTTTTCTTAGTGGTAAGACTGAGAAAAGAAAGGGACTGCACATAGTATATTATTGGTAAATATACACATGTCATGTTGGTGAAATCTGTATTCATTGTTAAATGTGCAATTTCAGAAAATACCCATACCCACCCCATGGAAGGTCATTCCTAATTTTTAATTGATTTCTCTTGCTTTCTATTTTCATAGCTTAAACTTGTTTTTAACTTTATGGGTGGTATGCACCTATAACATCAGACCACAGAATGATGATCCTAGTTTTTTGAATTTTGTTCTTATTTTTCTTGTTTATTCCTCTCTTATTTTGAAGTGTTTCCTGGGTTTGGAATTTCTAAATACTAACATAAGTGGTGAGATGGCACAGTATTTAATGTCCGTCCAGTCCAAGTATGTGCCACAAATCTCAAAAGGTGACGAGAAACTCCTACAACCAATCTTTTTGGATGGTGACCAGCTAACTGAGGAGCGGGCAAGAAATGTTTAATCGATTTTCCAAGATGGTGATAACCAGGCTGACCGACTTGAAGGATTAGATCTCACTCATGCAGACTGGCATGCCAAGGTCAACTTGTACGAGGTTTGTAAAGGAAGATGTTATTATCTTATGCATGGCTTCCAAATTCAAAGGCAACGAGAAATAATGTTTAATAAATGAACAGCAGTGTTTTATCAAGTTTTAAACACGAGGTGCAGCTGAGTGTTTTAGACTTGATAAAACCAAACTTCAAATTTATTAAATGGCCGTCAAAATCTTCTGATGTAGGTCAACCCATTCTTGAACTAATATTTATATTTGGGGCTATTTTGGCTTAGAAAATTGGATGTAAAGTTTAGCCATGTCTTTTTCAGAGAAAAAGACACTCATTTAAACATTATTTTTTGCATTTTCTTTATGAATTATTAATGAGTTTTTGAGTTCTTTTACAGTTACCACAAATTCTTGTGATCACTTTCAAATAATGTCTAAACTTTAAAGTGCTAAAAAAATTTTCCACGGGGGGGGGGCATTTGTAATATGAATAATGTAGAATGTTACTTTGTTATACTTGTGGAATAATTTCATATCAGATTGAGAACAAAATCTTCTTAAAAGATGATTCAGCAGCAGAAGTTGGTACAACCCGTGCGACCATCAACAGAACGGGGAAAACAAATGCAAAGAAAGGAGCAGCAGATTATAATTCCTACAAAGAATTTCACGAGCGAGAAGTAGAGGGACATGTCATTGCATCCTTCATGGTTTACTCTGGTATGCACAGTATGGAAGGTATGTTTAACTTTATTGGCTACTATTTATCCGTCATCCACTTAATTTAGGACTGAATCAACTCAACACCACAGCTAGAGATATTACAGATCCTTGCTGTATAGTCAAAGTGATATAAACCAAATACTTCTTAACATTAATTTTATTACCAGAGTCCTTTGGGTTATTGGTAAACTGGAGTGGAACTAACTATAGATCAACAGTTTCTTACATTAAGTCAATTTAATCCTCCTGCCCTGACAATGCAGACCTTTCTGGCCATTGGAATGTGCAGCCCGGATGCTCCCATTATCCCCATCCCATCCCCCCCCCCCACCCCCCTTCCCTTCCCTTCCTCCAACAACAGCACTGGAATATAAAATCATATTAATAATATCATTTGCCTCCCAATCAGGCTAATATGATATGATTTCTTAAAATATCATCTTAAAAGATGTGGTATCACATCTGAATTAAATGAAGGTCAATTGCTATTCTGTCATTATTGCAGATGAGCCTTCGAAGTTCCAGCTTCCAGCCAAGAGTACAGATAAAGTTGCACGTCGTGACTGGTTGCACAATGTGGTCAGAGATTTCCTCCAAGCATTTGTATTCGATGTTCAAGAATCAGACCAGGTGATAGAGCAAGTAAATCTCCTTGACAGGAACCAAAGAGAAGGTTATGCTTGCAGAATCTGTGGTCAAAAATACCAGGGTGATGCATGGCGTGTTAGGTAAATAGTTAAACCGTTAAAATCGCCTGGAATTGTGAAGGTGACAAGCTTAATAAGGCGGCCATGTTGTACACTGACACCAAGAAAACAATCATATGCATAAAATTTAAATAGAAATCTTCAACTATTTTTCACAGAGGTTATTTTTTGAGTTATATTATTAATACTTTCAATGCCAAAAATGTAGTAAGGAGATATTAATTTATTCTAAATTTAATCAAATGGTTTCTGTGCAAAGCCTGATCATTGTTAATCTACACACTGCACATGTTGTTTACCTTAATGTTTCTTTTCCTAAAGGCCCTATTTAAATTTGACTCTGATGAATCCTTTTACAGTTTCCACTTTTTTCAAACAATTGTATAGACTATTAGTAGTCCCTATTTTTTGCAGTTAGTTGAGCATGAAGCAAAAAAAAAGAACTGCTGATAGTCTAACAAGTGTGTTATTTTTTATTTAAACTTTTATAAGGCATGAGATAACCAAACATGGGCTCAGAGTGGATGATACTCCTCAGCAAGACATGAGAAACAGCCTAGGTTATTACAAGTGCCAAGATGTCACCTGTGGACTTGTTTTTAAAACAAAGGCCACCCTTAAGAGGTATTGTGCTTTTTTAAATAAAAAATCATGTCTGTGTGTTGGCTTTTCAGTACCTGACTTCTCTATAACTATGAGAAAGACTCCAAGTTAATAATGTTGGAAATAAAGTGTATAAGGCAATGGGGTATGAACCCAAGACCCCTCCTTTTTATTTATTTTTTCTTCAAAACTTCTTCCCACCTCCTGCTAATACCATTCTTTCAGTGATATAATAGATATTGATCTGATACTATCATTGCATTTTGGTATGACTGGAAATTCAAGTAAATAATAAATACTTGCTCAATATTGTTGCCTCCATCAGTTATTCTTACATAAAGCCAATTATTTTCTCATGACATTTTTGCTTTGTGTACAGGCATCAACAGAAACAGCATGAAAATGGGCTACTGGTGGTTACTGAGACCAGCAATCAGAATGATGCAACCAATTTAGAAGAAAAGGACAGCAAGGAGGATTTCAAATACAACTACCAAAAGATGCGCTTTGGTCTCCTGCTAGCTGACATGAATGATTCAATCAGAGAGGGAGATGGACAACGTCTTCTCAATTTGTACAAGATAGCTCTTCTTCTGTACAAAAGGCACGGCCATACTAAATATGCCTACACAATCCTCTTATTCTTGACCAAAATGAAAGCCCTCCTTCCAGCAGACAGAGCAGAAAGCCTAACTGCAAACAGATTTTGCAATACCCGTGGTAAACCAGGAAAAAACATTTCGATGGATCTTTTCCTAGAGCACAAAAATTGTTCAGTAAAGTCATGCACTGGTCTGCTTGGGTCAAACTTCAAAGAGGAGTCAGCCCAGAGGATTGCTAGGGCAGCTGGAATTAATGAAGAAGTTTTGCTTAGTGTCAATAAAGATTGCCAGCTATCAAAGGAAGACTCCTCTAGGTCAACAACCGACCCAACTGAAGCTGTTCAACAAGTAGTGGCTGATCTGCTCAGTCAAGATGCTTTTGTTCACACTCCAGGAAGGAAGGGCTACCCCTCCTTTCCAAAAATTAGTGCTAACCTTATTAATGGACTTGACTATAGAGACCTCTACCAACGGATAAGAACCAGGTTAGATGAATGGGCAAAGATCTATGAGCATTGATATATATAAAGTCTTTCATTCATTCTTTACTGCTGACTGAAAGATATTCTTTGTGTTGAACCGCATTAACGACAAAAAGTCAAATTTTTAATAATCTGTGAATGCTAGTCACATGACTGTACATGTAAGCATGACACCTGTTAGTTACATTTATAAATTAACCAAACAGCATGTGCACCAACCTTAAACCAAGAGTTGGACAAAACAGTTGCCGTATGAATTCATGATTTGACGTATTAGTTGATGCGTATGACGCCGCCTCAAAATGTCATCTACTAGAGGCAGCAAAGTTTTCATATAGGCATGCATGTAATTTTGCCTCTATGCGACAAAACAACATTTTTACAATTTTTGTCAATTGAGTTCAGCGCCACTTTTTTTCATAAATATGAAATGGCTCTTAACCCTACTCCACAGGTTTTTCTAGAAATTTGTTCCCATAATAAGAACCAAAGACTGCAAAATGCAGATAAAGATAATATGGAACATTCTATACTATACCGCAGAGAGATTTTTAATAAATAAATCTGTGGATGCTAGCTAGCCACATGACTGTACATGGAAACATGGCATCTGTACAAATGTAAAGTTAATCTTAGCTGGTTGGGCCTTGGCACCAGAAACGAAGGGCTCTGGGGACACAGGATTTCCAGTCCTTGCTTCTAGGACTTCCGGTCTTCATGTATGCAGTCGTGATGTTTCAAAAGAATGTATGAGAGAGTCACTGTGTTTTTGACTTCCGTTCAACAATTCTTTGTTTTAAACAGCCAATCTAAAAAATTCTGTGTCCCCAGAGCCCTTTCTCGTGTAAAGGCTCAGCTGGCTAAGCAAGACAATAAGGTTTATGAGGACGAGAATGCCTGTACACTAGAATTCCAGTCCCAACTGAAGTTTTTACAGCTAAAATACCACATGTACAGGAATTAATGTGTAAAAGTACAAAACTACATGTACTCATGCCATTAAAAATGACAGTTCTGGGTTGTCACCGTCACTGTCTGAATTGTCAAAATACTTATCTAAACACGGGTTGTTTTCTTGGTCATTGGAATGAAAATCTGTCAATAAACTATCCACTGTAGAAGCAAGGTCATCATCATCTTCATTGTAAACAATGTCTCCAAATATGTCTTGAAAAATGTCAAGAACAAAACGTGCATGTGCAGTAGAAAACACTGGAAGTGTGGAAAGGATATCACCCAAATTAAAGATACATGCTGCATTGCTAATGATTTCTTTGATAAGTTCATCAGTGAAGGCATGTGTTGATCCCAACAGTGTTGTTGTATCAGTGTTCAAAAAGGATTGGAATTCCTTTAATGCCTCTTCCAAAACACTTTCATCCTCTTTGGTTATGACCCTTGTTGCCCTTGACTGGCTTTCTTTATCACAATTAGTAAAAGGAAGATCTGCGCAGCTGCAATTTTCACCATCACACTTGCACATTTTTCTGCAATTGGAGCAACAATTGTGCAGTGGATAAACTGAGTCAACTGCAACATCAAGTGGCTTCATAAGAGCTTTCCGTAAGCAGTCCTTTGCTCTTGCAAAATCCCTAACATCTCCCTCACAATATGCTAGGTTCTTGTTAGATGTCACAATAACATTATATGCTTGCTTCCCATCACGACCGGCACGACCAGACTGTTGTACATGGTCCACAATGCTACGCGGTGGTCCCAGGTGGATAACAAAACGTACATCGGGAAAGTTCACCCCCATGCCCAATGCTGAAGAGGCTAGTACAATTCGGACATTTCCTGCATTTGCTTTAAAGGAATCCATTACTCTGTCCTTGTATTTTTTCAAGGTCATAGAGTGAAAAATGCCAACTATTCTATTGGCTGGGCTTTTGGGCTGGCCTGGGACAAACACATCATCCTGCAACATGCGAAGGAGGTATACGAAGACTGCAGCAATTTCATTGTATGTACTACAAAAAATTATAGTTTTTGGTGTGGTTGGCCCATTTTCCTTTGCCAGATTAACTAGCCACATTAATTCTTCCATTTCCTTTCCAGACTTTACGTGCATCACATGATACATAATGTTTTTCCTGTCAGGGCTCACCAAAATCTCTTTTGTGCTTGGACTCATGCACAGAAGCTTCTTTATTTTTTTCACTAGCTTTTTGCCAGCTGTTCCTGTGAGAGCTAACATTGGAGTTCCTGTATTCAAAACAAAGGAATTTTAAGAATGATGATAGACTATAAACTTTATATTCGACCAGGAAATTTATTAAGTTCTTTTTACAATAGAAAGAATCAAGCGTTTCGTATAGTGCATATAAAAACGCAATCAAGCGATCGAGCAAATCTCTCTCACGATCATGTAAGTTAAATACAAAGAACTCATGCTGATCGTAGTCTAATAACGAAGGTACTAACCATGTCTCGACTGTATGAGATTCGTCCACAACCACCAATTCAATGTCCGGTCGTGTAGATTCTGATTTTAATAGAGCTTGGAATTCAACAGACAAACACCTCTCCGCAGAACAGAATATGAAACGAAATTTGCCTTGAGAAATCGCTTTTAAACAGGCAGGGTCATTTTCCTGCAAATGAATTGCAGGAAAACCGAGCTCGCTCAACTCTACCACTTGTTCTTCAACGATGCTGTTAAGCGGTGATATTACTAACACACTAGACTGCTTCGCCTCGCCAAAGACCTGCTAGATAAGGCTTTTCCCAAAACCAGTCGGAAGGATGGCCAGCACGTCGCGACCGGCGAGAAGACATTCAACAGCTTCCTGCTGCTCAGGTTTCAAGTTTGTTATTGGAAACCGACGTACACATTCCTGTAGTTTGTCCTCCATCGCTCCGCAATCTGACATGCGAGTGTTGACAACGTGTTGACATCTTGCTGTCAACGCTCCAAGCGTTAGCCAATCATATGTTTGCGTTGTGAGAGCAACGCATAATTCAAATGCTGTGGCTTAGCGGGTAGTCCCTATTTTTTTTGCGCCTCGTCCCCATTTTTCGCGCGGTCACGCCCCCCCTCGTCCCCATTTTTCACGCGGTCATTTATTTTTTAAGGCGAATGCTCGACGGACTCTGCGAAAAAATACTCTGCGAAAAAATACGGACTTTGCGAAAAAATAGGGACTGCTCGTAGTCTAGCACAGCAACATTGTGCTCAGAATTTGTGGGCTCAGCTGAGTGCCCAAAAGAAGCAACATCTAAGGCAAATCAACATCCACTACAACCGCGCTCATGTAAATAATTACACAAGATTTGCGTTTTCTACTTCCAGTGGTGTTCATGGAAAGAGCTTAGTTATTAGGCGAGCCATCGATGATAAAGCTTATGTGAGATGTGGGACATCTGAAAGGTTTTGTAGACTGCTCCACACCCCAGTTCAGCTAAACACTGGACCTGAAAACCAGGTTATCCTGATCCCGTTGGTTATGTTGCTCCAGGAGTGGTACTGATGGTGAATGACATAAAGGAGCTGGAACATCGAGGAAGGGACAAATTTGTTCCAACAGATGTTACCATCAGTGACTTGCAAACTGCAAGATTTATCAAGCTCAGGCACAAACTGATCCAATGACCTATTTCCAACCTTATACCTCTTTCGAAAGGAAAACGAGATGCCTATTCAAGAAGCTATGGAAGGAACTGCTTTGAATAGTGTCCTACTGGAGAATGTTTTACCCTATCTTGTTGCTATCAGGGACGCTATCTTTCAGTTTGAACTAATGACAATCAAGGGGGACTATGAAAAAGTGTCATTGGGAGGAGATCATCTATCCAGAGAAAATCTGAGAGTCAAAATTCTTCTCAAAAGATTGGATGTGGGCCTTTCCACAACCTATCAGTATAAGCAGGAACCAGCAGTGTATTATTGATGGTTGACCAGCTGAAAAGTATCGGTGAGTGTTGTAATTTGATTTGGGTTTAATCACAAATCTATGGGCTAGCATGCGTGATCGTATAACCTGAACAGTTTATTCCTAGCCCTTGCTGTCTCTTGAGGACCAGCTCTGGGCAAAATTACACAATGACTACCAGTCCATTAAAAAACTTTGCCAAGATGCACTCAAAGAAATGGAAAACTTTGGTCTTCCTAGGCACAGGCAAAAAGCCACACATTTTATCAATTAATGGTGTTTAGTGTTTAAAAAATTAAGTGTCATAAAAAATGTGGCACTGAACATGTAAATCAGCTACTGTCAAAGGCATCCAAGTACTGTTATGATTACGATTTTGGCTGTGGATGCACCAGTTTATAACACTGTTCTTTGTGGAGTATTTGTAGCAGGCAGAAAAAAATGTGACGTCTGTGTTGTGGCTCAATTTTATCCTTGGTTCAATTTTTATTTTCCTTTGTTTTATACTCATAAATAAAAGATCTATGTGTGATTATGTAAAGAACAAATGCTTTTTTTAAAATATATTATTTCAAGATTGCAATAATTAGGTAATCCGTTCTTCTTTGTATGATTTGTTATACTAGTAATGGTTAGTTATAGTATATATTGGAAATTAAATTCATCTGCTGTAATTTAATAAGACTATTGAGATCTGGGAATCTTAGAAGAGCTCCTTGGAACTTGCTAAGATCTCCAGCCATTATATGTAATCAAGCAGATATGCATGAACTTGTGAAACTAAGGTATAATGGACAAATAAAAAAGACAACGTCAAAAGTAATTTCCAAAGAGCTTTTTAGCAAAGTCATACAAGCCTAGTAAAATTCCAACAAAAATTCGTGTAAGGACAGGATTTCTATAGTTTTATTTAAACCTGGCCTTTTTGAGGGGTCTGCATTCAAGGCCTGCTCAAGTATGCGAGGAAGGCGTCCAAGTTCTGCTTTTTTTTAATTGTCTCCAATTTTTGCAAGGCTAAAAATGTCATTGGCAATGCTTTCCCCTTTGACGCCTCCCACATTTTTTGGTGCAATGTGGTGACGTCCCTCGCATATTGCTTCTTTCTTTTCGCTCAAAGTATTTTTGGCCCCCTGGCACCAACTCCTTGGGATGCTTTTCCCAAAATCTATAACCACTGGGCTATAAACACCATCTTTGTTGTCAAGAACAACATTATTTGACTTCAAGTCATTGTGACAAAAGCCTTTCTTGTGAACGCGAGCTAAAACTTCCACTGTTTTCCAGTAATCCTTGTCCAGGTCATCTTGTCGGGAATTGTATTCTTTGACAGTGTGCTGTATATTGAAAGGGAGCTGCTGCCCTGATTATGGTGAAACTGCATAATCAAGCGATAGGGTGGAAACATTACAAAGAGATAGAAAAAAGAAAACATCAGTAAACGTTTTCAAGAATAATGTTTTCAAAATGCCAGAGAAGATCGCATTTATGAAGTAATGATTCAACAATTCAAGTGTCGAAAAAACTCTTAGTTTGTACTGAAACCGTTGCGCGATCTCGGCGCCAAAACAATGCACATGACCTTAGTTTTGAAACTGCTGGGGTTCAGCATGCCCCAGAGGCCTCTGGGAACTAGCAAGCCTTGTCCTGAGCGTGCCTCAATGATGGTGCGAAAGTGATGTTATCCTACCAGTGAAGCATTCTTGTCTTCTTTGATTTCTGCAATCACCAGTTTCTTCCATTTTAGGCGCTCTTTTATCTGGGGAAAGTAGTGCCTTAGCTCGTCTGCATCTTCAGCAATGTCTAAGAGATCTTGCCCATCAACGCCGTCCCTTTCTGGAAGACAAAAGAGCAAACAATTGTGACTGAAACATTATGAATGGAGCTGAGTTTGCGCGTGGTAACTTACATGAAAATATGTTAAGTAATGATTCTCACAAGACGTAGGCATCTGAAATCCAAAGCTGTCAACAGCTAATCCATTAATTGAATTAAATTCTTGGCCTTTGATTGGCTGAAAAGTCAAAATTGGCGTAAAAATGGCTTTGAAATTAATTTTTGTTCTATTTTTGGCGATAAACTAGGTCCCAGCATCATTTTCATTGTATATACCGAGTTTCGTTACCATGGGATATGGGGAACTGGCTCTAATCGAGAAGAATTGTCTTCCCATATCGGTCGCCATATTGGATCGAAACATCACCGTGAAGTTCTCACCTTGATATCGGTATTTTTTGCTTAAATTTCAATATCTTTTTTGAGTTTAATTACTTAAAACTAAAAGAAGCTGAATAGACAGGTCTTATTTAATTTTCGGAATGTAAAACGTAATTTAAAAGTGAAGAATGCCTCCAAACGCTTTGTGTTGCTTTCCGCAACGTAACATGTGGGGACATTCCGATATCACTGATCTGAGGGTTGCCACAGAATTTGAGGCGAAGTTTTGTGGTATAAACAAGGATGGCCAGCACAAAGGTCGCAAGAGAAAGATCTGCACGTCTTGTAGAAGCCGTATCCAGTTGGAAACTAAATACGATAAGCTGCAGGTAAGGTTAAACCTTGCAATGTGCTTTTGCTCGAATATTCCAAAATAATGCAGTAATTTACCACACCATGACTTCTTCTTTATTTATCGTCTTCATTATGTGAAAATTTTTTTGGGGCGAGACGTTAATTTGCCAACTTCTGTTGCTCAAAACCAGAAAACAGTTTCTGATGCCTTACAAGGTGAAGACACAGCTGAACATCTCGAGTTTGATGATCCTTTGCCAGTGGTACATGATGCCTCAACCCAAACTGACCACAGCAGACATATGGTTGCCATGCCCCCTCCATCCACACAGCCTGTTACAAACCAAACGACAGAAGCTGGTCCACTGCCACCCATTCTGTTATGGGCGAAGTAAAAGAACTGACATGAGAGCGGAGATAATTGAATGTTTTCATGACATGTTGGACATGTATGCACACGGTGATGGTATTGCACTCAATGACCTGGTTGACGACCTGCTGCAGTCCAAAAAATGGCGAAGCACTTTTGGAGAGTCTGGGAAGAAGGAGGATGATAGGATGACCAGTGCATTTCTGTCTTCACTCGTAAAGGAGTACCAAGAATGTAAAAGTAAAGAAACTTAAAGTGTTATTAGAAAGCAATCCAAAAAGCTTCAACAGCCAATCAAAATTTCTGGAACGAAGTCCAGCAGCCAGATTACTTTTCAAGGAAATACCCCTCAATCCTTCAAGACAAGAGTTGACGCTGCTAATAGCTTGAGAAGACACCACCTATTCGGCAGAGAGAAGGCGGCTGTTATCAATAGTAGCAGCGGACTATCCTCAGACATTTCTTACAGAAATTTTCAAGTGTTTGAAAAGCACAGTGACTGCTGCACGCGTACACCGTATTTTGTTTGGTAGAGGAGGTGTGCCACCTGAGTCCTTGAAATTTAGCCGTCAGTGTGTGTCACAGGACACTTTGGATCAATTGTCGGAGTTCCTGTTGCGTGATGACATATCACACCCTTCATCTTGCAGGAGTGTTGCGATTGATGGAGAAGAAACCCCAGTACGCTATTGGCAAAGTTCAATTAAGGAGGTAATTCAGCAGTACATGTTGGAATTCCCTGGAGTGGTGAAAAGGAGCTACATCTATGCCCACATCCCAAAGAATTTTCGCAGTAACACAATGCTGGCTGGTCTGTGCAACTTATGCGAAGATTATGGATATGCAAACTTCTCAAGTTTATTGCGGTTTTCAGTGAAATGCGAACTCTGAAATTTAAACCTCACGCGACGGTTATGTTTTTCGCTGCCGTCAATCAAATTTCTGGTGGCTTCCGATGACTGCTGACAGCGATTGGAAAAGCGCGCCCATTTTCAAACGTAAATATGGCTCGCAAATATGGAACTTCATTGCGGTGGAGAGTGATATTTTTGTATGTGAATCATCATCTTCCTCCACGGGAGATAGTTCGCTTGTTGAAAGTGGGAAAAACATTTGTCCACAAGATGCTAAAACTTTACGCGGAGACCAAAGGAGTGGACTACTCGCTGAATCGCAGGAAAAAGGCGCGATTGATTGATGGTAAGCTTGAATCGCTTAGATGAACTGTAATTACGTTGTATTGTAGATTGTTATCCGGTATCACACTTTCTGTCTAAAACTACGTTCACAAAGGATTGTTTTTTATAATTTTATGTACACAGGGAGAGCTATTTTGCTCATTCGCTCTATCATCGACCAATACCCCGAGTTGTATTTGGACGAACTTCGTGATTGGATCTATTTCTGCACTGGAGAAACATATTCGATTCCAACGCTTAGCTGCGCTTGCGTAGAATTGGTCTTTCTGTTAAAAAGGTTAGTAATAAGTACTTTTATCCCCACTTAATTGGAGTATAAATCTCGTTTCTTATCCGTACTTTCTAGGCGAATCCAGGTGAAAAAATGCTTTGCGAGGATTATTGTGCACTTTTGACACACACGGGGTTTCCAACTCGAAATCCAAACATGGAGGATTTTATCGCAAAGGACCAGCAGTTCGACGCAGATTGGATCGTCCGTCGCGTTAAGGACTGGACAAACTTGTGGAGGTTTTCTCGATTTTATGCATTTCGTAATCGCTTAACAAGGCACAACTATCACTTTATATAGTGAGATCGGGAACGATCAACGTGAATCGCCTAACGCATGCTTCTTTGAACAAGGATTTAAGCAAAATTTGGTTGCAATGATTCTTATTGAATTCTAAACATGTGTATAGGGATCGTTGTTTTATACTTTTGCATATTATTGAAATATTCACAACATGACGTTACAACAGACTTATAATGTCAAGATTTTTGTGTACTAGCGAACTGTTTAAAACAAAACATTAAGGTAACAATCAACTTCATGCAGTTCAGGTAGTATTGTTGTCTGTGAAGTATTAAAATATCATCGCTTGGCATTTATACTAACTTTATTATTATGTTAAACACCGGATAGTTCCATTACAAACAATAGAAGACTGAGAGGCAGGCCTACAGAAATGAAAAATCACACATAAAAATGCTGAAAGTGGCAGTATTGTGCAATAAAAGAAAACTGCTGCATTGTTGATTGGGGACGTACGATCCCAGGGGCGGGGCATTTGCCCTCTTCCTTAGTCCCCACTGCGGGGCATTTGGCAGCTAAAGTGTCCCCACCACCGGGAATTTGCCATTCAAGAGAAAAAATGCTAATGCCCGGGGGTTAGCCCGGGGGGGGGCATGGGTGCAGTTGGAATTGACTGATGCATAATGCTCTGTGTTTGAATAGCCATGCTTTAGGTGTACTTCTTATATTTTTAACCCTGAGGAAGGTTTTTAAATGAAACCGAAATAATGGCACGGTTCATTTTCCAGTTATGAGTTTATTGTATACGGTTTTTCTGGAACAAAATGACTTAACAGGAAGTTTTTCATTGAATGTTATATTTTTAACATAGGTCTGCCAATTTTTAAGACAAAGGGATGTCGGAGAAGAGACAATTGCTAGATTTCAAGCTGAAAAGGTACAGTTTTATATTGTTGTTTTCCTTTTAACAACTGCAGCAAAGTTTCCAAAACAAAGCTTATCCTGTATCTTATAACCTGGTATTATGTGGGCCATAACCCAAGACAAAAACAGCAAACAAGATGGCTATTATTAGATAGGTTATTATATTATTAAGCTTTGTTCGTGTGGAAGGAGGGTGGCCCTACCAAAAGTACCACCCTACTACAAGAGAAAAAGGTAACCCTCATTTATCTACAAAGGGTCATCCCTATGGGGCTATCTCGCCTATTCGTGCTTATTCAGCCTGGCCTGGTGGGGGTGGGGGCACTTTTTGAGTATTGAGGCTGTGACAATGACATTTTGAGGATTAAGCTAGAATGTACATTTAAAAATGTTTCCTTTGACCCTGTAGACTGAATAGGGTTAAGGCCTTGGACCTGAAAACATCTCGCAGTAGGACTTGAAGTCAACTGAATGTTACATAATATTATTATTTCTGCCACACATGCTCATTTCTGTGGAATTCTCAGCAGTGGTTTTGATTGTAAGCAGTTTTTTGCCTGAACTGATGACTTTGTTTTCTCGTCTCTGATCCTTGACTGATCTTTGGCTTTTGACTCACTTTTGATAGTGCATTCTTAAATTTGCTTCCAAACCGCTATTGCTGAATTCCCAATTCCGCTGATTTAACCTGGTGAGCATATAACACCAAAAATATCCCCATTTGTAAGTGTGCAAAGTCATTTTGGGGTGGGTGACCCTACCTCAAGCAATTACATGGTCACCCTATCTCCATGTAAACAGGGCCTTAGCACTGATTGATATCCTGTGTGACATCTTTCACCAGATGGATATCTCTGCCATTTTTATAGCATCAGATAACCTGCTAGAGGACTTGGGCCTATCCAAAGTTGGTGATAGACTGAGTTTAAGAGGATTCTGTACAAAGGAAGTGGAGAGAGTACATGAAAAGGAGGCAGAACATACAAGAGAACAAAAAAGGTCGTATTTAGAGGCCTTTTTCTTGCGTAAGAAGGGGAAGAAACCACCACTGCAAAGTAGTAGCCCTAGTGTGCAAGGAAAAAGTGACATCTCAGAGAAATCCAAATCCAAAAAGATCCAAATTGGATGGAAGCATTTTAGTGAAAAGGAACACAAGTTTGTCCTTGTTCCTTTGGCAAAGGGAGGAGGAAGCAGAATGATAGACATGCCTCTTTCCTCAAACAGATGGGACGTAATGAAAGCTGCTAAGGAATTGTTTTTCCCAGATGGAGAGTCTCTATATGGGAACATGGAGGATATGGAGTTTGACCTTGCCAACTTCAAGGATGAGGCAATCCATTCCTCCATCAGAACACAAAAGGGGACAGTGCCCTTCACTTTGCAGAGCTACATTCACACTCACAAAGCAAAAACTGTTCGTATTTATATACGATCCAAAGTAGTGGAGATGACAACAGATGCTACGGAAAATGGTTGTGATGACAACAGTAGTTCCTTGATTGGCTGTACAGAAGAAAGAAGATCTATTTTGACAGAACAAAACCAAGCCTATGAAGAGTCGTTGAAAATTGATAGGGCCAAGAAACAGACCAGGGACGATGCCCTCAAAGAGACGTTAAATCACGAGGTACAGAAAGAGGAAGTAAGGAAAGCCAGACTGGCCAGAGTACCACCAGAAC
This sequence comes from Siderastrea radians, assembly GCA_964017195.1. Taxonomy (NCBI): domain Eukaryota; kingdom Metazoa; phylum Cnidaria; class Anthozoa; order Scleractinia; family Rhizangiidae; genus Siderastrea; species Siderastrea radians. Next base: position 30,059,613 of record OZ024888.1, on the reverse strand, counting down.
CTTCTGACACTGTTAATGCTGTGGCAGTTAGAGTGCGGCATCAAATAGCAGGGCTGCAGACAAGATTCTTTCTTCGTCCCTGTCACATATCTTCGGTGTATGACTGGGCTGGCTCACTTGCCACTGAACCTGAAGACTTCAAACTGTGTGATCCACCTGGGGTTGTACAGCACCCTAGCAGTGTACTGGCCGATCCAGTGACTCTGAACATGGTTCCTTCTGATGATGGAACACCTCGCTTGTCACTTTCAGATGATGAGGTAGAGTTTAAAGGGTTTGGAAAACCACATGACAGCACCTCCGACACTGTGCCAGACCTTGCTTGTCACGAGCTTGATGAAAATCCTCATGAACCACAGGATATACCTGATACAGACACCACGGGGTAAGTTCCTTTACGGTAGGCACTGCAGACAAAAAATTTCACTTATTTCAACATCAGCTCATTTTCCTGTGCAAAGTGAGGACTGGAAAGGTTTCAGCTATTCAATTTTGCAAAATCGCCGGAAACTCTGTCTGACAAAATATGTTGGACAAAATGTAGGAAATGTTAAAGGCTGACTTTGGAGCTATTTGTGGTCAGTGTGGTAATTAAATGTGGGAGTGGAAACAGAATGAAGTTTTTTATTGGTTTGGTTTGTTATATTTGTCCACGTGTATCATTCTATTTGGGTAAGGGCCCATCTATAAAGCATATTAATTTTGTAACATGCCAAAATTTATCCCTCAGGTCCATGTGGGGATCGGAAGTCTACCCAGATGAATCAGAAATGCGCAGTCCTTATTCTTCAAGCTTTGAAGTCTATCCCCTTTCTCACCATCCACCAACGCAGTTGTTGGAGGGCGACGAGGAGTAAGTTGATATATATGCTGACTTATCGGTGCAAAAAGGTGTTGATGTGAACAATATATCATGTCATCTCTTCTTACCTATTGGGTTTCATCATAACTATCCCATTGTATAGAATATGTGCATTTCTCTCTCCCATTGACTCAGTTCTCTCCACTAGTCTTCAAAAACTTTACTTTTCACAGCCAATTGTAAACGACATTCCACTTTGCTGTCTGCTGAAGATAGTAAGACAATTTGATTCGTTCGTTCGTTTGTTTATTCATTTACATTGCTGATGAAACTCCCTATATTAACAAGGTGTACTGATCAGAAACAAACAATGTCCAAACATTATCTACAACCTGTTATTCATGACCTCAAGCGTTATTTAACTTGTATGGAACATGATACAAAGCATGCATATATACGCTGTCATATATACCACAATGTGGTATACGAAATATGAATATTTGGCTAATTTTTTCTGCTTAGAGAAGAAGAACATTCATCTCCAAATTCAAGTTCTCGTAGAGATTCAGCAGGATGACAGTTCAGGCAAATGGTGAACCAGCAGTATGCTACAGCAGCAGCAAACATGGTAACTGTCAATATAAGCTACAAATAGCTTATAGAAAATATTTTATTCCCAGAATTATTCCAAACTGAATGTGTTTAAGACACACAGTCCAATAAATAAACATAATCGCGCGGTTCGAAAATAAAAACGAAAATAGCGGTAACTAAATAGCACTGAAACGAAATAAATCGAAACAAATGCAAAATAAACAAATACAAAACAACTTAGGTACCTCATACAGTTGGACATCTATATGAAGGAAAAACTATCTCCAAAATAGGGAAACATAAACAACCCAAGTGGAAAATGTTTACCCACGCACATGGTGAAAACCGCCGAAAGAGAATCATGGGAATACAAAATGCAGGCCTGCAATACGCGCAAACTAGATCCTACAGTCAAGGTCTAAACAAGAAACCTGGTGGCCTTTCCAGTCCAAAATATAATCTACTTACATTTGGAGTCAGTCAATGCATTTACGTCACTAAGTAAGTGCATATAACTCAGGTAAGTCAATCAGTCCGTCGGTCAGAAGGTAAGTGGTAGGTGAGTACATAAGTAGCTAGCTAGGTACATAGGGTAGTCAGTGCATAGGAGACAGGCAGGTAGATACTTTAGCGCAAGTTATGACTATGCAGGGCTAAGCAAGGCCTTATTAACCTACAAGCAAGTTCTCGGGGGGGGGGCGAGGGGTGGGGAGGGAAAAGCCCTCCTGGGCACCTGCTGAAGAGTTTCCTCACAGGCTAAGGGCTTATAGTATTCAAACAAAAAAAGTTTGGGGAACGGGGAATTTTACAGAGACAATTAAGCATCTATCTGGAAATAAGGTCCTGTGTTGTTAAGTATTTGAAACTTTTTAAAATTGATGTTGCTCAATTATCTCTGAAAAGTGCATGGCACCCCCAGTTTTCTTTTTGGATGCCAATACGCCTTTTGCTGAGATCTTTTCCCACATAGTCAGCAAGCGCGCAAAAGTACCTTTGTATTTGGAGGCACCTTAAGGGTAATTTCACCTCAGTTATTGTTGGTGAAGCAATGAGAAGCTATGCTACCCTCCAAGGTAATTCTTGCCACAAGGATCTTGTGGCATTAGCTTTACTTTAAGACATGTTATGATTTCTTTGCAACCAAAAGGCATACACTGGTTTTTATAGTTTCTTCGCACAGCTGGGTCTAAGCTTATAAAAATTTAGACAAATTGATTACATGAATAGTCACTCATTTTTGCCTTATTTATTTATTTAGTCATTTATTTTAATTAATTAATCAATTAATATATTAATTAATTTATTTATTTACTTTTCAAATAGACCCATACAGAGAGGATTGAAAGACTCAGGGATGAATTACAGGATACGCGAAAAATCCATCTTTCAAGAGAGGGAATATTGGAGAGCATTGTACAATTATACGAAACATCGCCTGAAGTTGTTTCCTTGATGGTAACGTTCACTCTTGAAGGCGAGCAAGGACTTGACATGGATGGCTTAAAAAGGGAGGTGTATTCTACTTTCTGGGAAAGAGCGTTTGAGAAGTTCTTTGAGGGAAAGAGCACCTTCGTCCCAAGAATTGGCCCTGACATCCAAGATAACCACTACCAAGCCATAGGAAGAGTTGTCAGTCACTGTTACTTATTGACTGGCATATTCCCGACTGCCATAAGTAGTGTTCGCAACTGCCTTGCTGGTTGGGAAGAATGCCCTGTCTGCAGACGACTATATCTCTGGTTTCTTGGAGCACATATTCCAGTACGATCGTATGTGTTTGGAAAGTGCACTTGCGAAATCATCATTGATAGATGTCTTTCCAAACGAGACGGCTGAATTCCTTTGTGAGTTCCTTTCAGAATATGGAGTAGTGCAGAATCCAACACCAGCCTCACTTAAGCAGATTTTGGCGAACGTTGCCAAAACTGAACTGATAGCCAAGCCGTCTGTTGCAATAAATGAAATTAGGACTGGGATGTTAGCAGGAAGTTGTAAGGAGCTGTGGGGAGATTTTCGTAAAGAAGATGTAGATGAACTCTATGACGGAATGAAGCTCACCACTTCAAAGTTACTCGGGATGATTCAGGTGGATGAAATGGTGCTTACTAAGCCACAATCGCAGGTTCTCCAGTTTCTTAAGCAATACATCAGAAGTCTGTCACCCAAGGAGTTGCAGTTGTTCCTCCGATATGTAACGGGGAGCTGTTTGCCAGTGGTGAAGAATGTCAAGGTCGTATTTCACACACATGCTGGAACCGTCCCCATGGTTTTTATTCACACCTGCTCTGCGATCATTGACCTTCCCGATGGCGGATACACTGGTTATACTGATTTCAGAGTGCAAATGGCAAACACACTGCTTTCCCCAGAATCATGGCGGTTCACATCACTTTAAGGAGCTGACACATTCTTTTGTAAACACTGCTCTTTGTGGCGTATAAGTAAACTGTTCTCTTATTATGTCCGATTTCTGTTATGTTTCTGTTATAGTGGCGAATTTTTCTATTACTGTGGGTAAACATTTACCAAACCATGGCGTACCTTTCCTCAGGTTGTAGCTGAAGCAGAGGGAAAGTGTTATTTTTTTAATTTGTACCACCTACGTAAGTAATAAGAGAGAGAAAAAAGTGACGGAAAAGTATATTTCACTGTTAAGAGAAAACGTGGGAAAGTTCTGGCAAGGTTTGTATGAAATCAAGAAGGTTGTCATGGTTAGTCACTGCACAGCTTATGAAGAACGCCATTTACTAGTCTGTGTATAGTAATAGCGCAATTGGAGTAGAGTACAGTAATCTAAAGCAGAAACGAAACCAAAAGGCTCCTAGAAATGAACCATTCAAAGGGAGACTGCAAAACCCATGGCGTTTGTTTCAAATTGATTGAACTGTTCCATTACGGCTGCATTAACTAACAGTATTAGCTTTTACATAAGAGTAATGATATTTTCGGGCAATTCGCACACCGGTAAATTACATCATTGCTTGATATGATGCTTTGTGTGTCAACTTAGGGAGCAATCTCGTCAAGTGCAAATGACAGTCGAGAAACGTATGTTGTTGCTGCCCTTGTTCTTGTCGTTCATATTTTCCTACTAATCGTCTTTTCCTGAACTAACACCAAGCGGTACAAGTCTGTTGAGAGGATCTTAGCCATGGCTCAAGTTTTAACCGCTTTGTTCTGGGGACTTTTGCGTAAAAGTATCTTGAAATATCAGCTAGTTTCTTATAGGGCTCAATGTTATCTCCGTTTAGCGTTTAGTAAACAAATAAATTTGTAAAACATTCAAATCTGTGTAACTAGAGCTAGAAGTTTGAGTTAAAATTTGTTCCTATAAAGTAAAGGAATAAAGCACAGGGTTTCGTTTTGGGAGCATTTCACTTGATCTATCAGCCCTTGTTACACTCTTCCGGATTCATGGCAATTGGGACTCATTTTTTCCTTCTTCTTCCTTTTGTAGATTTTAGACTGTTTACACCTGTTCGAGGGAATCCCAGACAATTTCAGCCAATTTTACTGCAATATTTTTGGTACTGTATACGTTCGTTCGTTGACAAGATTGCGTCCTCAGATCCTTACTAAAAAGCAAACACCAGTGAAGCCGGAACACTTTCTTTACATGACACTTCACAGCAGTTTAAGTGTGTACCTCAAATTTTGAGGTTATTAAGCATTCATATATTCAAGCTATTGTTTAAACTCATTGCTTATTCATTCCGATCTATTTGCCGACAAGCCGGCATGCTTCCGAAGATCGTGAAGAGCGCAACCTCTTTGATGTAGGTGAGATGTATTTCTTTTGTTAACATACTGAATAAAATCTCCTGGGAATCTGCTTGACTGATTTTATTTTCTATGCCTTTTATTAAATGCGTGGAATGATTGACTTACTAAAAAACCGCAAACTTTTTTAGAGTGAGTGCCGGGAGTGGACGCGCGCAAAGCAAAGCAAGCTCGCGAATGATTTCTGTTAACCAGATACAAATATTTTCGATGAGACCAAAGCGAACAATCGTTGAAAAAGGAATACCGCATAGAAATAAAGCAGAATTCTTTTATCACTGTACACTTGCCCTAATTTTCTGAGATATTTTATCCAAGGAAGAAATTGAAAAGCGATTTTATTGTGCAGGCTGGGGTCTGTGATATACGTCATAACACATTGAACGACATGTAAGCTTAAACAAAGTGTTGTTGATACGCGACTTCGAAGTTGATAGCTGATCTTTCTTTGGCTTTTTTGTTTGTTCTGTGTTCCTCTGGCTTTACATTTTACTCTTCTTTGTGTAAATCTTTCCTTTGATTCAAATCTGGACGGTTTTCATCGATCGATCGGCCGCGCCAACCGTGGTTTTTGCGTGACTACAGTGACATTCCGGCATGTGACCTTGAACAAGACACAGCACGCCATTGGTCAGTTCCGGACAATTGAAACCACTCAACCGCGCCGCCGCAGCAAAATTTCAGCTGTGGTTTTGTTCGTTTACAAGAGAGACTGCAAATAAGAAATCGATCGTACACGTTATAGCTGCATTTAACTAGTCATGCCGAAAAATCAGCAAGATTATGGATGAATCTTTTGATGGAGAAACCACCGGAGAAACTTGGCCTAAAAATTTCAAGCCGATCTTAAGAGGTGCCAACAAATACTTTGTGATCGAGGAATCACTTCTTCTAGCCCTGGGAGTCAAAATTCACGTAAAGCAAAGAGGATTTAAAGATCTCGATCATCTTCTAGAAAGACACGGTAAGAGGATTTATTGATACTTTCGTTGATCTCAATTGAGTTGATTAGTTTTCATGAAATGTGGGGTAAGGAATCCCGATTTTACGAACCTCCTTCAGCCGATCAAACCAAATATCGTTTTCCTTGGATTTGCTTCGCACCGATCAGTCAGTAGAATTATGCAATTTCACCCCTGATTCGTCGAACACAGTGCTTCTTAGAACCAATTTTCGTTTCCCTTGGAGGTTCGAAAGCATCGGAATTAAAAAATCGGAAGATTTCAACCTGGGGCATTTACGATCAAAAAGTGCTAAATATCAAGAGAAATTGCAGCCTTTCGGTTTGTGACTCTGTTTATCCTGAGGATTGGGCTAAAAAAATTTGAGTATATAATGCAATATTTTAAAATCATGTCTTTGTTGAATTAGGTCAAGTGTGCTTGTTATAATTAAAAATTTAAGTGCAAACTTTATTCTGCAATTCAATATTTGAACTTCATTCAAATGATCAGTGAATAAAACATAAACAATGCACCTGTCACAAGACAAGTAACACACATGACTGAAAAAAAAAATCACTTAAAAACATATCTTCTGTGAAAACTATTTGTGTCAGGAACTTTTATGTTAATCTTGTTGTTTTTCCGGACAGTAATTAATTCGCTGCGATTCAAGGTTGTTGAACCTTCAGTACTGTTTTGAGCCAGCGGTTTTTGCTATTTACACCCATCATCCCTTGCGCGGATGGAAGGACCATGTGCTTTTGTAAGATGGCGTCGTTGTGTTATGGCGCCTGTATTTTCGTCCGAGATTTTCGTTCAGGTTTATCTTAGATTTCAAAGGACGGTGTCGATGTTCAGAACGGCAGAGAACGAACAACAACGTATGTATGAACAATGTGAAGTTTAATTTCTCTTGCTACTTGCATTTTCAATGTTGTTTGCTTCGTATCATTACAAGACGCATTTTGTAATTTTGTCACCCAGGTTTTACCTACTACCAGTTCTCTACGAATAAAATGGAGTTGAAACGTCTGTTGTGTGTGGATCGATGCCGTTACAGTAAAACGTTGTTGGAGTAAGTCTTCGAGTTGCCAGCCAACCAGGAGATTGAAAGTGTGTTTTCAAATTGTCTTCGAATTTTGTTCGCTTCAAGTTGCCAGCCAACCGGGAGATTGAAAGTGTCTTCTTTTCAAGTTGTCTTCGAATTTTGTTCGCTTCAAGTTGCCAGCCAACCGGGAGATTGTAAGTGTGTTTTCAAGTTGTCTTCGAACTCAGTAACCTTGAATCTTGTTCGCTTCAAGTTGCCAGCCAACCGGGAGAGTGATAGTGTGTTTTCAAGTTGTCTTCGAACTCAGTAATCTTGACTCTTGTTCGCTTCAAGTTGCCAGCCAACCGGGAGAGTGATAGTGTGTTTTCAAGTTGTCTTCGAACTCAGTAACCTTGAATCTTGTTCGCTTCAAGTTGCCAGCCAACCGGGAGAGTGATAGTGTGTTTTCAAGTTGTCTTCGAACTCAGTAACCTTGAATCTTGTTCGCTTCAAGTTGCCAGCCAACCAGGAGAGTGATAGTGTGTTTTCAAGTTGTCTTCGAACTCAGTAATCTTGAATCTTGTTCGCTTCAAGTTGCCAGCCAACCGGGAGAGTGATAGTGTGTTTTCAAGTTGTCTTCGAACTCAGTAATCTTGAATTTTGTTCGCTTCAAGTTACCAGCCAACCGGGAGAGTGAAAGTGTGTTTTCAATTTGTCTTCGAACTCAGTAACCTTGAATTTTTGTTCGCTTCAAGTTGCCAGCCATCGCTGAGTGTGGATTTCTCCGTTTTAAGTTACCAGTCAAGATTGAATGTAATTTTCAATCATGAGTGTTGTAGAGGAGAAGAAACAAGAAAGAACTAAAGCCAAACTACAAGTGACCAAAGCTTCGCGAAGATTAACTGGTGCAGTTGAAAGAAAGGCAGATGTTGATGTTTTGACTGTCTTAATGGTTGAACTGGAGAAAGTTTTCGATGATTTTTGCGTGATAGATGAGGAATATGAAACTCTGGTTTCAGAAGAAGAACATGCTGATCATCAAGTTGTTAATGGGTTAGACATTATTGCGTACCGGGCCAATGTCAACGAAGCATACACGGTGGCCAGAAATGCTTTTATGCAGGCAAAGGCCCCCAAGACGTCAAATGTGGTTCACCCGGGTTCAGTTCCCACACCTGCTGACCCCCCTACACATCCAACAGAACAAAGTGTTACATTACCAGTACAAGGAACTTCTCAGTCAGAAAACAATGTTAACCCAGATCAATCAGCCAGTAATGTGGTCACTACATCTTCACAGACAGAGAATGTAACATTATCAGCAAGTAGTACCCAAGCCAACAATTTTCATTTTGGTACTGGATCTATTACCCCTGCAGGTTACAGTGTGGCACCAACACCTCAATACCCATTACCATTGTCATCCAATCAACAGCCCACAGTGACACATGTATACACTGGGCATTTGTCAAGTGTTTTACCACAACAGTCAGTCAGTTATGCTATGCCAGCTCAGAGCTATGGTAGCCAAGCAAATGATTTGATGGGGTTTGATCCCATTATTTCCGCTAGTTTCAGTATTCCCCCGGCCCAGCAGTATTGGTTGCCACAGCCATTTGTTCAACAGTCAGCAGGAGGACATGGTTATCCTGGACAGTTAATGAATGTGTCTCCGTATCAGCTTAGTAGTCATGGTATCCCAGCTCAAAGCAGTGGAAACAGCTCTGCAGACACACCAGGTGTTCACCTCAAGAAAATGTCACTTCCCACCTTTTCTGGCCAGAGAAAAGATTGGCCAGAATTTAAAGCGGTCTGGAAGCAGTTGGCAGAAGGTGCAATCAAAAACAAAACAGCCTTAGCTCACGAACTCAAGAGGTCAGTGAAAGGTGAAGCTAGTCAAAGGATCAAGTCAGTGTATGTCACCAAACCAGAGGCTTATGATACAATGTGGAAGAAGTTGGAAGATCACTATGATGATACCAGTGCCACTGTTCAAGCAGCACTAGAGGATTTACATAAGCTCAAGCCAGTCTCAGAAACCGATTACAGAGGTCTTGTCGAATTTGTTGACGTTGTGGAGTCGTCCTACAGCCAGCTTGAAGAGTTGAATCAGTTGAACACTCTCACTATTAGGGACGTTGATTTTGTCAATGGACTTTTGCCTAACCATCTGAGATTGGAGTGGATTCGCAAATATCATGACATGAGCCAACCAGAAAGAATTCAGCCTTTCAAATCCTTTATGAAGTTCTTGGAAAGGGAAAGAGAAGCAGTAGCTCGGTTAGCTAAATACCAACCAAGGCGGAGAAGAACACTTGAAGTACCAAAGAATGTTGATCGTGGTAAAGGGCTGACACATCATGGAACAGGAACTGGTCAAGGTCAAAAACAGTTTTACCAGCGCGCTTTCCACAAGAGAGACACGGTTAAGCACAAAACAAGTGATTGTAAAGAATTTCAGAAGCTCCCCATCAGTGGAGAGGGTGGCAAGTTTGAACTCCTCAAACAAGTTAATGCCTGCTTTGTCTGCTTTGGAAATCACCCACAGCAGAAGTGTCCCAGCAAAAAACCATGTTCATTGTGTGGAAGTGAGAAGCACCACTTTCTCCTGTGCAAGTCAGGGAAAAGGAAAGAAGGTTCAAACACTACCGGTCAAGATCAGACTGTGTCAGCACCTCGAAAGGAAGAAGATTGACAAACTGACCATTGTGCTCATGCTGAAACAGCAAGCCATGCTACAAGAGGAGCTGGCCTTGCTCTCTATCCCATCCAGCAGGCAAAAGTGTGTGAGAGTGGGAAGAATGTTACGATATTCTGTGATGGTGGCTCAAACACAACCTACATAACCCACCAAGCAGCAGATAGAATCAAGGCCAAAAAACTGAACAGGTTCACGCTTGACGTAACCACCATGGGAAATGTCGAGAAGACTTACAACACCCGACAGTACCAGTTCACTTTGAGAACGGACACTGGCAAGAAAGTCAGTATCACTGCATTTGGCATGGATAGAATTACTGGTCCTGTCAGCAAGCTGGACACTAAAGTCTTAGCCAATTTGTTTCCTGGCTATGATGTTGACTCTCTACAGAGGAAGACTGACAAAGTAGACATTCTCCTGGGCTGTGACTACTTTGGGTTGTTCCCCAAGTGTGAGGAGGCGAAGTGTGGAGATAATTTAAGCATCATGAAAGGAGACTTTGGAGTCTGTCTTCAAGGTACCCATCCTGATCTAACAGAAGGAACTGAGCACGATTCAAATCTTGTGAAAACGATTCACAACTCGGTGATCAAGCATGAGGCTTACCATGTATGCCATGTCACTCACCCCGAGTTTCAGCCAAATTGTTCCAACCCTGGAGAGCTGGTCGATGTCAGCAAAAAGTGCACTAGTCTCGGACAGACGAATGTTGCAGAATCCCTCACGGGTAAAAATCAGGGACGCCTTATAGAAAACTTCATTTGTGGTGAAGAAATTGGAACTGAAATAACTCCGCGCTGTGGTAGTTGTCGTTGTGGCAAGTGTCCAACTGTTGGCCACACCTATTCGTTCAAAGAGGAACAGGAGTTAAAATTGATTCAAGGGAACCTTGAGTATGACAGTGTTAAGCAGTGTTGGGTAACTAGCTATCCTTGGCTTGTGGATCCAGGAACTTTACCCAATAACTACAGCAGCGCCTTGGCTACTCTCAAGAGTACCGAGCCAACACTCAGCAAGGACGAGCGGTGGGCTGAAACTTACCAGAAGCAGATGGAGGACATGGTGGAACGAGGTGTTGCACGGAAGTTGTCTCAGAAAGAATTGCAAGAATGGAGTGGTCCTAAGTTTTACATCTCCCACCTGGCAGTGGTCAACACACGGTCACACTCCACACCTGTGCGAATCGTATTTAATTCCAGTCAAGTGTGCCAAGGAATGTCTCTTAATTCCTGTTTAGCCAAGGGACCGGACTGTTACATGAACAATCTAATTGGCATATTGCTGCGCTGGAGGGAGGAGCATGTTGCTCTTGTGGGAGACATTCGGAAAATGTTCCACTCTATCCACTTCAAGCCTTTGGAGCAACATTGTCATCGGTTCCTATGACGTGATCTGGAAACTGACCAAGAACCCGATGTGTATGTGATGACACGAGTCAATATGGGCGACACTCCAGCCCCAGCCATTAGCACTGAAGTTGTGTACAAGACTGCAGATATGTTTGAAACTGACAGTCCAAAGGCTGCCAACCTCCTGAAGAGATCCAGCTATGTAGATGATTTAATTGACTCTCAACCGAGTACACCTGAAGCATTGAAAATTGCTCGTGAAACAGAAGACATGCTTGCAAAGGGAGGCTTTGTAGTCAAGTGTTGGCAGTTTACTGGAGAATCAAGTCCTCGCACTGGCGAAATGTTGTCTGACAACATTGACACACTTGTTGCACCTGATGGTACTGTACGCACGCACCCAAACATGTTGAAAGGAACTGATAGCAACCTGAGGGTATTGGGCCTTGGCTGGAATCCAGTGAAAGATACTGTGGTGTTCGAAGTCACTCTCAACTTCAGCAAGAAGAAGAAGGGAACACACACAGGCCCAAACCTCAAGAAAGCTGATTTGCCGCAAGGCCTACCACTTGTGTTAACAAGGAGAATTGTTCTGTCGCAGGTTATGATGATCTTTGATCCTCTTGGATTTGTGTGCCCCTACACTCTGCTGGAAAAGATTTACCTGCGGGAAACGGATCCCTAAAGCTCGGATGGGACGATCCGCTGCCAACCCATCTACGCTCCAAGTGGGTTCACTTCTTCTGTTCCCTGTTCCAGCTCGAGCAGCTTACTTTGAATCGTTGTTTACGACCACCCGACTCTGTTGGCCGACCATGGCTTATCATCTTCAGTGATGGTAGTGACCTCGCCTATGGTTTTGCTGCCTACATCAGATGGCGCCTAAACAGTGGTGACTATTGGTGTCGACTTATCATGGCAAAGTGTCGTATCGCCCCAGTGCAACAACAACAACAACAACAACACACTTTATTTGCATTCCCAATTACAAATGGTATTGCAAAAGTATAGGAAAATAATGATAATAATAATACGAATTACATCTAAAGATATGTAAGGGTAAGTAATAGGATCAACTAATTGACGATTGTTGCGATTGTCGATTCATTTCTTAGTGCAAAAGCTTCATAAATGAAGTAACCTAATTTTTTACAGAGAAAGGCATCTATATTATTAAAGAGAAATATAATTTTTTGATTGGCATCTAAAGAACTAAAATCAGAATAATTTCTAACAATGTAGTCTATTAGAGATTTTCTAATTGTATTATATCTACTACAATTAAGTACAAAATGTTCTTCGTTTTCAACTTCATTTGAGCTGCAGTTTTGACAGATTCTCAGATGCTCAGGAAGTTTAGGATAAGAATGTCTACCAGTTTCAATTCGTAGGTTATAGTTGCCTACTCTAAGTTTTGCTACTGCCCGACGATGTTTAAGATTTGTAATTAGTTCCAGTGAGTTAGAGGGAGTAACATCTGTTTTAAAAGTAGAGTAAAATTTCAGTTTTTTGTTACACCTAATCAATTCATGTTGATGCTTTTCTAAACCAGTTTTAAAGTTTTCGATTATTTTGGATTGACACTTTTTAGTTTTTAATCTATCTCCTTTTGTATCAATCATAGTTTGAAGATCATTAGAGAAATCGGTACCATATTGTTTAAGTATATCATAGATGGAGAGCATAAAGCATTTTTTTCCAGAGTCTGCCAGTTGAGTTGAAATTTAAAGGCATTGTCTGGCAACGCTTGAATTCGGAAGGTTTAGTAAGTGAAGCCAAAACTTGAGTGTATTAGAGAAAATAGTTAGTTTGAGAGGGAGTCTTCCGGTTTCATTTCTTGCTGCGACATTCGATGCTCTTCTATTAAGGCAAAGATAAGATTTGTAAAATTGCGAGTGAAAGCATTCGATAGGATCTTTCTCCCATTTGTTAAGATTGAGGCTATCATATGCCCCCCATATTTCTGAACCATGTAAAAGAACGGGTAGAAAGACAGCATTAAATAAGAAATTACATTTGGATATAGAGAGTTTGTTGAATTCAATATACCTTTTGAATGCAAATACTGAACGTCTAGATTTTTCGACTAAACTCTTTTTTGAGGAGGTGAAACTCCCATTCGAGCTAAATATTGTTCCCAGGTAGGTGTAATCTGAGATATTAATAATTTGGTTTCCATTTAAAAAGAAAGAATATTTTTCCCGGGTGCTTTTACGGTTCTGCTTTTGAAAAATTAAAACTTTTGTTTTCCGAAGATTTATTCTCAACAGCCATTTTTGTACGTAATTTTGGAGTGTGTCGATTTGCTTTTGAAGACCTGAAGCACTTTGAGATATAAGGACTAGATCATCCGCATACATCCTTGTCTTACACCCCTGTTGTAATTAAAGAATTGGGTCCTACGATTTCCGCACTTTATGGCGCATTTGGATCTAGAGTACATGTCTGAAATCAGTTGATAAAAGTGTCCACCTAGTTTATAGGTAATCAGCTTTGAAAGGAAACCATCATGCCATATAGAGTCAAAAGCTTTTTGAAAATCAACAAAACAGCAAAATAATTTTCCCTTATTTGCATTAGTTACATATTTGTCAATAAGAGTTCGTAAAGAGAAAATGTGATCCGATGTCCGAAATCCCTCTATGAAACCAATTTGTGAGGGATGTAATAGATTTTTGTTTTTAGTGAGATTTTGTAGTCTATTATTTAAAAGGGCTGTAAAAAGTTTTCCAAGGCAACTAGTCATGCAGATGCCCCTGTAATTAGTTGGATTTGACTTTTCCCCTGATTTAAAGATAGGTGTAATCAGTCCCATGGACCAACAATCAGGAAACATTCCTGCATCAAGAATAAGATTAAAGAGTCTTTTCAGTGAGGTCATCAATAGGTGACCGCCACTTTTTAACATTTCATTTCGTATTCGGTCTGTACCAGCCGCCTTCTTGTTCTTTAGTTTTTTAATGCCGTTTCTTATTTCACTCTCCGTAAAAGGATTGTCAAGTTCATTATAATGCAATAGAGACTGTTGTTTACGTTTTAGTTCTTCTATAACAGTCTCTTGTGTTTTGGAAAAGGTTTCTTCACTTGGAGCAGAGTGTAGTTGTTGAAAGTGTGTTAACAGTTCATCTACAGGGACATTTGAATCAGCTGTATTGGAAGCCGATTTTGACATGGTTTTTAAAGTGGACCAAAATTGTGTGGGGTCATTTGTTTTGACGAGTTCTTGTATTTGAGTATCTTGGTATCTTTGCCTTTTATGTTGTAGCATGGATTTATATTGTCGTTTTACCGTTAAATATTCTCGTCTTGTCTCTTCATCATGAGGATACGTCTGCTTTTTGTTCGAAATACGTCTCAAACTTTTTCGTGAATTTTTGCAATCTTTATCAAACCAGACTTGTGATTGTCTATGTCTAACGAACTTCTTTTTGTCCAGAACAGGTTGTAATGATTTCTTTGCAGCAGCATCTATTATCCTTGTAAATTTATCTACAGCCTTGTTAATGTCACCTATTTGAGTTAAATTTTCTTTTTCAAAAACAGAGATCATGTTTTGCACTTCAGTAGACTGTAGAGCTGAAATAAATTTTTCTTTAGAATCTGGATTCCATTTAAATTGTCTCGGTAGGTTGAAGAGAGTTTCCGTTGGTTTTGTGTTCTCCTTAAGCGTGAGGGAGTCCTTAACTTTTATCCAGGAAACTAACTGGCAATGGTCCGAAAATGGGGAGGGGTGACGAACCACAAAATTCTGAAAGATGTTCATTGTCTCATGATCTGTTATGATGTAGTCAACTGTGCTTATTCCTTGATTTCCGTGAAATGTTATTTTTCCAAGAGAGTCGCCCTTGCAACGGCCGTTCAGTATTCTTAAGTCTAATGATTTGCATATTTCGATTAGGGTTTTACCATGTTCATTTATGTGGCCATCAAAACTATTCCTGTTTGGTACTTGTCTTGGTAAGGGAAAATTGTCGTGTGGTATAAAATCATTAAGTCCTTCGACTATAAAATCATTTTCTGTTCCAGTACGGGCATTAAAATCACCCATTAGTACAATCGAATAATCGTTCTTTAGGTTATTAATATCATTTTCGAGATTGGTGAAGATGTCTGGGTCGAAATAAGGTGAGTCTCTTGGTGGAAGGTAGACCGAACATAATAGTATGTCTTTGTCTGTTTGAAATAGGTTAGAAGCTATTCGACACCAAATGTAATTAGGGGTTTGTTTCAAAAGTTCGACATATGGTGTTAAAAAGTTTTTAACTGCAACTAAGATCCCCCCTGAGCATCTTCCAGGTCTTTTTGTGTTTCTTTTCATTGGAGGACTCATTGCTACAATTTTGAAATCAGGTACATCTATGTCGTCATATCCCCATACTTCAGATAAGCTGATAATGTGACACTCATTGATTTGGTTTAAGAAATTAGGATCATTCAATTTATATCCGAAAGCCGAGTTTTTTAAGCCACTGACGTTCCAGCAACTTAGCTTGCATATATTTTTCACAGGGGCGGGACCCTGCGAAAAACACATTATAGAGAATCTAACTAGCAATAAATGGCAAGAACTATAGCGTAAAAATGGGCAAAGTGCAAGAATAATCAAGGAAAGAAAACAAAAACGAGATTAATTAATTAATTAAATAAATTATAAATTATAGTTAAACGTTTTGTGTATCAAGCTTACTTAGGATTGACGAATCATCTCATAGAGTTTTATTAGCTGTGTTAGAGTGTCACTGTCCATATTTCCAGTTGGTGGCTTGACTACCTCCGCGTATGTTTTTGTGACTCTGGGTGGTAGGTGATTGAATGATGGACCATTTGTTTCAGGAGTGAAAGGCTTGACATTTGGGGCCATCAGTAGCGGTGGAGGGTGACTGATTGGCGGCATCCGTGGTTTTGTGTTCAATTGGGGATTGGTACGCCTCGAGATCCGGTTGAAGACACAGTCCTTGAGGTTCGAGACCAGTAGTCCTATTTTGTGTTTTTTTAAGTGTTTTCTGTCGTGTAGCATTGTACTCGTAATGTTTTCGTTGTTAACAAAGTGGACATTTGGGTAGGATCGTAGGCGGCTTAATTGGCTGTTAAGTTGAGAACGAGTAGCGTCGAACTGGTCGTTGCGTACCAGAAGCGAAGAAATGATGATCTTGGTATGTGGAAATTTCTGTGCGGTCAGGTCGATCAAGGCCTGAAAGTTATCAAAACAGACCTCTGGGGGGGATTTCGCAAGGTCATTAGTTCCAGTGTGAATTATAAGCGATGAAGGACTTCCAAGGTTTTGGTTAGTAACAGATTCGATCGCTGAAGAAATCGTCGGTGTAAAGATTTTTTTCATGTTTTTTCCCCGCGAGAATTTATCTTGTTGAATGAATTTTCCATTGGAGTCGATAAGAAGGACTATGTCATTGTTTTGAGAAGATTCGATGTGTTCTGGAGGATGGTTATTGTTGAGTTGTACTGGAGGATGGTTATTGTTGAGTTGCGGGTTGAGTTTGGGGGCAGAATCTTCATGATCTAACAGATGGGATTCTTGAATAGGATTGTGGACAGAATTTTCGGCATCCACAGGATGGTTTTCTTGATCAATTGTTAGTAGCACATTGAAGGGATTAATAGGCAATGAATTCTTTCCTGATGTTTCCGGTTGCTCAGCGGGTGTAGCGTCCCGTGCAGCGTTTACAAAAGTGGTGTTATTGGTTACAGCCTCTAAATTGTCCACTCGTTTGATAGTTCCTTTTTAAAGCTGTTTAATGTTTTGGATGTCGTTCTTGAGCTTGACGTTCTCAGCTAGAAGAGAGTCGTAGTTTGTTTCTAAAGCTATAACACGTGCTGAGAGAAATTCGATCTTCACTTTGAATGTGTTTTCGAGTTGAGCTATTTTATCCGCCAAGACATCCATTTTGCCATTATACAGATCGTTTGTCGTAGAAACAGTGTTTTTTACTTCCGTAAAGTCTGTTTCAAGATCTGCAACAACAGATTTTAGTGCTGTCAAGGAGGCTTTACTTCTGGTGGAAAGACCTCTAACAGAGTCAACCGAATTCCTTCTCTTCCGGAGAAAACATGGCGTTGAAGGTGGAGTGTTACGCAATGATTTTGTTTTCAAGGTTTCATCGACCTCATCTTCGGAGAGATTCTCTTCAAAACTAGGTTTCGTTTTCTTGTTGAATTTTGACAATTCGGAAGCTTCCTTTAAGTGTCGTAATGTGAGTTCATTTTCTCCAACGCGCTCGTGAAAATCTTCTTCTCCGTTTGTTGCTGCTTTGCCATGGTAAATGTCGAAGATTTGATCCATTCTTTCCTTTAGACGTGGAAACTCTTTTTTGTACCACAGCTCATAGGAGGATCCTTGGCACATTATGACGCCAGTTGTTAAATAAACAGTAATTGTGAAGAGTAGGGTGCGATGTTCGCCCGACTGTCCTGACTGATGGCTTACTTTCAGCTCGATATGTTTGAACGCTGTATCATCTTTGTTAACGTGATCGATCCACTTAATGTGAAAACTTTGGTTGCTGCTGGGTAGCTCATAGTAGTGGACTTGAAGGGCTTTGACCCAGAACAGAATTCTATCTTCCGAGGTCGTAAATGCAACACACCGTGCCGACGGCCTGTCATGACCTGGATCTATTTCTTCATGCTTGAGCTTTTTTTTTGTTTGCCACTTTTTGAACCAAACGGTTTGATTTTGTATTTACCTTGCACTTCGTCCATTTTTTGATAGTTCAACGCCTATGAAGAAGCACGCAGAACCTCAAAAATGAACGAACGTTTACGGAGCCATGCGGTCATGTCCGCACGACGCCATATTATGCGGGTGATATGGTGATATGTCCTGTTGGGCCTGGATGTCAGGTTATCACAACCCCGCAGATTGGTTGACCCGTGGACGTACCCCTGAGGAGCTCAATCAAGACTCCCACTGGTGGAATGGCCCACCTATCCTATACAAGCCTCTTGAGGAGTGGGGGCTCAAGTCTGGCCTGCAGAAGGAAGAACCACTCCCTGGAGAGAAGATGTGTAGTACGGCGGTAGCCAGGGTAGATCCTCCTTTGATTGTGTATGAGCGATTTAGAAACATCAATCGAGTCATTTGGGTCGTGGCAAGGTTGAAAAACATTGCAAGGAACAAGACTTTCCGTGCAGGAAATGCCATGCAAGTAACCGCACAGCACTTGAAAGACGCAGAGGACTTTGTCGTGAAGAACATTCAGAAAACAATGGAATGCGAGCTAAAGAAGAGCAGCAGCAAGAAAGGTCATGGAGGTCGCTATGCTAAGCTGAAGCCTGTACAAGATGCAAGTGGAATATGGGTCGTTGGAGAACGACTAACTAGGTACAATGCGATGACACCAGACTCGTCCCTTCAGAGATTGTTACCCTCTAAGCATCCAGCTACACGTCTTTTCATGGAACATGCGCATCAAGCAGGAGGACATAGGGGACGTGATGCAACCCTTGCTCGATTTCGAATGCGCTACTGGATGCCTCAAGGCAGTAAACTGGCAAGGCTAGTGAAAATGGACTGTCAACTGTGCAAGTTGCGCGATGCCAAATTTCTTGAGCAACCAATGGGGTTACTGCCAGAAGCTAGACTGAAACCCGCACCAGCATTCAACCATGTGATGCTTGACCTGTTTGGACCATACACGGTTAGAGGGGAAGTCCAGAAACGCACAAGTGGCAAAGCATATGGTGTACTGTTCACCGATCTCGCAATGAGAGCTGCTCATATCGAGGCAGGGTTTGGATACGACACCAGCAATTTCCTGATGGCACTGAGCAGATTTGCCAGTCTTCGTGGATGGCCAGAGAAGATTTACAGCGATCCAGGTTCTCAGCTTGTGGGCGCAGAGAGGGAACTCAAAGAAGCCTGGCAAAGAATCGACAGGGAGTCCTTACAGAGAGATTCTGCTCAGAATGGTTCAACCTGGGTATTTGGACCTGCCGATAGTCCCTGGCATCAAGGAGCAGTGGAGTCTCTGATAAAGGCCGCCAAACGTGCTATTCATTTCTCAGTGAGTAACCAACGTCTGTCTGTACCTGAATTTCTCACTGTCTGTTGTGAAGTGTCCAACTTACTAAATGAGCGTCCGATTGGAGTGAAACCAAGTGTGGACTCAACCATCAATGTTCTCACGCCCAACAGTTTGTTGCTTGGATGGGCGACTGCATCTAACCCCTTAGGATGGCAACCTTACGACGCAAGCATTGTGACACGTTACCATCTTGTTCAGTCTGTCGTGGAAGACTTCTGGAAACGTTGGACCGAGCTGTATGCTCCAGCACTGGTGGTACAGCGCAAATAACACACTGCCACTCGCAACTTGTGTCCAGGAGATGTGGTGATTGTCGCTGACAAGAACACTCTTAGGGGAGATTATCGGTTGGCGCTTGTGCAAGATGTTTTTCCAGGGGAAGATGGCAAAGTGCGCAAGGTGACAGTCAAGTACAAGAGCTATCGCACTGGGGAAAAAGTTCACGAGTACCGGGGTGCAAGAGACACTGTGGTTTCAAGGGCAGTTCAGCACCTTGCCCTGCTTGTTCCAGTGGATTAAAGTCTGAAGCCGAAGTCAAGAATGCAAATGACATTAAGGATGTTGAATATAAACGTTTATCTGGAGACATTTTGTGATTTGTTCCATGTTACAAGTTATGTTGTATCGCAGCGACCCCCACCCTCCCGGTGTGTCAGGAACTTTTATGTTAATCTTGTTGTTTTTCCGGACAGTAATTAATTCGCTGCGATTCAAGGTTGTTGAACCTTCAGTACTGTTTTGAGCCAGCGGTTTTTGCTATTTACACCCATCATCCCTTGCACGGATGGAAGGACCATGTGCTTTTGTAAGATGGCGTCGTTGTGTTATGGCGCCTGTATTTTCGTCCGAGATTTTCGTTCAGGTTTATCTTAGATTTCAAAGGACGGTGTCGATGTTCAGAACGGCAGAGAACGAACAACAACGTGTGTATGAACAATGTGAAGTTTAATTTCTCTTGCTACTTGCATTTTCAATGTTGTTTGCTTCGTATCATTACAAGACGCATTTTGTAATTTTGTCACCCAGGTTTTACCTACTACTAGTTCTCTACGAATAAAATGGAGTTGAAACGTCTGTTGTGTGTGGATCAAACAAAAATATGTGGCATATTTTTGGGATGACGTAATAGTCTTTTGTTCCATGTTCTTGGAGCACTGGATTTTCTGAAAGTTCATGCCAAAAGGACTGTGTGTGCCAAATTTAGTGCTTTTGTCCAGTCTGCAACGATGATCTTGCTTACCTGCTTGACTATGCTAAGTTGTTTATATAAGAAATTTCCAAACATTAAGGGTTTAAGAATTCAGGATTCTACTGTACATGTAAATATAACAACGGGTAATGATTTCCAAACACACCGCTGGTGACACAACATAAAGTTCTGGTTTGTGTTTGCCCCTTTTAAGGTTTACTTGTACAGGATGAATACCTGTTCAAGAATGGGTCTTCAAAAGTTCGCACACACATCTCCTGCAAAGCCGCCATGCTGGTGGTGTTCAACTTCAGCAGTGCAAGGAATGGAGAAGAAGTTACAGCTGCAAGAGACCTGCGATGTCAGTTAATAGACATTCTTGTCAACGTTGCTCCCACAACATCTGAATTACTTCAACCTGGAGAACAAGTCAATGAGGACAGTTCAGCTCATCCTTGCTTACTACCTTCAGCACCTCAAATGGAACCAACAACTCCTATCACCTCAACGATCCCCGAACGATCACCTCCAGCACCTCAGTTAGAAACAGACACTCCTGTTAACTCAGCTATCCCCGAACCAGCTCAACAAGCTCTGCTCATGTCAACTCCCATTGTAGCCATGCCGTTGGAAACAAGTAATTCGGATGAAAATCTTGCTACTTCACTGGATACCTCTAGTTCCCTCATAACAACTGAAATGGAACAAAGAAATTCTTCTGCAGTAACTCCTCCTTGCAATCCAGGGCCAAATTCAGTCAACAAAATGCCATTGAAATCAAAATGTATTGCTACTGAAGATCTTTTGTCACGCCAACAAGCTGTTAGAAACAAGCAGGATGGGGGACGCAAGTTTACCTCCAGAGAGGTTGCCCGCCGCTTGAACTTACAAAAAGGAGAACTAACAAAGCTTGCAAAGGAAGTTCATCATGGATCGAAGAATGATTTTGTTGCCTCACTAGCAGAGTTAGTCACCAGCGAAAAAGAAGACCGTGGCAACAATTATGACTGGGATGGAACTTTATCCCCTCAAGATGTTGTTAATTTTGCTAAAAAAGCCCACGATCCGAAAGCCAGGAAGTCTATTTATGACATAATAGTTGAAGAAGATGCTGCCATTCGCCATCATTTATCAGCAATGGAAGTGCTTGATCTTCAAGACACTACCAACCCAACTGAGTTGATGCGTGCACTGAGAAGAAGATTGCCTGGATTCTTTGATTCGGAACGTAAAGTAAATTCCGTCAAGGCAAAATTTCGAAGAGAGTTCGAAGTTGTTTGGAAACCAGAAAGAACACATGCAGGGTGGCGTATCAATCCAGATCGGCTGAGGGAAACCACTTTATTTGTACTGGTGGCTTCCACCTAGTGAATGGTGGAAAATTTATGGGGATGGAAGGAACTTTGGCGGAAAGGACAGTGTTGCAGTGACACTGAATGTCTTGAACAATGAGGCAATGTTTCATGGCATTAGCTATCACAGCCCCAGTGAGTGTTGGCCCCTTTACATTTTTTATGGAAAGGACACTAGACTCAACCTGGAGCTTAATCTTGGAGACCCTTCAAGGCAAGACAGTCTTAATGCCTGGATAGACTCGATGATAAGCAAGGGACACAAAATCTTTGTATCCTCCGATTCCAAATTTTCTGACAACTTGCTTGGTGGGGGATTGGATTCAACAAGCACCGACTCTTTCAACATGTACAATTACGAAACAAAGGATACAAGAAGTATTGTTGGTGACAGCACTGGGTTTCGATCTGGGAGGTACACTGGAAGCTTCATGAACCTGAAGGATGGGATGAGGACCCAAGGCAATATGAAGAGAAATTAAATCCAGGTTCTTCTAAAGGTTCACAAGATCCATCTGATTATAGATTTGGCCTTACTGAGGAGGAAATAGATAACTATGTAAAACTTGTTGACCTCCACCATGCTTTAACCTTGCTGCGGTATGGCTCATCCAAGCTTTACCCTTATTTGATGAAGAGAGTAGATGTGTTTTCTATCATGCTAAGGGATTTACCATTCCATTCGTTGTTTCGTGGTGGTACAGAAGG
Organism: Siderastrea radians; assembly: GCA_964017195.1. Classification (NCBI taxonomy): domain Eukaryota; kingdom Metazoa; phylum Cnidaria; class Anthozoa; order Scleractinia; family Rhizangiidae; genus Siderastrea; species Siderastrea radians. The sequence goes on along the minus strand of OZ024888.1, from coordinate 30,037,125 downwards.
TGGAGAAAGGACACACTACTTGCATCAGTGTTTGTATTCTGGCCATTCATCAAGAGGGGGAGGCTGGAAGAATCAAGATCCCATCCTAACTTTGTTTATCTGGCACTACAGATTTCTTCGACGACGCATTGATAAGGGTCCAACAGCTGTTAAGGAAGCATTTGATTTGTACGTCAAGCAAAAATTTGAAGAGGATGGCCTTGACTATGCCAATGAGATGAAGCTTATTGATTCTTCTTCAATGCAAGCACAAGTTAATTTAACACACCAAGACCAAGCAGCACCGCTCAGTGTTCAAGTGAACATAATGATCTGCAAACTGTCGAACAATCTTCATCCTCAGGAGTACTAGATTCACAGCAACAACTCACAGCCCAACCTCCAACAACCGAAGTTAACCAACCTGTTCAAGATTCGTTACCTCAGAACAGATCAGCCGAATGTGCACCATTGCATGAAACCCCTGAGGAACCGACACAGTACAAAAGAGATGACAAGGTCTTTATCGATAAAGAGGGAAAGCCAGCAAGAGCCATGGTGTGTGAAGTGACTCCGCAGAAGAAGCACTTGAAAGTGGCCATAGAACCTAAAGAGCCTCCAATCGTAGTTGAGATAGCAACACTTCACAAGGCTGTTCCTCAAGTACTAAATGGACTGACATTTGTTATTTCTGGGCGGCTAAATGAGCGGGACAAGAGTGGCATAACAAATGCTGCACAGCTTATCCCAGTTATTTTGAGTAATGGCGGGAACGTTTTCACCAAGGATGTATCAGGAGCTGCTGATGCAGAATTTATCTTAGTTAGGTCACAAAAGGAACTTGACAAGGATGTCAGAAAAATCAACAAACCCATTGTACATGCCTACCGCTACAAGTGGCCAATAATTTCAAAACAGTTTGTGCTCGATGCGGAGAAGGATAAAGTCCTTCCTAACATAGAAAATTACAAACTTCAAGTTCAAAACTTGGACAATGCCCCTGCCAACTCACTGGTTCATGCGAAAGTCGTAAAACAAAGCAATCTGTTGGTCAGCAGTAAAAAAAGTGCCCACAGGGAGTTGAAAAAGAATATGAGGCAGAAGCGAAAACCTGAATCTACAGAAAACGAGTCTGAAAAAGAAAATGATGTGCCAAAACGCAGACCCAAGAGACCAGCCAATGGTTTTATTGTTTTTTCTAAAAACAAGTATGCAGAACTTGCTAAGGACAATCCAGACAAAAGCATGACAGAAATTAACAAAACAATTGGGCAGCAATGGAAATTACTGAATGATGAGGAGAAACTGCACTACAAACAAGAAGGATGGGCGAATTTTCAACAACGGGAAGAAATTTGGAACAGAGCATTGAAACTTGCTCAGACAAATCATGACAATGCAGACATGAGTCACAGCCCCCACCTTGCATTTACAAGGATGAACTGAAACCAAAACGACCTGGATTGACTAAACAGACTGTTTTCAACATTAATCAATGGGATATGGCAGAGAAACACTTAGCAAATTTGTAAAATTTAATAGTTCCCCCACAAAGCAAACTTCACTGCATACAATCTGTATCCAGAACACTCTTTGCTCCCTCATGATCCCAAAATCATATTAGGCACACACTCAATTGTATAGTATCGTGTAAGTCGGGCGCTGGTCACTAAGACTGCAGCACATGTCCTGCAATGTAAATTTTAAGATTTTCTGAAATTAAAATTCTTTTCTTGGTTTAAAAACAAAACCTGTTGTTGTGTAATTCTCATTGCCTGACAATGAAAGGGATTTGCCCTATGACCCCCCCCCCACCCCTCTGGAAATTCCAATTTTGCTTCATACATTGCTTTAAAGTAATTATTTATAACTTTTTGCCAGTTGAAACATACAGTAGAACACGGATAACTCGAACAACCCCGATAACTTGAACTAACTTATATCCTTATATCTTATATCCCTTGGACCCACTTTTCAGTCATTTTCACTCGGTTAACTCGAAGGCCTCCGCTAACTCAAACTGTTTTTCGTTTCCCTTCAGAGTTTGAGTTAACGGGATTCAACTGTATTTCTCTTTCATAGCATGAAAATGTAGTACAGTTGACTCCCGATAACTCGAACCTTCAAGGGAAATCGAAAAAGGTTCGAGTTATCGGGAGTTCGAGTTATCGAAAGTTATGAACAAATGACCGGACATAAGGAAAAAACGGTGTTTACTGTTTCTCTATTCATACAGTGTACATTTTAATCAAATTTAATTTCAGTATTGAGAAGTCGAGTGAACATAGAACAATACATTTCTAAATTACTGTATTTATCATAACGTAACGTAATGTGAAAGAAAACAAAGCAAAGCAGCAGGATGAGTCTGGGTCCTGCAAACTTTGTAGGTTTCAAAGAGACAACGTCGGGCTATTGCGATTTACTTTCAATACGCCCTGACGCTTCTCAACTAATCTATTACTATCGATTATCCTTGAAAGTTTTCTAAGGTTGGATTTGAAAGAATCGGTATCAACCTCTACCAACAAACTAAACGCTGTAGCACGTCAATGGCGTGGCACAGTTCTTGTTTTGAGGGGCATTTCGGGGCGGCTCTGACTCGTGTACTACAGTACACTGTTTGTTTTGACTTGTCACGTATTGACAGACATGGTTCGAGTTATCGAGGGTAAAATTATATAGAAAATGACCTGAAGGGAAACGAAAATTGGTTCGAGTTAGCGGGAGGTTTGAGTTATCGAGGGTTCGAGTTATCGGGAGTCGACTGTATTTTCTTTGAGTCAAAATGCTTACATTGTTGGGAGGCAAGCACTCTCACCACTGTGCCATCCCTGCTCTACCCCCTCCCCGTCAGTGAATGATCAATTAGACACCGCTTTCTGAATAAGCGCCACTCTGGAATAAGCACCGCACCTTTTCCGAAAACAAGTTAATCAGTGTCACGCTCAAAGAAGTGCTCTCTATATCCCCTCTCTTTATTTTAGCGGTAGTTGAAATAAGCCCCACTTTTGAATAAGCGCCACTCTCAAATAAGAGCCACACAGAATTATTAAAAAGAAGTATATACAAGGATTGTGGTGCAAAATAAGTTAGGCATTTATTAGGGTGAAGGGTATAAAATTGGTTCCCTCAAAGTATTACTAGAAGAAAACAGACTGAATGCAACTTAAAATCTTTTATTTTATACTTTTCAGCATAAAAAATACGTCAATAATCTAGCTTGACAGACAAGTCAAATGTCACATCAACACGAGCTAAATTTATAGCTTTTTCAAGTTATCGGTGATTGCCTAAAAGGTCTTTTGGTAGCTATAGTAACCTAGTAGTCTAAATGACCAAAATGACAAACCCTTAATTAAACATGATGCATAGGTTAAATTCATATTAGAAGAATCATAGCCACTTCTTGAAATTCATGTGTCCTTTGACTTATTCCTTTAGGATCCACAAGTCCTTATGTTATCAAAAGTATTACAACTAATTTTATTGCATTATCACAAGTGGTGTTGCTAGTAGTCTGTTGAATTACTTTAAAATAGTGTCATGGCAATTTCTTATGTTTCAACATGCTTCACACGAAAAATACAAAAAACCCACATGACGACCAAAACAAAGGCATGGCTGACGAGGACCCTTTAAATCTATTCATACTGTCAATCATCTGGAAAAATGAACAACTAAGTAAGATCATAAATTTAAACGGTAAATCTTATAATTAGAAACAGAACCAACTAAGGGTTTTCACAAAACTAAGTAATATATACATTATATAACTTATAATAATTTTAACTTTCATTTTTAATTCCTATTAGAAGGAGTCCAGCCTTTGGCAGTTAAAGAATTGACATAACAAATGTTGCTCTGCTAAGAAAACCAAAAGCAACCTGTGTTGTCAAATGAGCCTAGTATGTACAAATGCTTCAGTAACTATTGGAAATAGGAACGTTAGACTCAGAATAAACAAAATTTAGACGTACACTCATAGACGGCCTGTGAACAAAAAACCTAACTTTACAAACATACTTGAAGTGGGAACAGGGATTTCCTGGTTCCAGGATTTTAATATCCCATTTAGATCCCAGTAACGAGTCTAACTTGGCAAGGTCCCTCCCTGAGTAACAAACTTAAAAATGATTCTCACTTGTTAGACCCAAGATCTTAGAGTCGTACATGGGATCAAATACTCCAAGGTGAATGGGCTGCGCAGGGCGCGTGGCATTGCGAGAAATACCAGAGTAAACACCTTGACGTATTTGACTAGCCAAACAACTTTTTCTTAAGTCTAACAAGTAAGAAACATTGTCAGAATTTTTTACCTGACAATACAAAACCCTATCCCAACCCTCACAAATAATTTTATCTACTGCACTCTTTGCCCTTGAGCCAACAACCACATCCGAACACAACAAAACATGTTTTATGTCATGCAGTGTACAACAAACACTTTCATCGATGCTTTCAACTTTGCCTTCCCCCAGAGAACATAACAAAAACTCAAACTTAAAAATTTCCTTATTTTTGGTAATACCTTTACAAATAAAAACTGAATCTCTACAGAAATCAAAAGAATATAGGGCTCCAACTGTTAAAACAGTGCCACTTTCATCAACATAAAAGTAAAAGTAAAAATCAGTACTTCCACTGAATGTCTGGTTACAGGTCTGCACATTTTCATGTGTCAAGGGCTCATTGCACGTTGATTCCTGCTCTGAAATGCTGGCTTCATGGCACTGGGTTCTCTTCTCTTCCTTTTTTTCGTTTCAACCTCCTCCGAAGGTTTGGTCACTTCTACCTCCCAAACATTAAAACATGTTTCTCCGTCAAGTTGTACAGTCACCTGAAATGTAATTAAAAAGCAAATGTCAATGGTGGTAAAATATGGAAACTTCCAATAACATTATACAGATTTTCCTTAATTTTGGATTGTGCAACTGACTATGCAGTGATAATGTTAGGTTACAGTACGTATACCTTCAGGGGTGTCTTAAGTTACATCACAGACATTTTAAACCACATATCAAATTAAAGTTTTTAAAATTACCTGCACAGAAGTACTAATAGTTTAAAATTTTCAGGATTCTTTGAATTAATTTATTCTATTGATTATAGCCTTCACAAATTTCTTAATGTCTCTCTGATGCTTTAATGTAAAAACATTTTCAGAGGTCTGATAGATACTAACAAAAGGTCTCCACAATTAATATTAGTATAATATTGATTGTGATTATTAGGCCAAGTAAAAAAAAAGTGTTTCTCCTTCAGATTTTTATAAAAAAAAGTAAGCCGGCGGGCGCTTTTTTTGTTACATTATATTTCCTCCATCGTCAAATTCTCTACACCCTGGCCTCTCCAGTACGGACCTAGCGTGCCATGTCTTACAGAATTTTCTTTGTACCTAATTGAGGAGTTACACCTCTTCGTTTACCTTCATTTCAACTTTCCCAATAACAAATATTAAATAAAGAGAAGTGTCTCCAAAAAAATGAAGCAGGTGGGGACAGAAAACATTTGTTGTTGATTTTTTACTTGGCCTTATTTTTTGTAGTATCTGAAATTAAGACTATCATGGCAACCTTACATTAAAGAGGTAAAATACTGGTCAGGAGCAATTTCAGACCTTGACCGGAATCACGAGAATAATTATAATTGAGGCTTGATTGACAACATGCAAGATCAAAACACATTTTCTCTTCTCCCAGCAGATTTACATATCAGACTGCAAGATATTATTTTTCCTGAGAAACCAAAGGAAATGAATAAAAGTACATTGTTGGATCCCAAAACCCGTTTACAAAGATTTTTTATGGCGAGGGAATACATTTTTCTAAAGTATTAATATCACACTGGGAACAATAAGGGACTTTGATACCTAACATTTTTACATTTTTTAAGGAGAATTACAGAATTCAGTTTACTCACCGATTTCCTGATAGGATCTGACCGCACAACGTTCACTTCTTTGCCGTTTACGTAAACAACATCACCTTGGAATAGTTTCTTGGGGTTAGGGAACTAAAGGCAAATAAAAAAGTTAGATTTCACGCGAAAAAAAAGGACAAAAAAGCTCAAAACAAATGGTTCGACGAGTTTACATGCTGATCGTTTTCAAATAAAAAGGTAAACATTACCGCTTCTTACCTTGTTGTTTGCAAAACGGCGTGGAATCAGGGTTTCTTGTGCCGTCACCTTTCTGATTTCGGATGGGCTGCTTATTTCCCGATCCCACTCAGCTCTCCACGGGGGAAAATTCACAACAAGTGATGAGTTGTCTGATTTGCTGACAACTTTTGCTTTTGACCAAATACCTAACTGATCGACAGCTTCAACAAGATCGCCAACATTAAAAATCCATGGCAATAGTTAACAAACAAGAACTAGATCGATCACACAACCAGTTCACAAGAGCAAGACGTGAACAAGTGAAGTCACAAGCGAATGCTTGCACTTTTTATGACAACATGGCTGTATTTACATAACAAAGCCAAGAAGTAGTTTATTTTAAGCGCACTCGGTCGAATCAAAACCTTAACAAATGCTTTTCAATTGGTAAATAATTGTTTAATGTAAATCAAAAGCTTGGCGTACGCATGACACACGATAAAGCTAAGCTACTGAAAGATTATATTTTGTAAGCTTGGCGAAAATTATAAAATTTCGGCAAAAGGCTTACTCGCGTGTAGCACGGTTTCACATTTAACACACATCGTTTAAATCGTCAACGAAGGCTAGGTAGATAAAACTTATAGAGTTCCCCGTGTTCACAATATTATAAATCAAGGTTCACTCGCTTTGTTGTGCGGAAAAATCAAAAAATCAAATCTCTTGTTGTTCATCGCGAATCACAGGTGTGAAACAAAATTTAAGACATTCAGTTTGCACCACATCATCATCACAGTAAAGTCCGCAGTCCCTCATGTCTTTGAAGAAGCGGATCCACCAGTCTGCACATCCCCTCCTAAGTATACCCCTAAGCTTCAATACGTTGGTTTGAGACTGATTTGCCATACAGGAAACTTTTATCTCCCGCCATCGTGTCATTCCCATCGCGCCTATAGAAGCGCTGTAGAGCTGCGACACAGACATTCTCTGTTCCACAATCCGCTCGTATCATCCTGGGAGTTCCTCCGATTTGTCTCACACAATCAACAAAGTACTGAGCTATGATAGAGGGATCGTTGTTAGAAGGGCCAACTTCTAACCACATAATACGTCGGCTGTAGCCATCAATGGCGCCGTGTACACAAAGGCTGAATGGTTTTAACTTGTCATACCCGTCATTATGCCAGAGGTGATTTGGACCTTTTGTTCTGTATTGTCTTCTCCGGAGTCTGTGTCTTGATCTTGCAGCTACACCATCGGGATCTAGTATTTTTAATAATTCTCTCACTGTCTCCTTGTCAACAACAAGCCCGTAGTTAACAACAAGCCTTTGGGTCACGTGCCTGTATCCGATAGTACTGCCACTGCCACGTAATTCCTCTTCAACTGCCCGACAAACCTGTCGAGGATCACTGCGATTACCTCTCCTTCTAAGACCACGAGATCTCAATATTCGCTTTAGTTGACGGATACTTAAAGTAATACTATGTAACAATGCCAAAAAGAGCAAGATTTCGTCGTAACCAAGTCCAATACTGAAGTACCGTTTGATTAGCTCATCACACTCCACATTACCGTCGCTCAAGGCAGGAAAGTAGGGAGGAAGAACCCGGACACATTCCGTTATTATCGCGATAAAAACCAATACTATACCAAACCGTGAAAGCCTTGTTGCCGCCATTTTGATATTATTGCATTCGCCTGTGAAATTGTCAGTGGCTTAACTTAAAAATACACAACATAGGAAAAAAGTCGGAAAAAAAGTCGAGAAAAAAGTCGGGAAAAAGGTCGGGAAAAAAGTCGAGAAAAAAGTCGGGAAAAAAAGTCGAGCAAAAAGTCGGGAAAAAAGTCGAGAAAAAAGTCGGGAAAAAAGTCGAGCAAAAAGTAGGAAAAAAAAGTCGGGAAAAAAGTCGAGAAAAAAGTCGCGAAAAAAGTCGAGAAGAAAGTCGGGAAAAAAGTCGAGAAAAAAGTCGGGAAAAATGTCGGGAAAAAAAAATCGGGCGTAAATTTTCCATGGCCCTAACTGGGCTCCGTATGCACCAGCTCCCCGCCCTCTGACTGAAAATAAGTTGAATAGCTAAATATTAACAAATTTTTCATCACTTAAATTTAGCGAAAATATGCCCAAGGCATAAAGGGAATGAGGGTGTCCCGGAAAGGAAATTTTACAAGGGGAACAAGGTACAGTGTTTTTGGTGCCATTGCAGTGGATGGTGTAAAGGCTGCTCATGCTATTGAAGGAGCATACAGTAAACAACAGTTCGAATGGAGCATTTTGTGCTGCCACATGTAGGCTCATTTGCTAACAAGGAAAGGTGTTCTGTTGTCGTGATGGACAACTGCCGCATTCATCACTCAGGACGGGTGTTCGAACTTGTACGTCAAAAAGGAGGAATGACTGTATTTCTACCGTAAATGCTTAGAGGGTCTGGAAGGGTAATCTCGGGATCCGGGATTTGACCAAAATACGGTGCGGGATTCGGGAAAACGCAAAATATCTTGACGGGATTCGGGATTCGACTGCTACCAGGGAAGCGGGATTCGCCAAAATTTGGGCACGGGTTGCGGGATTTTTTGGCTTGTCTGTCGGAAATTCGGGAAATCGTCACGACCCAAGTAAACGTTCTAGCGGCAAAAGCGAATCAACCAGGCGAGCGCAAAATATCAATCAAAAGGGCCAATCTACGTCTTAAATTTATTAGCTTTTTCAGAAATTAGTCTTTTTTAACGTATTTTTGGGAAAGAAAAAACGGTATTCGGGATAGCGATGAAAAAGGGCGGGATGCGGGATTCTCCTCAAAAAGGAGCGGGAATGCGGGATCAGGACCCCCTCTTCCAGACCCTGTGCTTACTGTAGTCTCATGAACTGAAAAGTAATTCTCCCTACTGACTACAAGACATTGCTTTTGAAATTTAGTACGATGTTACATCAGACAATTTCAGTTCCCCTAGTCAATAATATTCTTTATTCTCCTCACCTGTATAGTTGACAGTAGTGTATTAATGTAAGGAGAAATTGCATATTGACCACTCCTGGGATACAGAGTTCATTGTTTTCCCCTAGACTAGAAGTACCTCCAACTAAATCAGAAAGCTATGAGAATAATATGTACAACACACAAGCAGTAATTTTATTTTGCACATGTTCCACCAGTGAAGTTGACTGAAGGCTGATGGAAATACTGTGTCTAAATAATGTAAAGATATCACATGCTCAAAGTAAAGAACCACTAGGAACTATCCCCCAAAGCTATGCAGCTACTGAGTACAGATGTTTATTGTGGTGCCCTCTTTCAAAGTGGTCACCTTTTCATTTATTGAGTGGCATAACTCAGGGTTCTTGTTAGAAGGTGGGACCCGGGTACCAGCACCAGGATACACAAGAGTCAGTACCCACCTACTTTCAAATCTAACATAAAGAAATTTGCTTCATTGTATTCTTTTGTGCCTGCCTACTCTCCTTTTGGCACCTTCCTACTTCAAAACTTAACGAAACCCCTTATAACTGAGGAAAATAAATTATATGCAAAATGTTCAGCACTGATATTTTATAAACGGATTAGTTGGAGCAAGACAGGCCTTATCAGAACTGAATTTTGTCACAACTACCAACAACCATTGCTCTTGTGTTGCCTCATTAGTCCATACTCTCCTGATATGAACCCAATTGAATTGTGCTTTGGAGATGGGAAGTCATGGCTTCGCAGGCATCACGATGTGTGTGGCAAGTATCCCAAACGATGCTTTGAAATAGCACTTCAACAGGTTATTAATTAATTTAACCATTTGCAGCCTCTCTGTTTTGATAAGTTAAGACTAGTAACAATGTTTGCAAAAAACACAGCATTACCTGATCAATTCCTATCATTATGAATCTCAAAGGAGGATAAATCAGGACCCCCGCGATGTTTTGCGCTCAAATTTCACACGTGGTGGAGCTTCGATCTCGGAAAACTCGTGAAAAGCAGCTTTTTTCGATTGCGGTTTTTAGACGGATCATTGTGCCTCAAGGTTAGTTTTTTGTTTCATTTGAATCGTTATGGTCTATTGCGTGTACCCAGAGTGCTTCTGCTTGTAATATTCGCCTTTTTGGCCTCGTTTCAGTTAAATTATTCAGACGCCATTACAATTGAAAATGGAGTATGGTTGAGTGAGCCCAAACAATTTCGCGGTAAGTGAGCTTTGTTCGACCTTCTTTTCGCCAGTTGACTTAAGAAATTTCAAGATAAGACAATGTTGTACTTAAATCCACTTTGGAACCTTGAGGAACCTCGCGATTTCAATGTTTTTTTCGTTGCAAAGTTTGCTATTTTTTGCCTGTTGCCGCCATCACAAGAGATCGCGAGGTGCGAATATGTGCGGGAAACCGCGAAATCGTCTTCGTTTTATTTTGATCACTCGCTTTCGAGCGATGGTATTCGCAGTTCCTTCGGCTCCTATTTTTATTGTTATTCTGTTTTCTTGTTATAGATTAGAATAAAGATGGATGGTTCGGAGAAACGTTTATATGTTGTGACCGGCACTACGCCAAATAAACCAAGTGAAAAGAGGACTCGTGAGCAAGAACAGCCAGCTGAACAGCCCATACAAGAAAGACCTGCACGTAGAACTTTGGCTTTTCGAGAGAAAGGAAGTCCTTCGCAAAAGGTACTTGCGCTATTTACAATATTTACAATAAAAGTTGGAATTGAAAATAACTTAAAGTAACATACGTGTATATTTTGTGTTAAAGGCAGGTCATCGACGTCTACAACAAGCTAGGCTTGTCAGACCACTAAGAAGTCCGAAGCAGCGAATTTCACCGGAAAAGCGAAAACCAGTGGCTGTACCCTGGAGTAAGAGGGAAGAGGTCGTGTTGGTCCAATTCATAACATTATTCAGCGAGGTGAAGAGTGGTGAATGGCCTACATTTGGTGCCCAGCACGAGTACTGGAACAAAGCTGCTGACTTTGTACAAGAAACTGTGGGATCAGCACACAACAGAACTAGTAAGACAATGTTTCCATCTCTTTCAAACGAAAAAAAAATAAACCTTTAATTTTGGAATGTATGGTATTAATTTGCTTATTTTTAATTTAATAGTAAAATTCACTCTTATCATACTATGTGCATTTCATAAGTGATTTCCCTTATTTTAATAGCTACACCTGTACTAGTTTTCTTGTAATTGTGACTGATAAAAAATAATAATACAATAATTGCAATGATATGGAGCTTAAAGATCCCTAATACATGAAAATTCATGCTTATGTATGTGCATGCCAAATTACATAACTTTGATTAAATTATATACCTGTAGCACTAGCAGGTGTGTATTTCTAAGAGCCAGTGCCCTCCCTCTTTTGCCCCCACACCTCACACTAAATATTAACTATTAATTTTTACTCTTTTCCAGAATCCAGTATCCGTCGTCATGTGTTGATTGATTTAAAAAAGAAATTCAAAACACTAGATGATGCAGAAGCAGCACTTGGGATAACTGTAGAAACGATAATCGATGGTTCGCCCAGTATCCCATCTGGAACAAGCCCCAATAGAGATGACCTCGACCTGTCACCGTCCTTAGCTGGGAAATTAAATTGTTTGAGTCAAAAGCAGCTGACGGATCTAATCATTGATGGCCTGTCACTGCTTGGCACCAATTTTAACTTGGCAGATCTGCTAATGAAGTGTCTTGGTAAAGAGACTGTAAGTGCTTTGACCATAGTGGAACAGCTATATTTTTGGCTAGCTCAAAAAATGGGAATTTCATCATCAGTGCTTGGTTTTGCTGAGCTGTCGATTTCAGCCATGCAGAGACTGCAGACCAACAACAAGGTCAACCTTATCCTGAAGTTTTGTCAGGTATTGAAAGGCCAGATAAGTCTGGACCCCTCATGCCAATCCATAGAATGCCATTTGGATTAATTCAATATTGCATTGAATTCTTCACTTGCACCAATGTCATGCAGGTAATAATATGTAACAATTTTTTTAAAAAATTGAAAATTGTTGCCATCTTTTGCTTTCTTTGGGCATTCTATTGTATAACAATAAACAAATTCCACTGACACTTGTTTCATGGCTGTTTTTTTTAAGAGAATAATTTTCATGTTTTATTTCTTATTTTTTTTGCATTTTTTTCATATTTTATTGGTAACATTTTTAACCCATTGACACCTGAAGCGCCCGAAACCGCCCGTGCGTGACAACCCCTGAATTCCCTGAAGCGCCCGAAACCGCCAGAAAAAATGGCTGCTGGATTCGCTCCTTTCCCTACTCCCCCTTGGTGTTTTTTGTATTTTGTTGTCATGGAGACCCAGATGGGTAATAAACCAATCATTTGCCGTCTTTTGCGCATTTTTTGACAGGTGATGAGAAGCACCATGAGGTCGGGATTTTTCGAGTTAGCGCGTGCGATCAATTTTCACTAAACAATGGCTGCTTGTGATGATATTGATCCAGAAGTCGCGTCACTTTTTGGGGACTCAGGGGATGAAGAAAGCTTTGATGGTTTCGGAGAGGGGGGTAGAGATGATAGTAATAATTCTGATATAGATTTAGATGGCCTAGAAGCTGAAGAAGACGATGCTGGCCCTCAAGTTCCAGAAGTACCACAGCCTGGCGACGACACGGACGATGAAGAAGAAGAATCTTGATGGACTCCCCACCTGACTGACATCCGAGTACCTCCCTTCCTGGCGGCGAGTGGTCTTAATTTAGATTTAAATAATCCTAATGAATTAGATATCTTTTTAAATTTTATAGGTGATGATTTGTGGGATATAATAGTCAAGGAAAGTAATCGTTATGCGCAGCAGAAGCTAGGTGATCGATTTGCAAATTTTCATCGCATCACGCGCGTAGAATTAAAGGCCTTTATAGGAATAAATATAATTATGGGGATAATGCGGCTCCCAAATTATGCTTTATTTTGGTCAACAGATGATTTTTTTGGTAACAAAGGTATTAAAAGGACCATGACTAAGAATAGGTTCGAAGAATTAAGTTGTTATTTGCATTTTAGTGATTCAACTAAGGAACCCGCTCGAGGTGATGTAAATTACGATCGTCTTTTCAAAGTTAGAACTGTAATTGATTATGTCCGTGGTAAATGCGAAAATAACTTAAATCCCTCAAAGAATATTTCTGTAGACGAAGGAATGATAGCTTTTAGGGGTAGACTATCATTTAGGCAGTACATGCCAGCCAAACCAACTAAGTATGGAATTAAGGTTTGGATGGCCGCTGATTCTAGCAATGGTTACGTTTTGAATTTTGATGTGTACTTAGGAAAGGAGGCTAATCAGCGCAGAATTTATGGCCTAGGTTATGATGTTGTAACTAAATTAATACGACCCTACATGAATAAGAATCATCATATCTATTTTGATAATTTTTTTAGTTCGGTAACTTTATTAGAACACTTAGAGACAAACGGTACTTACGCTTGTGCCACCGTAAGATGTAATCGTAGAGACTTACCGCAATGCGCTAGAGAAAAATTGCGTCCAGGAGAAAAGGTAGTTAGCCAGAAAGGATGTGTAGTTTTCACCAAATGGCATGATAAGAGAGATGTTAGTGTAATCTCCAGTAATTGTAGTCCTTTAGCAGTAGATGTAGTTGTAAGTAGGCGAAATCAGAATGTCTCGAAGCCAGCAGTAGTTGATTTGTATAACAAGCACATGGGGGGTGTTGATCGTGCAGATCAAATTCGGCAATATTATTCTGTAGGTCGTTCCTCGTATAAATGGTATAGGTATCTGTTTTGGTTATTGATTGATATTTCAATCTGTAATTCTTTTATTTTGTATAATAGTTACCGGGCTGGGCAAGGGCAGGGTAAAGTAAAGCAACTACTTTTTAGGACTAATTTAGCTAAACAATTGATCGGGGGATTTTCTTCTGCCGCTTCGGCAGCTCATTCAACTAAGCGCCGCAAGATTGAAAATCTGTCGCTCGAGGTAGAAAATGCGAATAGGCATTTCATCGAGAGAATTAATGGGAGAAAGAAAGTTTGTGTTCAGTGTAGGAGGGTAGGTAGAAGAACCGAGGGCGGGCATAAAGTGCAGAGTAGTTTTAAGTGTTTGCAGTGTGATGTAGCGCTTTGCAAAACTTGCTTCCACGATTACCACGCGGGTTGAAGCTTTCTTCATATCTTGAGTCCTCAGTATCCGATCTGACGCGAAACAAGTGGTATATTTGCGAAACGTCGATGAGTTCTGAATTTTATGAAATGTTTGTTGTGATTATTTGGCTTTTTTTGCCCTTTTTGACCTCTTTGTTTAGGTAATTTGTTTGGCCGCGGTTTAGCTTTTCATTATGCTAATTCGGTTTCCGCGTGGCTCATATTACGCATTTGGATTTTCTCACTTCTCCGAAAAGGTTTTGGGCTTTATTTGGTGACATTTCAGCTACGTTTGGCTGCCATTTGTCTTTTCGAATTTCAAATAAACGTTGTTTGGAAACCCTTTATGTGTGTGTTGTCATTGCTCCGATTGCATGTGCTTTTCCTTTCTTGAAGCGAAAGCGCTTTGACTTTGCCTTTGTGAGTTTTCGTGCACGCTGTCATGCAGCTTCAACTTTTCTTTCTTTCCCCATCCTCAGGGGCCTTGAGTCTGACTGATCTGAAAGAAAACTTGAATAAACACTGGTTAATATCAGCTACAGTGTAAATACAGCTGATTTTTACCCATTTATGCCTTGTTTGTGTAACTTTGCTGCGGTGTTGTTCAACCTGTTGAATATCATTTTTTTTTGTCTGACGCGCGGTGAAGAAATCATTTGATTTTCATCCTTCTCTCGTCCCTGTCCAGTGTTTTTTGTGCGCTAGTTGCTGTCATTTTTACATATTCTGGCGGCTAATTTATTACACTTGAAGATAAAGTTCAGTTGGAAACCCGATCTCGTCCTTGGTTCTACTGCGCATATGGTTTATTTCAAGCATTCGCGTAACGCAGTGTTTACTCCAAAAAAGCCAGGGAATTGCCATGGTGTCACGCGCAAAAGTCCCAGGAGTCAATGGGTTAATATTAAAAGCTACTGGCCAAAGAGTGTGAGGTAACAGTCCTAGTAAAATGTTAGAAATGAATTTCTATTTTGTTTGAAAGAGCGTCAACTTAAAATTTATACTCATTCTGGCATGCCGTCAATATTTTATATACAGCCAACTGGAATCTGATTTTGGCCTTAAAGTACATGATTGCAGGAATATGTGTAAGCTAAGTTAAAGCAGACACTTATTGGGCTTTTTTTTCTGTAAAACATATTGGTATCATGAAATGGAAAAATTCTGTTTTCCTTTTGGAAAGGGATAACTGAGATAGAGCTGAAAGAATTTTTGGCCCTTCTTTCAAGTCTTAGAACAGTTTTTAGAAGAATAGTATATCATTTACATTAATTTTTGTGTAGTTCAGAATTGACTAGACAACACTCCCTCCTCCATGAAATTTTCACAATCATAGTATAACTAATTCATTTTTCACCATTACAGGGAGTTCTGCAAGAGAATGGACCCCCATTTACCATTCTATTATTGGACATTAAATGAGCGCTACTCTGAGGAGGCATATCCCTCTTTTGATTTACGGCCAGACTTTGGAGATGCTGATGATGACCGCAATCACCCCTTACGGCTTCACAGGTTAAGACTTAATCAGAGAGAAGATGGTGCCATTTTTGTTGTTGAAAGAGCTTATCTCCCAGCTCGCCATCGTCAAACCATTCGCCAGTCTTTTCACAGGCCTGGAAATTACCTCCCACCACCCCCATGAATTGGTCCCTTTGTAAATGCAGCAAGTCATTTATAAAGTACTCTTTACTAAAGAAATAAAAAACGCACCCGAGTGCATTGTTGAGTTACATAAGCACACAGGAATTTTTAAGAACACGAGAGAAGTGCATAGAGAAGCACGAGATGCAGCCGAGTGCTTTTCGCACTTCTCGAGTGCTCTTAAAAATTCCCAAGTGCTTATCAACAATGCACGAGGAGAAAGTTTTTTCTTTTATGAAATGTTAAAGAAATTGCGCGCGCTAAAACTTGTGATGTAAGCAGCATACATTATAACTCGATAAAGCACGCGCGTGACATATGCAGCATGCTTTATGGGACTATAATGAGTTCAAATTGACCAATCATAGCACGCGCAATTCATTGACCATTTTATAATTTAATTAAATAACCATAAGTGCATCAGTCGATTTGTATTTATTTAGACCAGGTAATTCGTAAAACTCAGTGAAAAATGGAAAAAAATTGGTGTGTACTTGACACATTGAAACTGGTCCATTATGAGAAGAGTTTTTTATTAATTTACACAGTAATATGTGATGTATGCTGTGAAGATCATAACTGGGCACCAACATTTACTGAGAGAGCAGTGGAAATAAATTCAGATAGTTTATAATCAACAGTAAAGAAGCTTTATTCAAGCTTACAATAAAATCAAACACAATTACATGCAGTTCTAGGAAAACCTGGTTTATACCTAATGCCATAGGTAGTCCTTAAACTAAAGTACAAATTTAAAGTGATTGAAATTTGGAAAGCTTTGCAAGACTTCTTTATACATAATGTAAATACTCACAGAAATTGATGAGATAAAATGCTAAGTTGGGGTGCTGTCCTTGAAATCATTTTTGTTTGTTTTTAAATAATAAACCCAGGGCATTTGGTAATTGTTCTGTACACACAAAAATGCCCTAGTAATATCAATCACCCTTGTTAGATCTCCAGACCCATAATAAATGTAAAAGAACTGATTAAAGAAATGTAAAGGTCCACTTTCACCCTAGGTGCCTTGCGTGCCAAGGAAAAGTTTTCATATATGAGATTTGTACCCGGTCATTTTATGTGAGCGAAATGTTTCAAACACGTTCCTTCCTTGTTATATTGAGATAAGTAGTTAACATGCATTACGGTTAAAGTGAATTGACTGTTCACCATCAATTTTTACTAGAAGTTCTCCAGGTTAGAGTGTTTTGGGAAAAGAGCTCACTTTTCGAAACAAAAACAAATGGTCGCAAGGCAAATCAGTTGAGAGTGGGCCTTTAATTTAGAAATGGGGTCTTCAATGTCAACTTTGGAATAAATTTAAAACATCTTCAATTTGAGGTTTTTTGTTCTTGGGAAAAAATGACCTCAACAGTTATTATATTTGAGACTGTCAAATAATTTTAGTTAACCAGTGTAACAGTGTGCAAAGAAGTCAGTGTCTGCTAGCAGGCTAGTGGACTTAATTTTTCAGTTCAATGTTTTTTCAGCATATCTTTCAGGCTAGAAATTCCTGGTTCAAGGAATTCAGTTTCTTTGCATCCTGGCAGAACATGTAGAATTAACCTTAAAATCAAACTTTTGAGAGTTTCAATTTTAAAAAAACTTTTCCACTGTGCAAGATGCTTTACAGAATTTATAATTGCTAATGGTAGACCAACAAAAACAGGAAATTAAATTATTGTAAAGAAGTATTTACAAGCAAACAGATCATTGCAGTTGTCGTCCATTACAAATGGTAAGGTAACAGATTTTCCAAGCCAGCTAGTCCCTTTTCTGCTAGTGAAAACTAGAAATAAAAAACAATCAAATATCCTCATTACATTTATACGAGTCCCTGTTTTTCAACCATTTGCCTGTCTTGGTAACTGTCACCGAGGCAAAGTATTTAAAGCTAGCAATTGGAACAATGTACTGATATCTGATGGAGCTAACTGCCATCTTGGTTATTTCTTTGTTCTTGATGGCCTCAGTGACTTTGGCAATTTTCACACCAGGAACATAGCCCACTGGTTTCCAAGTACCTTCGTGGCAAGCATGCACCAGAATTGCATTTTCATCCCTCCTGTTGACGGGTTCGAAACTCAGTTGAATGGTAAGTGGCTCCTTATTAATCATTTTCAGTTTACAAAGTTTGAGGGCAGTTTGAAAATGTTCGTGGTACGGAACTCCCTTTCAAAGTAAATGTCTCTGTATAAAATTCTTCTCCAGTAGTTGTGTTATCTGGACCGAATAATTTATCAATGTCGCTGTCTTCAATTGCAACGGTTTCAAAGAAATCATCATCCAAATCAAGATCTGCTGCTTGTTCTTCTTCGTCTTCGTGTTCATCTTCTTCTGAGCCATTTTCTTCGTCACATAACGAAAGGTTTTGTAATTTCGAAGCAGTTGCTGTAGCTGCCGCGGAGCACGAAGACAACAAAATCATTCCTTGATAATTCGAGCAATTGCAGTTAATGCTCCTCGGATCCAGGTAAGGCATAGAGGCGATTGAGTTAACAGTGCATGGGACACTGGCTTTGACAGAGCACTGTGAGGCAGTCAAAGATCTATTGACTTTTCCCACGTTAAAATCCCAAATCATCAACACTTCTTCGTCCTCGTCCACTTCATCTGGGTGAATCTGCAATTCGCACGAACTTCGATCAAAATAACGCACTTTATAAACTACCAAGAATTTCGATGACAGAACCCAAACTGATCAATACATTTCTGAATTCTTACCTGGAATTCAACACTGGAAAGAACCTCTATAACGCAGGGCGAGGGAATATTTCTCACTTTCTCGATGACACGCTCGCATTCAGGAAACACAACTAAACGTCGCTCCGATAGAAATCCAGGGAAACTCACATGACCAAACAAGCATTTCAGCTTGAGAAAAGGTAAACTAGGTACTGTGAGTTCAGAAACGAAGTCAGGATCGATACAATACAGATATAACATGCTTGATTTGTAAAACATTGGAGCTTGCCACGCTTGTTCTTCGAATGCGTCCATGTTGAAATGATGAGATCATGTGACCTAGGCCAGTTGATAATATAGTGTGAAGCGAAGGATTCTGGGATATCTGATTTCCCCCCCTTATGAATCTCGTTGTTTGTCTAAAAAAATGTCACAAACAAATTTTGTAAGTTGTATATCCAACAAAATTATATGCACCTCAGTGGCAATTTTACAGGTAGCCTTAAAAAGTTTCTATCACTCCACTTCATCCCACCCCACCTTATCCCAAATGCCACCACCTACCCAAGTCCCACTAAACAATTCAGAATTGGCAACACCTTTACAATGTAAAAGTTGCATGTTTTGATCAGATTGCATCGAAAAACGTTGCTAGAAATAAAATTATTTAACAGAAAATGGAAAGCCTTTAGACTCAACATACCATTTTATTGCCTTTTATGTAATATCAACATTCTTTTTTCCTTTTGCAGGTTTCATCTGATAGCTGTGCAGAGTACTTTGCATTTTGTGGCTACATGTAATAAAACTTAGTATCACATTTGTTTCTCTGCATTTAGCTAGCACAGAAAATTGAAACGATTTAAACGTTCAGTGTTAACAACCTTGTATAAACATGTAATGCAGCAATAAACAAAGTCTGACTGAAGATGTTTTGTGTCCTGTAAACAACTGTCACAAAAGTATCCAACCTGAGTTGATTAATGTAGTAACAACACAACAGGGGGGGTTGGAGGGAGATGAGGGGGTGGGTGGGTTGGCCTTATAGGAAAATGTTTCCAACAGCTACCAAGAAAACAATAAATTGCTTACACAATCATGGTGGTAGTGCTTATTACCGGTAGCTCTTGTTATCAGAACTGCCCTCTTTCTTGAATAACAGCAATATCAACTTATAAACAGAAGAGTGAAATCAGCCTTGGTTGCTTTTTTGAAGGCCACCAAAATAATGACCAAATTGTCCAACAGTAACTGATTAACAAATATGACCATTTAGTGCTAACAGTGCATTATAATAATGGGTGACATCAGTTATGAAGATAACTCTGAATGCCACTAACCAACACCTGTTGCTCTGTTGCTGTGAAGCCCATGCTGTTGAGCATAACACCCCCAAAGTGGGGATGCGAAAGGGCAAACAGTAAGGGTCCGTCTACATCATTTGTTTGAAATACTTGAGCTAAGTGACCAATGACCAAACGACCAAATGACCAATGACCAATGACCAAATTGTCCAACAGTAACTGATTAACAAATATGACCATTTAGTGCTAACAGTGCATTGTAATAATGGGTGACATCAGTTATGAAGATAACTCTGAATGCCACTAACCAACACCTGTTGCTCCCAAAGTGGGGATGCGAAAGGGCAAACAGTAAGGGTCCGTCTACATCATTTGTTTGAAATACTTGAGCTAAGTGACCAAGTCCTAAAGACGTTAAAAATTCACAACACTCTTCTAAATTAAAATCCTTGAGATGTTTTCCTTGAAAGGGTTCACTTGGAGATGAAGAAAAGCTTCGCTTGGAGAGGAATTTATGCTGCTTTCCTGTATAGGGCTACAAAAGAAATTGCAAAAATTGTAACGCTCATAGAAGAGACCTACTATCAGGAAAACTAATTTGAAAGCTGAATAATTCACAATAAGGGAAACAGGTGTCTACTGAAGTTAATAACAGCCAGAAGCCTAACTTCCACATGGGTTTATTGTACAAGAATTAGGTTTCAATTACCTATCTGTTTTAGTATATAAAAAAGTAGAACCATTGAAAATAAGAAAACAAAATAACTTGACTGTATGTCTCATGATTTCATAGTGTCAACCATTTCTGTACTTTGTAATATCAATTCTGGCTTTTGTTTGCTCCTAAATGATGCAAAATAATGTTTGGACTGACATCAGTGACAAGGGGTAAAACAAGCACATAAAGTTTACCTGGTTTTGCAATAAAGCAACATTAGATGACATCATAGTCAGCAGGGTTTTCTGAAACATCTCTGCTCGCCTACTTTCAGCTTCCATGCTTTGCTGGTGTTGCAACATCATCAGTTCAATAATGCTTCTGTCAGATTTTCCACCTTCAGGGCTAGTGGTGCTGGAGGAGGTAGTAGTGCTGGAGGATGCACTTCTTTTTCTGCTTTTGGGGGGAATGATGACCTGCTCAAGGTGTTCCTCCCACTGTGGTTCCTCCCCCACTCCAGAACATTTACCATCCATGATCATGTCAGTCCAAAGTTTAAGGTGCTTTACTCCGTATCTCCAAAGTAAGCCTTTGCTCTCCAGATCTCGCACCAAGTTTACATGTATTTCGTTCCACAATTCATTTTGCTCCTGTGTCTTCTCCCCACGTTGCATATCCAGTTTTCTTCTTCTCTTGTTTGCATTATTGCTGTCAACTGACATAAAATATTTTTTTAACTTAAATAGCATTTTAATAGTCTAAAATAACATTCTTGACAATTCTTTCCTTTGACTAAGCCTGAATGAAATAACATTGTTGTCCCTTATGTGTGTACAGTAAACTCTCTCAAAATTGACATTAAGACAGACACCTCTATAGAGGTGGAAATATTTGGCTGGCTTGTCCCAGCCCAATATTTACTTCATTGTTTCTCAGTGACTGATTTCTCTTTACACAAAACCTGTCATGTATTGAAAAATTCAAATCATACATATACCTGGAGAGGAATTACTGACATTAACCACTGTGCAAGCTATCCTAATAGATCCTGTCCCATATTCCTTCTTGCATGTTTCCAAATCTTCTTCTGTTTTCAGCAAAACAGGTTGTTTGTTACCCTTTCTCAACCAATAGATTGCTTTCCTTGGAACATAGACAACATCGTCGTTACCAATTTTCACCAGAGACTCTGTTATCGTAGACAGCTTTGCACTTCTTTCCACATTGTGAATAATTTCGCAAGTGTTTGAGATTTTACCTGTCCCCTCCTCTATCTGATGGACAAAAATGTCGTACTTTTTTTTAACTAGACGAGCAGACCTGCGAGGGGTTACTGTGTGTGCAGGTGTATCTGAAGAAAAAATAATCATTTTAATATGCAGCTCACCCAACTGAAACATGGAAGGCTTATGAGATATCAAAACAGTTTACAGCACTACAACCCTTCCCGCCCCCCAAAAAAGTTGTTATTAGTAAATGCAATTGAAAGGTGATCTTCACTGTAATTTTTAACCTTTCCACGCCAAAGACACCTAAAAAGGGCCACTGCACAGCATTCTTACAGATAATTATATATTTCTAAACGGTTCGGTACCTGTACATTTGGGCCACGTGAGCGCTACACGTTCGGCAGTCATCGGAAGCCACTGGAAATTTGATTGACGGCAGCGAAAATGTAACCGTTGCGCGAGGTTTAAATTTCAGAGTTCGCATTTCACTGAAAACCGCAACAAAGGAATTTATCCAAAAAGTAGCAGCTGATTCTCCACAGTATGAGTTAAGTGGCACTGAGAAGAATATCACCACTCTTCAAAGATACCTCAAGACGAAATTTTCACGAGGTATTTTCATGTTTGTCATACATGTATTGCATACTCTTAGGTTACAGTCATGTAAAGTTGTTTCTGCTGAATGTCTTTTGTCTCTTGCAAATGCTCCAACTTTGAACAGTTGACACATTTCAGACTATTTTCCATTTTGTTTAGTATAATGAGTAGTAGTAAAAACAATGTGTACTGATTGTGATTCAACCGTTACTCTGACAAGTATCAAAACATCATAGACTAACATTGTTGCATTTGTTATTGTCATTTCCTAGTGACAACTGAACCTTGTACATAGTGAGTGGTGATAACAAAATTTGGGGGATGATTGCATACCTTGCTTAGTGGCATTATACCAAGAATCACCTATTTGGGGAATTTTTTTAGTTTCCGTAATGAAAATAGTTAAGAGCATTTTTCAATCGAGTGTCACAAAACAAAAACCATGGTAACCACTCTGGTCAATTACAAAGGACACAGACAATCCAGTGAACCAATCAAAACTTGAAGCAAATACACTAAGCTGGCATGAAGTGCAGGGAAATGTGCTTGAGCGAATCACAACTGGTTTTGGTTTTACTTCTGATTGGCTGAGAAAGTGGCGCAAGTTTATTGAGCCAATCACTAAGCATAATAACGCAAAAACAAAACAACCCTGAATTACTTCCAACAGTCAAGTGAAAACCACTCTATTGCAGTGTTTACTATGGCAGGTTTATTATTATTTTCTTACTATTTGTCTCTTGTCTCAAATCAAGGCACAGAATCATTGCAGCTGTCTGGAATTGTGCATGAGTCATGCCTTTGGCACCTGCACCCAAAACCATTATGACTGGTCAGTTGAATTTGGCGTGTATTATGACATCCATTCCCTCGTGTCTGCTGCAATTGTCACCACCCCGGCAGAGAAACAGACAGCCTATTCACAGCAGTTTGAAGAAATCACAAGTACTTTCTGGGCCTATGTTGGGCACATTTTAAGGACAAAACACCAAGGCGATTACTACAGGTAGGAAATAAATGCTTTGTTATCAGTCGAGGGAAGGGTAGTGGGCAGTTTGTTTTGTATCTTGCAGATGCCTCTCTAACAACCAGTGAGGCACATTGCTTACCAAATTCACTAACGGCCGGGGCACCTCTTTATTGCTTGTCACCTTCCAATTCATTGAAGCTTAATTGCCTGTGACAATTTTTTTGTTCAATTAAGTAATAGGATAAAAATAATCAGATGCTCTTCTTGTAGGCTTCCTTTTAAACAAAGGATCCAACTTCATATAATGTTTTGTTTACTCTTCAGGCTTCAGTGTCAGCATACGTGTACCTATAGCTGTTCAAAGGTTTGAAACTTTCTTACAAAGATTTTTATTTTTGTGACAAGTCGAAATCCTGTTTTATTTTTTAAGGTTTGTATTGAAAAATCTTAAACCTGGGGAAGCTGTTGTCATAATGAACTATAAAATGAAACTGGAACTGTGTATGCGTGCCCGTGAGTTCCAGCGGGATTGATATAGGAAGCATGGAATTTCCCTGCATGGATTCTATGTCATAGCACAAGCTGCTGTTGGTGAAAGAAGGATTGATGTGCTGGACCTTTGGTGCGATGACACCAAGCAAGATGCTTGGTTCACCCAATCTGCCCTTGACGTTGGCTTTGCTTGGATGGAAAAAGTGTTTCCAAATTTTCAAGTTTACTTATTTTCTGGTAAGTGAATGGACTCAAAATTTTATTGTTCCTTGTTTGTAGGGTTACTTCTTGGACTACACATGTTATTGCTTTCTTTCTGTGAAACTCTCATACATTAAATAATTTCTAGCTTTCTTTTTGGCTGTTTTGTCTTTTAACCCTCAGCTAAAAAATGACAAGATTTTTCATCTACTAAAGACTTGCAAACCAGAGTAGTGAATCTTTTCAAAGTGGCATTTCAAAAAATTACCATTGCAATTTTTTTACAGATAATGGTCCTCATTACCATAACTCCGCTGTCCTCACATATCTAGCTGAGGTGAATGCTGTGTTTGGAATAGAGTTGGTTGAATACAACAACTTTGAAGCTCGTGAGGGAAAGACGGTCCTTGATACTCATTTTGCTCATGTGTCCCATAAGTTAGTGCGCTGGTTCCGTGTTGGAAATGATTTGAAGTCTGGGGAACAGCTAGAGGATCTGTTGGAGGTAAGGGATAACATGGCCCTTGACAGAAATATTAATCTCATTAAGGAAATAGTTGATGCACCTGAGTTCAAGATGAATGAAGTGCATACAGAAAGACAATGAGTAGCCACACTTGTTGAGAGTTCTTAAAACTGCCCAGGTGCTTATATAATATACAATGCATAAGGAACAAGTTGACCACTGACATTATTAAATGCTTAAGAAATTGTGCACACTCAAACTCATGATGTAAGCATTGTGCATTAGAACTCCATAAAGCATGCACGGGACTTGAAGTAGGGCTCATGCTTTTTGGAGATCTCAAGAACATAAGCTGTCCAATTGTAACATGCATGATTCCTTGAACATGGTATGAATAATTATGTGATTTGATGTATTCCTGGAGATGCTTGTGGGTGTTCATGCCTGATTCTTTCTGTAAACAAGTTCATGAACACTGTATTGTATTGTTGATATCTTTGTGTTTTGGCCTAATCCAGTCTTTTTGGTTATGACATTGGATGTGTTTTGGTTTAAATTTATCTTTGGTCTAACATTGTACAAACCAGTTTTAAAATTTTAAACCAAAGATAAACAAAAACCACAACATATGAATGACCAGTTTTCACCTACAAACCCAAAGTTGAAACTTGTTTATTGAAAAAGAAAAATACTTTGAATGTTCTATTTCAGACAATGAAGGATGTCAGGTGCAGAAAACTGGTCATTGACAGATCAAAGGCTCCTGGAAAAGTAGGCACCTTTAAAGACATCTCTCTGTTTGGGAATTTCAAGTATCCAAATGATGGACCATATCAGGGTGGGATAACAGCAAAGTCTATTGCTGGTTACGGAAAAGTGGTAAGTAAAACCAAAACACAGATGCAAGCCATCTCCCCTAGAAGTGTGCCAATTGCAGGGTCTACAGGTGCTACAACATCAGATGACGTATGGCGACCTTCTGAGGAAACTGTGGATGGACAGCAGGAAGGAGATGACACATACTCTGTTCAGTTCATCCAGCTCACCTCAGATGCCTCTGGAAATGAAAGCCTTACACCTATTGACAATAGCACCAGGGTTCAAGCAGATGACAGACCATCGTCTGGGTTTGCCCTAAAACAAGGAGGGGCTAAAAGAGTGACCTTCTCCAAAGAGCAAAAGGACATCATGATTCTCTTCTATGAGAAACAGAGGACATCTTAAATTAGAGCAAATCCCGCTGGTGTCATTGAAGCGATGAAAGAAGCTGGTATTACTCCGTTGAAGGAGTCGCAAATAAAGAGCTGGTGAAGTACTTACCATCGCAAACAAAAGCAGTAGGTAGAGGACATGATGGAAGAAGCGAGACTTCTACGGTCACAACACGAAGGTATGTAGGAATGATTTGCTGTTTTAGGTGTTTTGTTGTGAGGTCCATTTAGCTACATATGGCCAACTTGTTTCCTAAAGGTAATTATTTATTAATCATGACACAACAAGGAATACATAAAATTGGGTTGCTGTGGTAACTAACTTTTTCATAGACTAGACTCTGATCTATTTAGCTTTTGTCTTTGTGTACACCAGGCAGCAGCTTTCAATGTAACTTATTATAATAGAAACTTACATGTGCCATTTTGGTTTGTTTGAAAGGGGGAGACATGCCACAAACTATCAACTCTACAGGCCCAGTTGAGAGGGAGGATAGGAGGGAGGAATCAAATTGTCCAGCAGGCTCTAGCCAGACAGGAGCAGCAGCTGGCAGTACTCAGCATGCTAGCGCCAATTCAGCACACACATCTGTTTCAGTCCCTGATGTACCAAATGCCACACCATCCACTCCAAGTCGACTGTCAACTGGAGTAAGACCAACAGGACTGATAAGGGGCAGTCCCTCTTCATATGTAGCCGGTGTTGTGGGATGGACTTTCACAGAATCACCGTCAACTATCCAGAGAAGGACAGGCAGTAATGCTTGTGCCTTCACTGTCTTACTCATGGGGAAACAATGGATGGAGGAGCACTTGCTTTGGCCAACAGGGGACATTCTAGCTGAGTCATGGAGGAAATCATTAGTTGAAGCAATGATCAAAGGAAACAAAATACACGATGACTTGTTTGATCATCAAGCAGTTGATCTTGATGTTGAAGATGCGGTTGCTTTAGCAGATAATGAATGTGGGGTGCAGGGTGTTGGACAGCAAACGGACATCTTTGGTGTCAATCCAGTTCATCAGTTGGCTAATGCATTGATTCAAGAGGCCCAGGATAACGCATCGAAATCATGCTGTGTTCTAACGTCTGAAAAGCGAACCATGCTTTTAGTAGTGAACTGTGATAGCTCTGCAATCGATTCGCATAGTCATGGCAATGATGGAGCTATCATAGCGTGCAGTCAAGCAGGCTGTATACATCTGCTAGCTCAATGGCTAGATGCTATGATGAACGATATCTGGCAAAAACCTCTTGCTGTTGCAACCATTACAAAGATTGTTTATTTTTAAGAACATAATTACTTATGGTACTGTTGATGGGATTATGTTTCCATTGAATCATTTCTCCTTTGGAGAATTTCATTTTTATTGACACGTTTGTTGAAGCACTGATACTATGAAGAAAAAAGTATGTATTGGGCACTATATATATATAGTTGTAAAAGGGGTGAGATAAATCCTGAATGTTCTCAATTTATAAATAAATTAAAAATTCAATGGAAAATTGAGATTTCAAGTTAAAACCGATCTCTCCTTTTTGATACTTTGTCAACAGACATTCTCTTATGCTTCTCCCTTTGTACCTTCTCTTTATTATTTTTTTTCCATAAGAAATATTATTGTAAGCACTATTGTGTTAATACTAGAATGAAACATTGTAAGTGACACCAGGCAAAACCACTATAAAAATAGTAAGTCAACACACTGCAATGTAAGATTTGTAGGCAATATTATGATAAGAAAACTAAGGTACGTAATGTTGTGTAAGTAGGTCATTCTCCGTTGTATTGTAAGTTGTATAATTATTTTGTAGCGTAAATCTTGCAGGTCGGCACTAATTTTTTTTCTTGTTTGCTTTCCCTTTTTTTTCCTCTTTTTGTATTTTGTTGTTGTAGTTGTCATTGTTGTAGTGTGATTGCAAATTAAAAAAAATAAAATAAAATAAAATAAAAAATAAAAAATATATATATATATATATATTGGGCACTATCGAGGCTTAGAAGGTATAATCCATGGATTCATTCCATGCATTTTATTATTGAATGAATAAATGCAAAAGTTAAAGATGAATTATCTCAACCTACGAATAATTTGCAGTCAATTCTGGTTTTGACCCAAAATGATCAAACTCTAAGCTCAGTAAGGAAAATGGTCACAACAAGTGTACTCAACGAGAACCCACCTTGTGTAGGGGTGGGGGGGGGGGGCTCCACAAGATTTCCTGGCTGATTAGGGAAATGGACAAAATTTGTTGGCCTCAAAATTCGAGTTGTGACTTCCATATAGTGTGCATGAAGCTTGCATAATTGCTGGAGAAATGGCACAAGGAGGTTTGATTCTTTTTCTTAGTTTATGCTCCTAATAGAGTAGGGGCTATACGAACAAGGCAACATCTTAAAGGGTGCAGAAGAGGGGTACACGAAAAGACCGCCTGTCTTTTCCTGAGTGTTGGGTCCTGTCTAAGTACAATAGTTTTGGCCATTTCCCCATATGAATTCTTTTTCTTATCAACACCATAAGTAGTGAAGAGGTCAGAAAATTATTTTCAGATATGCTCAATCTATTGGCCCAGTATTCTGTAAAGTTTACAATTTAAAAAAGTTTATTTAACCGTGGAATTTTTTTTAAACATTGCAATCAGGCAAGGTGATTAAGACAAATATTTATGCATTGGTGCTGACATTCGATAACAAACGAACTCAGGAAAACATCTTGATAGTAATCCATAGCAAACAGCATCAGACCCTGCCAATTCCTACATGTAGCTCCGTCAATTATCAATTACAGTATTATCAGCAAAACTGATCATCGATTAACATGTTAGAATAACCTCATGCCAATTTCTCTTATGGGACATTCTCACCCCCAATGGAGAGTCTGTTCCGGGTTCAATGTTGCGGTTCATAAGACCCTGGTACAGCGCATCAGAGAGCTAGTTAAAACATTGGAATATCCAATATTTTTGGAACATATGATTTTTGACTATCTAGAAGAGTGAGAAGGCCCTGGGACAAAGTTCACCCTGTACCCCTTTGATATACTGTGAAAGTTTTATTGATCAGTGACATAAATAACCAGGCATAGTCAATCGATAGAAATCAATATCGGGAATCAATCGATACAATCGATGTTAGGTAATCGATTACAATCAAACTCACAGAAAAAAATAATATCGATTGAGAAATAAAAGAACACGAATTTATGGTAGTTTTGGATGGACCATCAGATATTTGAACGGAGATGGGTTATTTGTCGTGGGAAGAAACTTTTCAGCCTTGGGCTGTGTATGACTTTATATGAAGCCATTCTTTTCTTGTACAGGATTTTTTTTTGCTTATTGCCCCCTCCCCCACCACCACATCCCCCCCCCCCCCCCCCCGCGATGACCCTCCTCCAAAATATAATGGTCCATCCCTTGGAAGAAAGTTCTGCTCTAGGATGACATTTTACCTTTCCCCCTCTTTCTCTTACTTTGTTTCTGTTGTAGTTTACATATAAAACTGAACAACCCAAACAAGTATAAAGAAGTGGAAATTCATGCAAGTCAAACGATGAGATGAGATTGACCGCATGTTTACAGGTTGTA
Source organism: Siderastrea radians (assembly GCA_964017195.1). Taxonomy (NCBI): domain Eukaryota; kingdom Metazoa; phylum Cnidaria; class Anthozoa; order Scleractinia; family Rhizangiidae; genus Siderastrea; species Siderastrea radians. The sequence goes on along the minus strand of OZ024888.1, from coordinate 30,007,891 downwards.
TCTGTTTAGAAACAAAGCAATGACTGCTCGGATTTGATTGTAGCTCAGTTGGGTATTGTCTCTGATTTCCCTTAAGGTAACACTGCTCCTACACAGGAATTCAAAACTCTTTCTATGGATTCCACATTGACATTCATCTCAGTGACCAAGTGCTCGTTTATCTCCTTTCCAGCCGCCCCGTCAGCAATCATGTCGATTACATAAATTTGCGCCGTTGCCTCTGCCACACCAGCGGTTCTCGCTATTCTGTCAAAGGTCTCACCATCCAGCCATCTGGTGAATGCACTTCGCTTCTTAGGGAAGGTTGTTATTTTCCCATAAATTCTGCGCAACTCGCTGACCTGTTTAACAGCAGAGTAAAAAAATTATTCCTGAGAAAGGCGGACTTTCTCAAATTAGGCTATATAAAGCGCACTGAATGAACAACGTGCAAAATGTTTTTGCAAACACCTCAATCGTAAAAACTATAAGGGCCGCGTTAAGACCGGCTTACCGAAATATTTCTTCCACGTTTGATCTCCCTTTGCGATTCATCTTGGCTCGGATTGACCCTTTTTCTGTTGGCAAAGATTCATGGAGGAACACTTTTGCGAGTCTAGGCAATTACACTCACCTTTGCTCCATTTCAAAACACAGACAAGGTAAATGGCGTAAAACTGTGTGAACACGTGAACCAAAATCAGTTCCCCAAAACGAAGAAAACAAGAGACAGTGTTTTGGAAGTCTGTATGTATCTTTCCAATTTTGACACTCTTCTATTGAAACGACAGACCATATAGACTGTGATTTTCACACATGAAAGAAAGGAAACAAAGAAAGAACTGTTTCTTGAAAGAGTCGCTGCCAAAAATTGTAGGTGCGAAAATCTTGTGCCGAACACAACGCTGACGCAAGTCTGATCTGCTACATGCGAAAATGGAAATCTCTTCGGTCATCTTGGCTTCTGTGTTTAGATTTCTAAACCTGACTGACTTAGCTAGGGCCGCGGCAACTTGTTTTGAGTGGTGGAGTGTAATCAAGAGGTATGGCCTAATGGAACAGGACTGGGAGAAGCTGGATCTTTTGGGAACAGGAAAGTTATACTGTTTCATTACACGAAGAGCATTTGAAGCGCTCACAGGCCTCAATATAGCTTCCACACAGCTTACAAATCGCCATTTCCAGCAATTGATGGAATCTGCAACCGGCCTACAACACCTGGACATTTCAAACTGCCCAGCGCTGGAAAAAATCGCCATTTTCAAAGCCAAAGAAAACCTAGGAGAACTGGTGAATATCGCGGTTTCTGGGAATACGCAATTCACTATTCTCGCCATCACGGGCTTGTGCTCCTGTCCTGAACTTGTGACGAAAAGAAGCACATGGACTCGAGTTCAGCGCAGAAGAACTATTATTCTTATCAAAAATGTTCTCAATTGGAAGGGGCGATTTACGTCTTGAAATGGAGGAAGGCTGCAATGCTCTGGAGGTCGTGAACGAATTGCAACGTGAAATCTTTCATTAAGAACTTTTATTGACATTTTTTTCAAGAACATTTGTCAGGTGATGGCAAACAAACTGTGGCTTTTGCTGTCTTTTCTTTTTATGGCTACATATTTAGTTTATTGACCAGTATGTTTCAGTTTTATGGTCAGAAAGAACTGTTGACATGCGCGCTTGTTGACAGATCAATGACGAAGAACAATGAAAGCGGCTACTTGCGCAGTGTCGCATTACTAATTGCTATTGTGATTAAACATTGATTGAAAAATGTTTTTCCCATATTGTAAGGCCTTATCCTTTGACATATTTGTAGTTTTTAACATTTCCAATCGATAGGTATAGTTCAAACGATCGAAAATGCCATTGTTGTGTATAATTCACGTATTGAAATTCAAATTTCGCGCTTCAATTGTAATTAGCCAATCACTGTTAGGGATTTTTATTTAATTAAAAGATTAACACTATGAAGCCAAACGGTTGTTTTTGGATCCAGCCTGTTGATTTTTGCCTACTTCTTGTGAGAATCATTACTTAATTCGTTTGCTTACCTATCCTTTCAGAAGTCTCCAAAGAAAATCCATGTGTGCGAAGCCAAGAAACAACCTCGTCTGCTAAAAAAATCATGACTATGATCCATGGTATTCAACTGAGGTCAAGGTTTGATCGCTTGGATATGCAAAATGCTTCCGAACACTAGCTGCTAAGACACACCACCAGCAAAAGAGGACGAATTTTGGAAGGAAATCGTTTTTATACCAGAATTTCAATCATTAATGAAAGATTAACAGTGTAAAGTTGAGTGAACGAATCAAAAGACTAAACTGGCTTCGTCCAAGTTAATGTTTTACGCATTGGTGCATGCTGCTAACATTCCTCGATCCCTAAGCTACTGTGCTCAAAACCACAAGTCATGGGACTTTCATGTAATATGTGCAATGCTATCCTTGACAATTTTTCTCTACTGATCATTTCAAGCAAGGGCATAGGGAAGATCCCAACTTTTTTGTTTCATGTGGCATTAATGGATGTGGAAAAACCTGACATTTTATGGCTACAGAAACCACTTAAACAGAACACACAAAGAACTTTAACAAATTGCACGTGAAGTTACACAGCCACAGGATTTAGTACGATATAGAGACTGAAGACCCAGCAGGTGATGTATTTAGTGGGGAACCACTATCAGACGTGAAGACAAACCACCAGGTGTACAGCTCAGGAGCACTAGTGCAGCATATCTCTTGCGAATTAAGGAGACACACAATCTCTCTCAAAAAGCACTAGATGACATTGTACAGAGTACCAATACTCTTGTGTCTGCTGCTGTCAAGTCCGTATGTGTTAACATTGCGAATCAGCTTCAGAATAATGCACAAGAGGAAGATGATGTGTTGCAAAACATCACATGGCAAACTCTATTTAAGCAAAGCTCTGAAGAGGCAAGCCCATTTCAAGACCTGGAATCAGAAAACAGAGACAAGCATTTAAATGTTTGGTCTTTTCGTAAGTATGAAAAATAGTCTAAATTGCATAACACAGTACTCGCTTGCCAAGGAAGTCAATGTTTAGTTTTAAATCCAGTATAATAGAACACCTCTATTCACTGTTATACATCTTGTAATCCGTCTTATATAGGAATCTGTTAAACGTGTCCTTGGCAATTTCCATGGTCATCTACAAAAAAGGGCAACAAAGGAGAAGGGTCCAACTAAATGATAAAGTCATCGAGATCCGTTTACTTGAAAGTTTAGAGCAGTGGTTGAACAACCCTTCAATTCTGAAACAGGTGAACAGAAATGTTATTGTAATTTATTGCTGTGTTACTGTAATTTATTGTTTTACAGGGTAACTGGATTTACAATTGGACTTGCATCGATGAGAAAAGAGAAAGTGGAACTACCAAAAATTTATTGCACTGTGACTTAAGTATATCTCTAACAAGAGATCCAACATAACAAGTGGCTGAATGAGGTTTTTTATGTGCAGTGCGGTATTCTTCATTTACATGTTTTATATTCATTTCGGCATTTCTTTCTGGTTTCATAAAAATGGAGACATATTGTTCATGTCACCATGACATAGCTTGAAGCCTTTTTAAGTAACAAATAACGACACGAAGTTCGCCACCCACAGTTGTCAGCTAAGCACCCGGGTTCCAGCACAGTTTTGGCCCAGTTCACTAAGGATAACTCTCCGCTAAAAGAAATGCTGCGCTGTTGTCAATTGACTGTTTCACAATCCAAGAGCTTTCCTTCCTTCACTGCTTCTTCCCACTCTCACGGACCGCCCTCTTTGCTACAGAAGGAGCTCACTCTACCCTACGCAAGAAAACTTCCCGTCAACCTCCAGAAAAGGCCCGGAAACTCACTTCAAATTGTAGCACCTCACAGATAGTTAAAAATCCCTTCTCCCACACTTCCGCTGCCAACTCCTCTTTACCTTTCAATTTCCTCTGATGTGCGACTCTTTTTGTTAGCCACTGTGAGCTCCCTTAGCAACAACAACATTCCATCAACCCATATTACTAGATCTGGTCTACGATCAGAGATCGCACCTCCCGTAAAAGGTTTTTATGAACACTCACACTTCACTACCAACTGATGTGATACCTTTCTCTTTGTTCTCCTCCCTTCATTAGTGAACAGGATCTCTACACCTTCCCCCTTCCCGAGTGTGCCAAAAAAAACTTTAGTATTTATTTAAAAAGGAACAATAACAGAAACAGTAACAGTAACAAATAATACGATGAATATTCAGTAAATGTAAGGGAATTTTGGAAATCACTAGTCTATTTGACGTCGATAGTTTCAGTGTCACTTGCATCAATAACAAATTTTTGGGTGCAGCATCTTGGACGCCACTTCGTCAATCCCGTTGAAGGCGCTTACGTAAAAGCGGCCCTTATTGGAAGGAGGGCGCTAAATCGAACCATTATGGTAAGTCAAGTAAATCAGGAAAGTCAAGTAGGTCAAGAAAGTAGTGTTCAGCGGCATCCATTTTTACGGTCACACTTAAGGGTTTTCAGGGCCGTAGCCAGACTTTTCTGATAACGGAGGCAATTGCAAAGTGCCGAAGGGTCGAGCTTTTATGGGTGGTCTAGGGGCATGTCCCCCCCGGAAAATTTCGAAATGGAGACGCTCTGAAAAGTCATTTTCAGCGTTTTCATGGGTAAATTTCCCCCAAACATTCTCAAAATCCAAACTAACTTTAACAGCATTATGTTTGTTATTAGTGCTATTTAAAATTTAACGGTTTCAGTCAGAAATGAAATTTTAGAAGCTTGAAAAGTTATTAGCATTTGTGCCGAAAAAATATCAATCTCGTTCAAGTGCACCAGTTCAAGTATGATGGTCAGTGCTGAAGTGTACTCTCTACTTAAGGTCTCAGTTTTATTTGCGGAGAAAGCTAAAGAAGCTCCTGATCTCAATATTTGCAATGGCTGTGGAGTGATGCGGTGGACGTATGCAAGGGCAAGACAGTTCAGGCGGTCTGCGCCCACTGTTGATCTGTACCACGTCTTAATCGGTAATGAGGCTGGAGGCTGTGTACGCTGTGCTGACCCACTGGAGAAACAACTGAGCTCCCGACCAGCACATAAGGGAAGTATTAGCTGAGGTTATCACACTTTGGGGTACCAATGACGTGGTTTACTGCCAGAAATATGTTATATCATTAACTAAGTTATTTTTGACATAATATTCGCTAAAAGGTAAAATGATGTATATACAAGGCTAAAAAAGATAAAAACGGGGGTATAAACAATTAAAAGGAACCAAAACGATATACATCATAAGTTATTTTTCTATTTTAAGTTTTTAGCCACAAGGAAAAATTTTGACTGCTGCAACTGCTGCGGTTGCCTCAATACTGGCTACGGGCCTGGATTTTATTCACAAATTTAAGAGTTATAATTAACATTTTATCCTGGGTAGCTTGGTTTCGATTGATCACAGTTCTACATATCTTCAACGTTGGTGCTCACAAATTCAAACAATTATCCATTCAAACTTATATAGTCTTGGAGAGTAGCTTTTGTAAAGCTCCGCTTTTATGGGTTTCTTTTTTTTTCGAAACAGTCACTTACTTTTGGTAAAAGGTACGTATGTCTATTTCAAAAAAGGTTGCTTCAGTGAAGCATGTTTCGTAGACTGTAGTGCATCAAGATCGTTAAATTTATGGCTGCTTTTATCTAGCAATAATCCCTAAAGCAAGAGCAAATATGTATTTTTAGCGGAACTCCTCCGCGGCCGTAGGCCGCGGGAGTGGAGCCCCATAGTCATACTTAAAGGCGTGCTGGTAATTTTTTATGGTCATGGCAAGCGGAATGGCTCGCGGGCGCGTGCGCCGTACATACATACATACATACATACATACATACATACATACATACATACATACATACGTACGTACGTCGCATTTCATGACATTCTTACATGAGACAATTTTCGCTGGAAGAGCAGAGACGAAGGAAAAGAGACGGAGATAGAGAACAACAACGGAAAAGAAGGAGAAACGCCACTGAAGAACAGCGTCAAGCACCCGGTCAAGCAGAGCGGAAACGAAAACGAAAAAGACGAAGGAACAGTACAGCAGAGAGATAAAGGCAACTAGAAATAAGACGGAACGGTACTGAAGAACAACGCCAGAGGAAAACTGAGAGACGCCGACAGAGAACTGTAAACATGTCGGGTACAGTTTTCTTGATTTTTATCTATTTGTGATTGGAAATAATTTTGTACCACCGAATAATTTACGTCTACGTTTTTGTATTTTATTCTACAGATCATCAAGGGGAAAGAAGTCGTAATCGAGAACGGAGAAGAAATTTACGCCAAGGACAGCATGAAGTTACAAGGTGTTCAGTTAAAATCAATCTCCGTGCTTTAGCAAAGTTTGTTTAACAAAAAAAAATGCACTGTTACAAAAGTGAACTTTTCGTCAAAACTTAAACCGCACCTTTTACGGTATGTCATTTAATACTACTCATAGAAAGTGAAAAAAAAGAGGAAAAGAAACAAACCAAAACAAAACGAAAAAAGGGAACGCAATTTGAGGGGGTAGTGCAAAGGTGATGGTATCATGTTACAAGATTTCGCAATCTGGCCGCGCGCGTGGCTGAGAACGAGGACACAATACCTTTTCAACGTTAGAAATGAAAAGATAGGCTAAAGAAACTCGACTGCCGGTCCTAAATGCCTATTAAGTGGAATATGGATGTCTTTATTGAGAGGAGAAATATGGATTGCTTTGGCCCGATGCTTTAACTGAACCAGCGTGAAGACCTGCTTGCTGAGTTTCCCGGGTGAGTTTCTCGGAATTTTTCAATCATTTCACAGAATATCACGGTATGGGAAATTCGCTTTTATTTATCTCAACTCAACTGGCTCATTTCCAATTCCCCGTTATCTCGAACAAAGAGAAATTTGTCTTGGCTCAACTCGCTTATTTCCAATTCCCCGTTATCTCGAACAAAGAGAAACTTGTCTTGGCTTTGGTCATAAATATAATATTTCCAGTAATTTACTTTTACGACGATAACCCGCTTTTCTCAGCTTTGAAGAATACCAGTGTGTTTTGTTTTCACGGAGCAAAGTGTAGCCAGGCAAAGGAGAAAACAGCTTATGAAAGCATGCAGTGAAGTAAAAGGCGAAAACAAGTACCAACGCGAATCGTCAAGATGTTAACGTTCTTTTTAACTCTGCATCCAGTCATTGTTTACAATATCCTCGGCAAAACCCCTACCAAAATCCATGCAAGTAACGAATCGATGAAAAAGCACATCCTCATTTATGTATCTACTGAAGTAGGTCTTAAATATTTTTTGACCCTTATTCTGTTTTCTGAATTGTTTGCTTGAATTTCAATAATTTTATTTGGCTTCACTTAAGCTCAAGACCGATAAGCTTATGTGTGAATTAATTGTGTTTATCACTTATGAATTGTTTGCTTGAATTTCAATAATTTTATTGGGCTTCACTTAAGCTCAAGACTTAAGCTTATGTGTGAATTAATTGTGTTTATCACTCAATATTATGCATGGTTCAATTCTACCTGTTACCATCCCCCCCTTCCCGGGCCTACCCCCGGGATTTTCATTTTTTTTTCTCACTTGGCAGTCTATTCCCCACCCCCGGGCACACAGAAAGAGACGATTCCCCAACCCCGGGACTCCTCATCGACCACAAATACGTTGTTTTGTGTACAAAACCTAAATGACGATATTGATTTCCATACAATAGCAAAACCAGACGTTTTGACAAGAACTTAAACGCTTTTCTAGAGTTTATTGAACGAAGGACACTACATGCATAATATAATAAAAACATGAACAGAAAACTGAAGAAAAAACTCTACCTGCACTGGCATACAGCTGGCAAGTAAAGAAATTTTCTTCGCCACGTTTTATTCTAAATATAGCGCATACGCACAAGAGGCCCATGAACAAATTGATGGCAGCATTTAAGGGAGTTTTTCTTAGCTTGTTTCATAAGAACACTGGACTGAGATCTCTGTTTAACATAAAGCTGTGCATCCGTTTTTATATAGAGTCTATTTAAGTCGTCTTATTATAAATATAAACACACTGAAGAAATATTTCTTTGTTTGTGACGACCACCATTCATTCGAGTACACATCAAATGCACATTCGTCCAACAATTTATAATAAACATACCGTCAAACACAGATTTTAATTTTGAGATATTATTCTTCTCTAAACAGTCTGCTACAAATACTAGAGATTTTCACTGGAAATAGGCAATCTTCTCCACGCGGTCTGGGGCCGTCATATCAACTGAGAAGTGACGTACTTTACAAGAACAACAAGAAGTTATTTTCGATTTGCCCCACTCTTCTACCCCCAGGACAAGACCACTTCAAACAATTCCCCACCCCCGGACTCGAGGGCTGGACTTGTCCCCGGGGTTGCCCGGTGGGGGGATGGTAACAGGCAAAATTGAACCATGCATTAGTTCAGAAGGCGACTGCAATTTGCCATTTTTTTCGATCTCAGTTAACCTACATGTATGAAATAAAAGCACTGCATTGTGGAAAGTGCTTCTTACTATTTGTCACTTATAATGGAATGTTCATGTTTTAGAAAGTTCAAATAAATACTGCATGCATTGTTTGGTTTTCTCAAAAACCACTGTATTCCCAAGGGGGGGGGGATCCAGATGTAAGCAAAGGATTTTTTTTATGCAATTGACATATTTGTACTGATGTGTTTTTGCTTCCTTAAGGCAATCTGGCTTGTTTAACTGACAATTGTCTGCTGGGATTAGTTAGAACATGTTTGATTAATTGCAACTGGCTTTTTACTGAGTTAAGCAAAGGAGACTGGAGATGATTGAACATCCAGTAAACTTAAATGAGGTCCTGCCATTTTGTTGCTCATTCAATCGATCGATATTCAAGTGCTTTACCTTACCTGTATTATAGCAATGAACCGTGCAAAGGGTGGAAGACATAACCACTTTTTAGACAAATGGTTAAAAGAGTTTGGATAGCTGCAAATGAGGGGTTCAGGCGATGATTTATTAATCATTTGTCAAGATTCCACAAAAGCTGGAAAGAAGAACACTTTCACGGGTGGATGCAAAAATTTCCAACAGTAGGCACTTGTACGTCTCATGAATCAGGTGGATCACAAAAGTAAAGCAAAGTATAGCTTCGGCAACAACATTTCAAAGCTGGAAGTGACATTATGCTAGCAAAGTGAATGACGACTCCCTTAATAATTGACATTGAGTATAATTACTATTCTGTTCACCCATTCTTTCTGTTCATTAATGTCACATTGGTCAAAAATTGCGTTGTGAATGCTTTAATAATGTATGTTACATACAATATTAGTTATTTGATGTTGTCAAAAGAAAAACAATAAAGTTAATATTATTTTAAGGATGAAAGTAATTTGCCAGGCGCTCGATCTCACGAATTTGCACTCCAAGAACTGAAAATTTTCTTCAATTGATGAACTTAGAGTTGAGGAGGGGAAATAAAACAGAGATGCTCCAATGAAAGTCTAATTTATTTGAATTGTAACTACAGTGTAACTTTTATTTGCAGTCCTCTATCAGGCATTTAAGCCTTGACTTTTAGTGGCCCTGGTCAGTTTTAAATCGCCACTGGCGACTGGGCGACTGCCAATTTTTAGCCCTGAATTTGTTTTGTTTTGTTTTGTTTTGTGTTTTTTTTTCACTGATCCTTTTTTTCCGTTCTAGGCATATATGCCAGCAGTGATCAGTGATGCAGCATTTTCTTACAGTGAAGTTAAGGTACGTGGAAGATATCAGTTATATAATTAGCCCAGCTTACGTATCTAACTGTTCAGTAAATTGAACTGGATTGAATGCAGTCATTGGGTTAATTTGGGTTCGGTAATTGAACACAATAATTATTAACCAAAAATATGCCTATATATACAGCTGTGTTTGATTCCATTCAATTTCTGAACCCAGTCAAACATAATTAAACAGTTTTAAAATCATTCAAATATATAGATTTAGAGGATGCAAAATTTGAAGCAACAGTTTCTAGAAATTTGCTTTATTATGAATATAAAAGTTATGATGGCCAAGCACATATCTTTATACATTTTTGTGCTGTACTTCTTCTATTCTTTGTAAAAACAGTAATTGCATGCTTCGAATTGTAAAGAAGGGTGGGGCGATTCGCCAAAAAATCGGAACTTTACTAGTTTCCTCTTAGTTTTACTGATTTTCTTTTTAATGTGCAGTTGGGGACTGGCAGTAGCTATGCACGCGCAATAATGTTCAGTTGTGGAATTCAGATGTTCTTCTTCATTATTTCACCAAACAATATAGCGGCACGAAATGCTGAAAACAGCGTATGACAGAATACCATCCACAAAAATCCCCTAGCTAAATTAACTGCCCGGCAGTTCACGAGTTTGGCGGCTCAGAGGTTTCAAATACATTTTTCAAATTATTGAACTAATATTTCAGTGAAGGGATGAATCAAATAGTTACACCATGTTTACATGATACCGGTATGAACTCACCCAGGTATGGCTCGCACTGTTATGAGATTTTGTGCTGTAATCATGTAACAAATACAGAGAAGCAAGAGGGAACTGGGGTGAACTTGTATCAGAATGAAAAGCATACAATGAACTGGTGTCACGCAAACACCCCCTCAGACTAAAGTTGAGCAGCTCTCAAGAATGTTTAACAACATCCTCAGATACCCAGCGGCAGTAAAACCCTGATTTCATTAAAGCACTGTAAACTCAGACTGGTGCAATTTCTGGTGCAGTCTGAAATTCAGACTGGCATAAGTATTTACATGAGACCAACCATCTCTAAAAATACAGTTTACCTTTTGTCCACTTGGAATGTTTCAATGCCACTTGTTTAAATGCACATGCTTAAAACTCAAAACAAATACTGTAAACTGCCGCTTATAAGCCCGCCTACTTACAAGCCCCCCCCCCCCGGCTATAGGCCCATCCACCTGTAAACAAAAAATACATCCGGTAATAAGCCCCCCCCCGGATATAAGCCCTCCTCTAGTTTTCCCTGTTTCCTTAATATTAAGCACTCTCACAGAAAACTGCAAAGATTAACTCTGAGCTTCTGTTTTGTTATGTTCCGGTTATGTTCGTATTGTTGCAGTTTTGATTTTGTTGTTAAAATCGAAATGAATTTGACTTATTATGACATTTCAAAGGTTAATTACAAACTGGTACATTAAAAATGTATTCCGATCAATACTGCTGTGGCTCATTTCGTAACGTTTTTCTTACTCCGCTTATAAGCCCCCCCGGATATAAGCCCCTCCATTTATAAGCCCACCCAAAACCCTTTACAAAGTTGTATCAGCCTAGGGCTTATAAGCGGCAGTTTACAGTGTCTTAAAACATTTGGGGTAGTTTTTCATGTGAGCGTGCATGCTCAGTGCATGACACGGCATGACATAATGCCAATGTTGTGAATTGTGTGCACAGTATTGATGCGTAGAAAAAAATTGCGCAAATATCCTTAGAACCTCCCTAAAGCCATGGGCTTACTTTTGGCAACTGAGATAATTAAACATTTACTCTGCTTTGTTTTCCATACAGGTTTTTATTCCATCAACCTGATGTCAGAAAAAATATGGCAGTTTATTGTAAGGATTTGGTTAATAAATTTGTACTCTTAGCTACATGTATGTTCCCGGCAGACATTATCAATTGAAATAAAAAATTTTAAGAGCAGTTTTGAAATAAGGTTTTATATTTTTGGGGTTTTTTTTGCAAATTTTGATGTTGGTGATTAGTTTGACTGTATCCACATACACTTTATGTTCCCTCAGTAACACATCCATACACGAGTAGCATTTATTTGGGAGTAACCCTACTCCCCCCCCCCCCCACACACACACACGCACACACACAACTAACTTCCCAGGAATGATGATTCGGAGTTATCTGACTGAATTCACTTGACAGGGAAAACTATTTCAAATGATGGATTCACCACAGTCTGATCCCCTCTTGTCAGTTCATTACATGACAGGTTTCAGACTATCCTGAAATGATTTATGAAGAGGCTTTCTTTTTGTTTCTCTTTGCTACCAGATTATGGCAATCAGTAACATTGCTCATTGGTGACATTAGATGCAGTGTAAAGGCTAATGATCAAACCAAAAACAAATTAAACCACAAGATTTACTACCATCACAGTCAGGGGTAGTAACATAGTGAGTCATAATCTGTGCATCAAAGTCACTTAAGTGGTTACTGGACCATTTGTTATTCGTGTTGGCAACACTGTTAGTCACAAATTTTTTTATTGACTGATTGACCGATTTATCAACTAAGTGGTTGAGTGGTTGATTCACGACTGATGGGTACTTAAAGAGATTGATTTTAATATAATAGTCCCTGGGCATCAATAAGAGTAAACAAGGTACATTATTATTCCACTATAGCATCAGTTTATCATATAAGGAGAAAACACATACACGAGAGTATGAGAGTGCATTGCACTGTAGAAAGCCTATTGCACTGTAGTGTCCCGGTTTCAAATCACTCATTGAATAAATCATTTAAAATGATAGGCAAATATTGTAGTGGAATAATAAATATCATTCAGTGGTTTTACAGATAATGGTCAAGGACATTTTACCGGTACTCATTGCTCGCATTTTTCCTCGCTCTATACCACACAACTTATCTGTCAAACCATTGAATGAGGTGGAGGTATTTTTCAATTAGTACCTTGTCTATACAATTTGACAACTCTGCAATAATGTAAATGAATTAAACCGTAGACTTGTGGCAGAGAAAAGGCCGAGGTAAGGTGAACAAAAATAATTATTGTGCCCAATATTTAAGTTTACAACCTAAAACTGGGGCTTATTTAGAATTTTGTAAAACAGGTTCATACCTGCCATCCGTCCCCATTTAATGGAAATTGTCCCGATTTTTGAGTTTCAAAACCTAAAACAATCGGGACATTCCGATTTTCAAGAAAAAAAAGACAATTTGGAACTGGATTGTTAAAGACGGGTCTTCAATGACTTTTCTACATCCTATCGTTTTGTGCAATACATGTGGTGCTTGAGACCATTAAACAACACCTGAGAATTCTAATGCTAAGACAGTACAGTACAGGCAATATTTTTTAAAATAATGCAAAAACCTTAAAGCAACCTAGATCCTGCTCAGTGTTGGGGGGCAGTGGGGGCAGGGCACTACCCCAGGACTGGGGTGAGCATGGGGGGTGGTCCCTATTTCTGATTTTATAAGGTTGGCAGGTATGCACATTCTAATTTGATGAGAGTGTATTTACTAATAATTACCTAAAATATAATATTGCTGTCAGGTACCACTTGAAATAATAATTATAATGATAATAATAATAATAATAATAATAATAATAATAAATAAATAAATAAAATAATAATAAATAAAATAAATAATAATAAATAAATAATAATTGGAGTTCCGCTTTTAGGCTTGGCTAAATCTATATATTATGATTTGGTTTTATCCCTGCCTTCAGGGAGAAGAGTGATCAATTCATTTATTTATAGCAAACACGATGCTTTGTGGTCTATGAAACAAGGATCATGCATTATAGGTGTACACTCCATAGTCTTTCGTTTTCATTGAATAATTGGCAACGGAGGGTAGAAATTTCCACTACAAGAATAACAGCCAGGGGGGGAAAGCAACTTCCCATACATTCTCTTAAATGAAATCCAAACAATGTTCTTACAACTTGCAAAGCAATTTGTGAGGTTCTGGTCAGCGGACATGCCTCCTACGCATGCGCAGATGTTGCATGTTCCAACGGAACTCGGACGCTAAAGGGAAAAATTATGGCGGCCAAAGGCGGCGGATTCGGTTTTGTCCCTTCGTTTAGGTAATTGACGAATTGATCATATTTTCCACTTTTATCATATTTTCGTGCATTTTGCTTCTCATGAAGACGAAAGTTTGCTCTCAGAGTTTTTTAGTCGCAAAGTATAACAGTAGCGCTTCGATCAATCCAGTCTCTGCTGGTCGACTGTATAGAATCAGATAGAATTTCTGAAGCTGGGTTAAAAAGTGGGATCGAGGTCAAAGTATTGAACTGTGAAATGATCTTGTTAACACACAAATGGATTATTGACAATAAAAGTCGTATTTTGTGCATAGGTATTGTTTCCATGCATTAGGTTATAGCAGTTTTGATTGAATTTATTTCCATCGATGTTTTATGGCACATTTCCCGTTGCAATTTATTTAGACCACACTGGAGGAAAACATGCACACCGAGTACAGCCATAACTGTCTCATCTCATGCTATCAACTCGTTACACAACGAGATGTAAAAAGAAACATTGACAGTATTTTTATTTATCACATGCATCAGTTCAGCGATAGACAAGGACCAAAATTACGTCACGGAGTACAAGAAATAAAATCCTGAATAGTTCAAGCGCTTTCTCTCGGTGAGAAGTTTATTTACATTGAATTATCTAATTCTAGCATTCAACTTTGAAATGTTTGTCGCAAACCTGTTTTCCAAGTATAAACAAGCGAAACGTGACTGCCGTACAGCTTGCAGCTGATCCACTCGCCACTGCAACAAACAAGACAGTGCGAAAACAGAAGCATCTTCATCGATGTCGCTTCCATTGAATGTTCTCTTGTACGAAACTGACAGTAAGTTCCATGAGAGATTAGCTGCTCACCGCTTACTTTCCCCCGACAAAATACACATAAATTCTGATAACTATTTCAAATAAGTTGATCGTCGATCGGAAATATTTATTATGACGAACACCGCTGTCCACATTTTGACTGGACCGCTTTGCAAGTTGTGAGAACGTCATTTCTCGGTCCCAGGCCTCGCTTCTATCCCCCCCCCTGATAACAGCAATGCTTCAGAAAACACAAATGACGTCTCGTTTTATTTAATTTTTTTCATTTTTTCAAACCTTACTCCACCAAATTCGACAATGAGCCATGTTCTTTTATTTCCATTCTCCAGAAAGATCCCAAAAGATCAATTACGGGTAGTTTACTCCACCTTTAAACATGGATGATTAAATAATTTACTTGAAAATGCTGTGTGAATAGTTGTAGAATGTAAAATGCCAATGCTGTGTTTATAGGCGACGAGCCCCTACCCAATACCGCGATACTGGGCCGTGTTGGTTGACCACTGCCTTCTGAGCAGTATCATAAGACGTGCTGCCAAGTAAAAGGTGCTCTTATTATTGAGGTTGACCTCGAGCAAACCTTACATAACCCTTGTGAGGGGGGTGTTTAGGTCAAACAGAAGAAATTGTAACAATGAAGAGAGTGTAAACTTGACATATTGACAAAGGGACGAGGAGAAGCTACTCTACAAGTCAGTAATTGCGATGTGTAAAACGCAACACAAACAAGTTAATATTTTGCTTTATTTTTACCTCGTTGGTTTAGAATTGTTGTCTTGTCGATGTGGCAGCCGGCATAGATTGGAGTTTTCATACATTTCATTGCTACTGTCATCAATGAGATCTGTTTCCTAGTGCACGTTTCATTTCTGCCCCGAAAAGCCCCTCTGTGAAAACCTGAACCACTCATTGTACATAGCTGTTATTTTCACAGGTCTTCAAGACAAGAAATGTTTAACTCAATAGCAAAAGTTTCAGCTCAGAAACTTTTTAACCTTCAAGTTATTGAAACGCACACACACAATTGGTGTGAAGTTTCCAATGCAAATCGTGGAGAAAGGTTCCTTTCAAAAATTAACAAAAGGTGTTAGAATTTTCAATTTAGTAAAATCTCAAGTTACTGAGATCTTTGCGTTAACATGCAAGCTATCCAAGAAGTGCTCATTTGAGACAACTCTGAAATGTCAGCTGCAAGCGGCTTAGATGGTAGTGACAAGGCACCGGGATACGAGGTAAAGTTGATAAAATGTTAGCTTGTGAACAGGATGTTTGGCGAGGAAAAGAGCAAAAAAAAAATTGGCTGGAGAAGCAAGCTGAAGTCGTGCAGATAAGCCATGCTAAGCAGCCTGTTCACCGCCACAGGCTACAATAATAGGGACCTTAAGCAAACACTTGAGGCGGTTAGGTGGAGGCGGCGATGGCCGCGCGGGAGTGGGTTGAGGCCGCCTCCTCTTGGCGCGAAATTAGGATATTTAAGCTGGCGTGGAAGCGGCGACGAGCTACGGCTGTTTTTCCTTTACTTTAAGCGGTCCAATTTGACTTTGTTTGTGAATTTGACAAGTATAATGGCAACTTTTCGAGAAGTCCGAGACCTTCTAGCTTTCGCATGCTTTGAGGACATCATAGACGAGGACGAATTTCTGTTGTTGTGGGATCTTAACACGTCGAAAAATCTTGACTTTCCTTACGAAGACTACGGCCGATTTGACCTGGACGAGATGGACGACTCAGAGTGTGTAGCAGAGTTTAGAGTCAAGAAACGCGACCTCCCGGACCTAGCTGCTGCCTTGCAAATACCGAATCAGTTCGTGTGCCATCAGCGGTCAGTAGCCGATGGAATGGAGGGACTCTGTATGCTGCTCCGACGACTTTCATATCCCTGCAGATACTCAGACATGATAGCGCGCTTTGGTCGGCTGGTGCCTGTTATGAGCATGGTTACAAATACTGTGCTGGATTATATCTTTACCACCCACAGTCACAGGATACTACAATGGAACCAAGCTATTTTGCAACCTGCACAGCTTCAAATGTATGCTGATTCAGTCTCCTTAAAGGGAGCCGCATTGAATAATTGCTTCGGATTTATCAATGGAACTGTCCAGCCAATTTGCAGGCCCAGAGAGCACCAACGCATGGTGTATAACGGCCATAAACGTGTCCATGCGCTTTAGTTTCAGTCAATTGCTCTTCCAAATGGACTCATCGCTAACATGTACGGCCCTGTTGGTAAGTATATTTGGTACTCCAGTATCTTGTTTTTGAAAGGGCGTATCCCCCTCTTTGTACAAAAAAATACAGTACATATATGGGATAATTAGTAACAGAGGGAGCCCCCTGAAGCAAATCCTGGCTACATCATTGTTTTGAATGTCACTCAACCAACTACTTTATTGTCAGAAAATCACATTTCTGCTCACCATTTTTATGAAATAATTTACAACAAAACTTGGGTGTAGGTCGTTACTTTTTCACCATGATTACAAAATCAAAACACTGTAAAATGTTCTTTTTTTGCAGAGGGAAGGCGGCATGACTCTGGGATTTTAGCCGACTCACAATTACTGCCTGTCTTGAATCGCCATGCATTATCACCAGGGGGACAGCTTTTGTGCATCTATGGCGACCCTGCCTATCCCATGAGGGCTCATCTGATCCAGCCATTTAGAGACAGGGTGTTGACCCCTCAGATGCAAGCATTCAATGTGTCCATGAGCAAAGTTAGAGAATCTGTAGAATGGTTGTTTAACGATGTTGCCACATCCTGGAAGTTTATAGATTTCAAGAAGAATTTAAAGATAGGGCTTAGTAGTGTGGGGAAAATGTACTTGGTATGTGCCGTTCTACGAAATGCTTTGACTTGCCTCTATGGAAACATGACATCAGAGTACTTTGATCTAGACCCACCAACTCTGCGGGACTATTTTATTTAAACCAGCATGAATAAGAGATGTAATCTGATAAGAGTTGTACTGAAACAGACATTCAATAAATGCTTAGATAACTCAGTAGATAACTCAGTGTAACAAGAAAACAAATTCACATCTTATGACCACTGCCTCATTTTGACATTTCAGTTGGGTGTTTCAGTGAGCTATTTTACAACAACAATAGGATAATCCCTCATGAGTCTGTGATTGTTACAGAACAATCTCTGATATTTACGTTTTGGTTTAAATTTATCTTTGGTTTCAAATTTTTTAAACCAGTTTGATTGTTACTCCTTTTTGTTTCAGATTATGAATAATAAATAAATGATTACGATAATGAATAAATGACAAAGGAAAATGAAAATCAAACTGGTTTGAAAAATTTTAAACCAAAGACAAATTTAAACCACAACATATACATTAACACTTTTATCACAGGGTGATCATGTTTGTAAAGTGAATAAAACATATTTTAACATTACTCTGAAATTATTCCGCAAAATTAAACGACAATTCTCTGGTATAGACTAGACAAACCAGTAAAATGTAACACAATACGAATCCCTTCGATTTAAACATGTGCATAGATTAGACTTAGAAACATCAACATCATACCAACCCTAAATGACATTCAAAATAAAATAAGTTGGAAAAAGCTCCGTTTGCATGTATAATCTGAACAACAGTGTTGGAGACAAGAAAAAAGAGTATTTCAAAGGATTGTTCAGTTACTTGTCAGCCATTTTGTTCAAAATCTGTAGTATGGCTGCATTCTGGTTTTGCATCATGCCGAGCATATCTTGTTGAATCTTTGCCTGACGCTCTGCTTCAGCTGATCGAGCAGCAATCTTCTCCCTGAGAAAATCAAGAGTTTCACTCCCACTTCTTCTCGACTTCTTAGCTACAGGCTCGGCCTTTTCTCCCGCATTTCGTTTACTCGTTTCTCCGAGCTTTTCACAAGCTTTCCGCCTTATTTCTTCACCAATCGCTCGATCTGAATCAGCCTTTTCTTTGCTGGTGCAACCAAGGTCACTGGCCTCTGCCTCCTCCCATTTTTCTGATATCTCTTCCATCAGGATATCCATCTCGCTATCTTCGATGTCAACTCCACTCAGTTTCGCCTGATGTTTTCGTTTCACCTTGAATTTATCCAGTAGTTGTTTGAAATGTTCCTGTACTTGTTTCTTCTTCACCTGAAATTTCACAGAGGTTTCGTCATTCAGATGATCCGTGATGGCATTCCATACTTTTCCTCGATCTACAGTCCTTGGTTTGAAGATCCATGGCTCTGAAGCTCTGACTTCTTTCGCTAGGATCAAATCGTGAGCTTCTGTCCATTCCATAATCGAGCTAGAAGAGAGAAAACAAAACCTTATTAAAATCAGGCTCTGTCTATCGATTCACCTTTCGGGAATATTCCAAAGTGTAAGAGACAAATCGGAAGAACAAAGTAGCATTTTGTACAAGCGAGTACTTGCAATCTAAAGATTTAAAGTCTACAGGACGTAAACATTGCTCGGAACAATGTGAATGCCAGGAAACTCACCCATTTCTTTTGCTTTTCTCTCCTTCGCTGCGGGCTTCGCTTGCCATCTTTCTTGAATCTAATGTGAAGCGTGATTTTCGCTGTAAAGCAAAAGAAATATCAAATATTTTCAAATAAAATACAAGTATGATAGTCAAAAAACATTTTTTTTGACTATATAGAGGATTTTTCGTGTCTGTTAGGTACTAAAAATTGGAAAATAAAGTGACCGTCTCTCGAGGCGGCCAAACCTACCTTTCTCGCCGCCGCCACTGCAAGTGGACGCGGGCAACACTCGACGTGATTATGCTAATTAGCTCGAGGGCGGGAAATTTTACTTCCGGTTGACCTCCACCTAGCCGCCTCCAGTGTTTGCTTAAGGTCTCTAATGCTCTTTTGCGTCCTGCTTCATCCTTCCACCTCAGTTGAACATTGAACTCATCGAGATGCCTTAAGGAGGCTCGCAACAGTTTTTTTGGCCTTGGAGTGTATCTTTTGAAATCAAAATTTCGCATAGAAGATAAACTTCGATTTCCTTGATACTACACCACCTTTTCAACATATGACCAAAGTTTATTTTCTCATTGGTTTCCTAGCAACAGCTGTCACCATAGCAACGGTAATGGACAACCCCTCATTTTAAACAATGTCGAATATCTCGAAAACTAGTCAGACACTTTATGACGAAACTTGAACTGTTTGAACTACTCAACCTACACAACTTGTGTGCGAAATTAGAGAAAAATCTGTAAGAGCGTTTTCAAGCAAAACATGATTCATTTTTTACCGGCTGATTTTGGTCATTCCTGCAATTTTCTCCAATATTTCAAGAAAGATAAAACTTAACACTTTCTCTTTTCAGTTGAAAGATCTTTTATGATAGTAAAACATTCTTAATGTACATTGAGCTTCCTAGGTGGCTGCGATTTTAAGATATTTGTATTTAAAAACTGCTAAAATGCAGTACAAATCAGTCCAAAAGTTCGTAATTTGCATAAATAGATATATTTCTAAACTGCCCTTACAGATATTTCTTTCAAATTGGTTGTCGTTAGAATAATAATTCTTTTTCATGTTTCAGTTAGTTTTAGGCTGAATAAACATTTCCGTTATTAGATAAGAAGGCTGAATCTCGGTCAAGTTTCAGTCGTTATTAACTTTCAACGAGCAACAGTTTTATTTGTTTTTCCTGGTCAATATCACGGTTATTCACTTGCAATGAATATTATTTATACACGCTGCGCTTGTGTCCTCTCGTGCGTTTATAATTCCTTCTCATAATAAAAAAAATATTCGTCTTCTGAGTTTGTTTCTCGTTATTTTTCGGCCCCAGTGTAATGCCGTCGTGGGCGTTAACATGTATGCAATCCCTAATTAAAAATGCTAAAACGTCATTCAGTATTTAAAGACTAATGGAAAAGAGTCTCCAGGAAGAAGCTCAGAAGACGAAATTTTTTTATTATTATGAGAAGGAATTACAAATGCACGGGAGGACACAAGCACAGCGTGTATAAATATTCATTACACGTGAATGACCGTGAAATAGACCAGGAAAAACAAAATAACACTGTTGCTCGTTGAAAGTTAATAACGACTGAAACCTGACCGAGATTCAGCCTTCTTATCGAATAAACGAAATTTTTATTCAGCATAAGACTTGCTGGAATATCAAAAAGAATTATTACTCTAACCGCAATCAATTTAAGAAAAAAATCTGTAAGGGCAGTTTAGAAATATTTCTATTTATGCAAATTACGGACTTTTGGACTGATTTGTGCTGCATTTTAGCAGTTTTTAAATATAAGTATCTTAAAATCGCAGCCACCTAGGAAGCTCAAGGTACATTGAGAATGTTTTGCTATTATAAAAGGCCTTTCAACTGAAAAGAGAAAGTGTTAAGTTTTATCTTTCTTGAAATATTGGAGAAAATTGCAGGAATGACCAAAATCAGCCCGTAAAAAATGAATCATGATTTAACTGAAAACGCTCTTACAGATTTTTCTCTAATTTCGCATACAGGTTGTGTAGGTTGAGTAGTTCAAATAGTTCAAGTTTCGTCGTAAAGTGTCTGACTAGTTTTCGAGATATTCGACATTGTTTAAAATGAGGGGTTGTCCATTACCGTTTCTATGGTGACAGCTGTTGCTAGGACACCAATGAAAAAATAAACTTTGGTCATATGTCGAAAAGGTGGTGTAGTACCAAGGAATTCGAAGTTCATCTTCTATGCGAAATTTTGATTTCAAAAGATACACTCCAAGGTCAAAAAAACTGTTGCGAGCCTCCTTAAATGTGCTACGTTGTTCCACCCACTTTTCATATCGATCATCCTGGAATGGGATCTCAATTTTCCTCTTCATCTCTACCAAACAACCTGAACTCCCCACACACGTTTTTTCTCCCGTTTCCGGTGCATTTTCTAGCTTTTGTGGACGTAAAGATTAAAACCTTGGTAGAAAGGCTAGTCTGCCTATGTATTTTAACTGTAAATCACAACAACTTTTTTGGCATCAAAAATACACTAGCATTAGTCAGTTTAGTTCCGAAAATATTATGGTTGTCGATATCCACTGTACTGTGTTCTAAAATAAGCGAGTCATCGATCTCAACATATGGAAAGCTTTATTGCGGTTATCGGATTGCTACGACTCTCTCCACTGCACGTATTCGTATTCGTACCTTATGATAGCGAAGCCAGCACGCTAGCGCGTCAGCAGAGCTCCATTGCTAAGGAAATTTGGTAATCTATCGAGCCAAAAAATTTTGGTAGTGACGTAGTAGTCACGTGACCGTCCGTCCGTACGTCCGCACGTCCGTACGTCCGTACATCCGTACGTCCGTCCGTCTGCACCACAGGGCTACCAATACACTTCCTACACTGGATAGAATCCTGTGCTGAATCCCGTGTGTTTTCGGGGCGAAATCGCATGTTGACCCACGTTGTAGCAAAACAAGCAAAGACAACAAAAGTCAAAAACAAATTTGTTAGTGGAAAAACAAAGTTCAAAAGAACACTCAGTTGTCTTTTTGGTGGAAGGGGAAAAGTTCAATCTAGGCGAAAGAAATTCGGCGATAAAGTTCAGCCAAAAAGTTCAAATTTGCCTCGTCGGTTCTGTTCAAACTCGGTCGGCACACCGCTTGAGTTCGCAGCTTTTCGCAGCGGTTTCGACGCCAAATATAGCAGAGCTAGTGCTTTTTGGTTTTTTCTGTCCACAACCATGGTTTTTACGGCGTTTTGAACACATTTTGCCAGGAAAAACACCAGCATTGTCATGCTGATAGGCAGCTTGTCACGAAGAAAGAAATAAGTGTTAAAATTAACTACGAAAACAATGTCAAACGCCCATGGCCTAGTGGACTAGTTACCGGCATCTCACGCCGACGAGCCGGGTTCGACACTCAGCGGGAGCAAGAATTTTTTCTTTTTTTTTCTTTGTTTTTTTTTTAATAAAACGACTTGGATGAGAGTATTTTCACAAATTAATAACTGCCAGCAAAAACAAAACAAAAAACAAAAGCAAAAAACAGACAAAACAAAAAGGGGGGCCCCGCTTTTAGGCTTGGCTAAATCTATATATTAGCTTTATGATGATTATGCATGGTTCAATTTTACCTGTTACCATCCCCCCCCCCCCCAGGCAACCCCGGGGACAAGTCCAGCCCTTCGGTCCCAGGGGTGGGGAATTGTTTGAAGCCGTCTTGTCCCGGGGGGGACAAGACGGAAGTACGTCACTTCTCGGTTGATGCCAGACCGCATGAAGAAGACTGCCTATTTCCAGTGAGAATCTCTAGAATTTGCAGCAGATTGGTTAGAGAAGGATAATCTTTCAAAATTGAAATCTGTATTCGAAGGTACTTTTATTTTAAATTGTTAAACGAAGGTGCGTTTGATGCGTACTCGAATGGATGGCATTCGTCACAAACAAAGAAATATTTCTTCAGCATATTTATGTATATACTAAGACGACTTAAATAGACTTTATATGAAAACGGATGCACGGCTTTATATTAAACAGAGGTCTCAGTCCAGTGTTCATTCTTATGAAACAAGCTAAGAAAAACTCCTTTAAAATGCCCCCATCAATTTTTGTTCACAGGCCTCTTGTGCGTATGTGCTATATGTAGAATAAATCATGTGGTGAAGACCATTTCTTTACTCGCTAGCCGTATGCCACTGTGGTTAGAGGTTTTTCTTCATTTTTCTTTTTCAAACATAGACGTTATACATGTAGTGTCCTTCGTTCAAGAAACTCAGGAAAAGCGTTTAAGTTCTCATCAAAACGTCTTGGTTTACTATTGTACGGAAATGAATATCGTAATCTATGCTTTGTACACAAAACAACGTATTTGTGGTCAATGAGGAGTCCGGGGGTAGGGAATTGTCTCTTCCTGCGTGCCCCGAGGGTGGGGAATAGACTGCCAAATGAAAACAAAAAACAAATCCCCGGGGATAGACCGGGGGGGAGCATGGTAACAGGTAGAATTGAACCATGCATTATGATTTTTCGGCAGTCATGCAACCTACAGCATGAAACATTTGGCCGATTTGTATCCTAAATTCTTAGTCTGCAGACAATGATGCCATTTCAGTCAGCGATTATAGCTGGGAGCACATAGATAATTTTGATGGGGAAGTCTCAGGATCTCACAGACAACAGGTATGCCAGCTCTTTTAGTGCATTTTTTTCTTCTTGCGGCCAGGCCAGAATAAAATCTTCACATTTTGAAAGCCTTGAGAGTGGAAAACATAACCCGCGAACAGATCACACCTCTCAGCTCTCAAGCTTTCGCGAATGAAAAATGCGGGAAATATTACGAAATTGGTGACAGGAACTGGCACCGAAGTTGAGGTCTGTCACCAGAATTTATTTCATGTAAAGCTAAGGGACCCGAAGGGACCCAGTGGAAGGGAAATAGCGGATTCCAGTTTTCAGGTGGAAATCTTTTGCGCAACCTTGTGTAAAATAATTTAAACTGAAAACAAACGTGAGAGTTCGGTGGCCTTTTACGAGGACATGACTCAAGCCCACATCACAACGACAGGTTAAAGGGGCATAGTCACGTTGTTTTAGTTCACTTTAAAAGTCAAAAATATGTCCTCATATCAATGAACGCCCACAAATAATGGTCTAGTTTTGTTACCAAAGACTATATTACTTCTCTGAAACTATTTTCTGTCGTCTGTTGCTACGGATGGCACGGATTGAAATGGATTGCAATTTGAAAAAATTAGGCTAAACTTTTCAAATTCTGTCAGCGTGTTGACATTAAATCCATACTAAATGGTCGTGATTTGTTTTCTCTTAATGAAATTAAGTTAATATGTTCCTCTAAATGTTCAAACACAATTGGGCATGGATAAAGTTAGCTACCGATAATTTTAGCACAGTTTTGACCAGAAATCTGCGAAATCCTCGTGACTATGCCCCTTTAACAACTACTGTTTTTAAAGAGAGGTTTCAATAATAGCATTATTAAGCTTACATTTTAAACTTTATTTGGGGTTTGAATGAGCTTGAGCTTAAATGTGTTTCATAGTCAGAGATCATTTAAGGGTAATATTTAGTAGAACATAAAAACGTTTTCTTTGCTTGTATATTTCTGCGCACTCTGATGTGGCATGGATCACCAAGTCCTTGAAATTTACGTTATATATTGCAGGATCTTGAGATTGAGGGTTATGACGTCTTTGAGCGATTGAGAGATTATCTAAATCAACCAACCAGCCCACATGTTCATTACTGTGTAATTGGTGCCAGTAAGTACTGGTGTGCACGCTGTGATTCACTGGCATGCAAGGATGGTGTTACAGATTCACAGGTGGTCTAGGTCTAGATTTGCACAGTAAAAAAATAAATAAATGTCGTTTAACTGGCAGGAGGCAGAGCAGTTGGCTATTTACAAGTGTGGCCAAGAAGTTGAACTCAGGTCGGCCGTGAAACGACTCCAGATAGTGGTCAGAACGTGACTTGAACCCAGGACCTACGCATTTCAAGTCTAGCGCCCTAAACACTCAGCCACACTGCCTCCTCTCCAGGGTGAATTGGACTGGTCAATGCTCTGCTCCTGTTACCTGCTACCTGTAGATGAATTTAAGATTCTTCACATTTTGGGCATTTTTAATGAGAGAAAAACACATGTAACAACATAAAAAGTGTTCATTCATTTGACTTTACAGTCTGAATACAGTGACCATCATGGAAGCCAAGAGACTACAGTTAGGGATGCTGGGGAAGCTGGTTCCACATATAATGTAGATAACATGTTGTATTGTTATTTTGTATTGTAACAAGAGAGATATCCCTCTCTAGTTTAATTAAAGTATTCCTGGCTACAACTAATGCATTTTTAATCCTCTCTATTATAATTGTTATGGATATGGTTATTGCCATTAAATCATAACTTATTGTTATTATTTAATAGTGGATAATTCCTAATTATAAAAGCCATTTATTTTACCAACCAAAATATAAAGTTTACTGCCTTGTAAGAATCTGTCAGGATCATTTTTTTAAGGTATTGATTGGTTCTCCACCTCATGCGCTCTGTGTGTCTGAAAAGTCTGATTAAAACAAGAGATCAATTCACTCTGTACAAACCTTTACTTTGACAAGATTTGGATAAACATATAAAATGACCCTTCTATCTTCCTATGTACTTGTTCAATAAACATATTTTTCATATTTTTCTCCTTTTTCCAATAGCATGTGTGAGGTTAATCTATCACATTCTACTTTTAATTAATTCTTGTTTTTCATGGCAGGTGGTCTCCTTTACGAGGAACCTGGCAGAAAGGGTCAGAGAAAGCTTCTCTCGAAACCCGCTGCCACCAGAAACCTCTCCCATTAGAAATGCACCACCTTCCCTGGGGTCAAGCAGTGAAGGCCAAACCTATAAGATCACTGTGGTTTTGCTTGACCAAGAAAGCATCACAGTACCTCGTGGAAATACAAATAAGTCTGTTATCTGAGGGCCGCATCTTGCAGCTCTCCATGCCAAGGGGGATGCAGCAAAGAGCAACAGATCGGTTTCTGATCAGTGCCTTTCCTCATTTGAGAGACTTGCATACACGGTATGTTTTACCCCACATGGACTACAGTGTCAAGAGATTTATTTTCAAATTAAAATTAATAAAAATTAATTAAAATTAGGTTTAGTCTGGTAGCACAAATATACCACAATTTGACTCCACTAACTGCCAGGCATTGTTCAGGGGGTCAAGTTCCAACAAAATCTGCTTTCAGACCTTTTGTAATTCATGGGTTCTGTGAAACCCCCATTTTCCAGCCTCTGCTACCAGACTAGTTGGGGTCAATGCAGTGGTTGGGGTCAATGCATGCAGCAGTCAGAACTGTAACAAACAATCACAATATACATTGTCATGAGATCAAATGATGATTATATGTCTATTCCCATTATAAAGTTTGACTGATTTTGCTGCTTATTTTGTAGATGTAAAAAAGGTAAAACTTTCAAAAGCAAACTGCGTGTAACTCACTTTACTGCATTTGTCATTCCTCAGTGATGGACAAAGAGGATACCAGGTTCTAGTGACAGACAAAACCTCACAGAATCTGTTAATACCTGCTGCCATACCTTCATCCAGTGGATTCACTGCACGGGAGTTGAAAGATATTGCTGGCCAGGGATCTCTCTACTTAAGGCTAATGGTTCCATCAGATGGACTGGTAATAATACTCTTTATTTTTTTTAATATTCTTATTAATTAAAGGTAAATGAATATATTTCTTTTAGGACTCAAGTACTTGAGTACATAGAATACATTAAGTTTTACACTAAAAATATCAATTTTTCCTTGCATTTTAGAATCATCTTTCCACACATTTCCACACTACACATTCGCATAGTCAAAAAGTTCCACTAAGCACCATTTCAACTTTCAGACTTTCAATTCATTCTATTAAGTTTAAATGACTATCGAAAAACATCTGCGTAAAGACTATGAAGGCTAACAAAAACATTAGAGTCAGTTCATACTGGCACCAAATCTCCGTCAATGTAAAGCTTATCAGGCTCTGCACGGCTGAAATATGCAAGCTTACCGGATTTTCTCGCCTCTAACAACTTCTTTGACTGATTCCCGCGCCTTTTAACGATCTCCTTCGGCAAATCCGCTGAGATGCAAAACTGGGAATCTTTCAAAAGACTCGTCTTGGAGAAGATAAATTCTCGATCTTGATATCGCAAAAACTTCGCTATAATCAGTCGTGACCTTCCGTCTTCGTCTGTTTTGCCCACTCTATGCACCCGTTGGAACTCAATCTGTTGGATTTCGTCTGGCTGGATACAGAGCACCTGCTCAGAGAATCCTCAGAAGAGTAGAGCGGGCATCTTCCTTTCCCCCAGGGCAATTCTTTAATACCGTTAAAGCGGAGATTTCGCGCCATTGGAAAACCTCTGAGTACAATATTTTGTCCTGCAATTCCTTATATTTGTCATCGCAGTATTTCTTTACTCCATCAGCGGCGGTCCTACTTTCTTTGACAATGGTATTCAAAGCTTGGAGGCCATCATGCATTTCATTAATGGTGACCTTTGACTTCGCCTGGTCTTGCTCGAGTGTTTCAACTCTGCTTTGTACCTTGTTAAGATTCTCTTCTAGGCTTTTGACTACTGCACCTATTGACTCCAGTTTTGAGTTCACGGCCTCGAGACTTGAAAGAATAAGGTCAATTTTTTACCGAGGTCGTCGTGAGTCATTTCCACGTGTTCCGAAATTATGTCACCTGAAGAAGATGCTAAGTCAACTTTCAAAGGCTTGTCTCTGGATCTTTTTTCTTCTGGAGACCTCAGCTCCTTATCAGAGATGCTTGAATCACTTCCACGCTCTTTTCTTTTAAGTTTTGAAGTCTCGTCAGCCATAAAGCGTTAGTAAAACATTTAAAATACGGAGAGCTTTACAAACACGACTATCCGCTCAGCATGCCTCGACCACTTACAGGTAATATCATACTAAATGATTATTTAATGATTTTTATATTCTATTACGCCTTCATATTGATTCAACTAAAACAGCTAAGTAAGCTTGATTTTGACATTACCTTCTTCCCAGATGCAGTAATTAACTTGGCCACTCGAGGCAAGCCCTGTTCTTTACTAATCCCATTTACTTATACCCTTTTGCAACAAGCACTCGAGTTGCAATAAAAAATCACTACCTTGTCCGTGAAACACTAAACCAAATATCTGATCATTTACATGCAGGTAGAGGATCAAGCAGGAGCTATACCTGGAGGCAATCTTTGGCAGAGATTCAGAGTACTTGCTTTGTGATCTAGACCTTTCAGCTACCGTAAATGAGCAAATAGATGCCCGGGGCATTTGTTAAATTTTTGTGATCTAAAAGGGGAGTGGTTTGGTGAAGAAGCATTTATTTAATTCTTTCCAACAACTGAATACAGAACAAAACTTGAATCCTCTTGAAAATTGAATAATCTACAAAAATATGAAAAAAGAAATATTTGATCTTAGTTGTCAAGTGTGTGAAAAGAGGTGAAGTGTTACCGAGCAAGAACAAAAAAGGATTAAAAAAAAAGAAAAGTGGTCAAAAAAGCGATACCCTTTGTCTTTTCACCTAGCTGTAGCAGTCTTGGTGAACTTAAAGCTATACTGTTAGCCATCTGCTCATTTGTACCTTGTTTTCCAATGTGACAAATATCCCTGCATTTTATTTTGCATTGTCCACAATATTCATCGGATGAATACTGAATATTGGATATTTTCATCTGCTTATTCTACTGTACAGGCACACAGTCATCAGCTGTATCGCAACCCTCAGCTGTACCCCACTCCTCTGATTCATCCCAACCCACTGCTGCACGTAAACCCTCTGCTGTACCCCAACCCTCAGATGCTTCCCAACCCTCTGACACACCTCAACTTTCAGCTTCTTCCCAACCCTCTGATGTATCCCGACCCTCAGGTGTGCCTCCACCCTCAGCTGTACCTCCACCCTCAGTTGTACCCCACCCTCAGCTGCATCCCCACCCCCTTCCTCGTCCTCAGCTGCAGCCCCACCCCCTTCCTCGTCCTCAGCTGCACCCCCACCCCATACATAGCATATCTGATAAATCGAGCCATCAGGGAAACTATAGTAAAACAGTTTGAGATATTAAGTTTTGGGTGTTTATCAATTGAGTCAGTGAGAGGTTCGAGTAATGGGGATTAGAATTTGTTGACATCCTACAAGTGTAAGGGGGTACGGACTGCGTTTCATGACACCGTTAAATAGTCAAACAGTGTTATCACATTAACCCCTTATATTTTCTTACTTTTTAGTAGACTTATGACCCTTTTAGCAACTACACTAGTGAGTGCATTTTAGTGTAACCAATGACCAGTTCACTCTCATCTCGTGCCTGCATTTAATTTTCCGGACCAATTTTTCATCCATAGCAGATGTCAATATTGATGCCATCTCAGCTACCAGTGGAGAAACTGAAGGTATTTAATGTTTATTCAAGACTTTATGTGTATATTTTAATAATTTATTGCACTTGAAATTTAACTGCGGGACTCTTCACTAATCTTCTCACAAGAGAAACCAACCCTATAGGAATGGGGTGATCTAGGCATGTCATTTGGCCTCATCCAGTCTTTTTAAATATCACATTCAAGATTGACTTCTCACATAGTATACACGGAAGCAAGAAATGCCCTTTATTCGCCAACTGCATCTTTATCAGGTAATTGTGTTTAAACATAGAGCATTGACAATTATGACTTTAAAAGTATATCCTGTTAATGATAGCCTGGAAAAAAAGATAACGTTGTGATGTACATATATTTCAACATATTAATTAACTCCCACTTCTCACTAGTAACTGCACCCTGAGACCATGTCCAGGCTAGGCCTGATATTTTTATAAATTCGCCAAATTCTGTGACCATTCTTCTAGTTTAAATAGTGCCCTATATTAACTTGTTTTCCACTTATTTGCGACAGCATAAACAGATTATTATGAACATGGTGCTAATAAAAAAAGGTCTGGAATGATCTCTCACAATCGTTTTGGTTGAAGTCATAATTATTATATTTTTACGTGGGCTTCGGAGGGCATCAGTTTAAGAATGGAGATTTATAGTTTAAACGTGAAAGGCAACAAATCGGGTTTGCCTGCCATCATCAGTATTTAATGGGAGATGGATCGATACATGGATTGTGCTTTTATCAAAAGAGAGAAAAGGAACAAATGATAACTCATGTACGATATGACTACAGTGTAGTGTTTAACCTATAAATCACATCTTGTGATTAATTACTAGGTACAGTACGTGGTCCTGACTGGAGGGTGTTGCAGGAACTTTTAGGACAACAGGGTGAGTATTATGAAAATCACAGCATGGACTAAACAAAGAAGAAACGACATAAAAGTACGCAGAGTATTAAAAAAAATTTCAAATGCAAAATACAAAATGTGTGTATGTTTCTTGCATTTATCAGGCCTGAGGAACCAAATCACAAGCACCTAATCAAAAAGGACAAAAAGGGAGAATTAATATACATGCAATAGTATTATAAAGTGATCAGAAATGTAACTGTCAGGTATTTGAGGGTTGAAAGGGTACAGCGCATTTATGCCTTTTCAGGGAAATTGTGGGCAACTTTGGTATACTAAGCAAACTAAGAATAGAATTGTATGTAGATCATCGCAGTGAAGGTGTTTCAACCTAAGCGGTTGAAAAGAAGAAACCTGAAAAAATTCAGGCTTGAACGGGAGTCGAACCCATGACCTCTGCAATACCGGTGCAGCGCTCCAACCAACTGAGCTATCAAGCCAACTGGGAGCTGGTCAATTGAGAGTTTGTATTTATCCCGTAGATGGAGTTACATTAAAGTAAGTAATTGTCTCCAGTATTCCTATGTATAGTATATAGATTTAGCCAAGCCTAAAAGTTTTTTTGCTGGCAGTTATTAATTTGCGAAAATACTCTCATTCAAGTCGTTAAATAAAAAAAAAAAACAAAGGAAGAAACAAAAGAAAAATTCTTATCCTCGCTGAGAACCGAACCCGGGTCGTCAGTGTATGAAGCTGGATATTAGTCCACTTGGCCATGAGCGTTTATTGACATTCTCCACGTTAATTTTAATACTTATTTCTTTCTTCATGACAAGCTGCCTATCAGCATGAAAATACTGGTGTTTTTCCTGGCAAAATGTGTTCAGAACGCCGTAAAAACCATGGTTGTGGACAGAAAAAACCAAAAAGCACTAGCTCTGCTATATTTGGTGTCGAAAGCGCTGCGAAAAGCTGCGAACTCAAGCGGTGTGCCGACCGAATTCGAACAGAACTGACAAGGCAAATTTGAACTTTTCGCCTGAACTTTATCGCCTAATTTTTTTCGCCTAAATTGAACTTTTCCCCTTCCACCAAAAAGACAACTGAGTATTCTTTTGAACTTTTTTTTCCAGTAACAAATTTGTTTTTGACTTTTGTTGTCTTTACTTGTTTTGCTACAACGCAGGTCAACATGCGATTTCGCGCCAAAAACACATGGGATTCAGCACAGGGTTATATCCAGTGTATGAAGTGAATTGGTAACCCTGTGGTGCGGACGGACAGATGGACGGACGGTCACGTGTCTATTACATCACTACCAAAATTTCTTGGCTTGATAGGTTACCAAATTTCCTTAGCAATGGAGCTCTGCTGACGCGCTAGCGCGCTGGCTCCACTATTAATAGCGGAACTCCTTTGCGGCCAAAGGCCGCAAAAGTGGAGCCCCATACCCATACTAAGAGGTATGCTGGTGATTTTTTATGGTCATGGCAAGCGGAATGGCTCGCGGGCGCGTGCGCCATACATACGTACGTACATCGCATTTCATGACATTCTTACATGAGGCAATTTTCCCTGGAAGAGCAGAGACGAAGGAAAAGAGAAGGAGATAGAGATCAACAACGGGAAAGGATGAGAAACGCCACTGAAGAACAGCGTCAAGCACCCGGTCAAGCAGAGCAGAAACGAAAACGAGAAAGACGAAGGAATAGTACAGCAGAGAGATAAAGGGAACTAGAAATAAGACGGAACGGTACTGAAGAACAACGCCAGAGGAAAACTGAGAGACGCCGACAGAGAACTGTAAACATGTCGGGTACAGTTTTCTTGATTTTTATCTATTTGTGATTGGAAATAATTTTGTACCACCGAATAATTTACGTCTACGTTTTTGTTTTTTATTCTACAGATCATCAAGGGGAAAGAAGTCGTAATAGAGAGAGAACGGAGAAGAAATTTACGCCAAGGACAGCATGAAGTTACAAGGTATTCAAAAAGGTAAAATCAATTTCCGTGCTTTAGCAAAGTTTGTTTAACAAAAAAAATGTACTGTTACAAAAGGGAACTTTTCGTCAAAACTTAAACCGCACCTTTTACGGTATGTCATTTAATACTACTCGTAGAAAGTGAAAAAAAGAGGAAAAGAAACAAAACAAAACAAAACGAAAAAAGGGAACACAATTTGAGGGGGTAGTGGAAAGGTGATGGTATCATATTACAAGATTTCACAATATGGCCGCGCGCGTGACTGAGTGAGAACGAGAACACAATACCTTTTCAGCGTTAGAAATGAAAAGATAGGCTAAAGAAACTCGACTGCTGGTCCCGAATGCCTGTTAAGTGGAATATGAATGTCTTTATTGAGGAGAAATATGGATTGCTTTGGCCCGATGCTTTAATTGAACCAGCGTGAAGATCTGATTGCTGAGTTTCCCGGGTGAGTTTCTCGGAATTTTTCAATCATTTCACAGAATATTACGGTATGGGGAATTCGCTTTTATTTAGAAGGATCCCACTATCTCAACTCGCTTATCTCCAATTCCCCGTTATCTCGAACAAAGAGAAATTTGTCTTGGCTTTGGTCATAAATATAATATTTCCAGTTATTTACTTTTACGACGATAACCCGCTTTTCTCAACTTTGAAGAATACCAGTGTCTTTTGTTTTCACGGAGCAAAGTGTAGCCAGGCAAAGGAGGAAACAGCTTATGAAAGCATGCAATGAAGTAAAAGGCGAAAACAAGTACCAACGCGAATCGTCAAGATGTTAACTCATTGACTAACAAAAGAATAACAAAACAGGACATAATTGATATATGCCTCGTTCTTTTAAACTCTGAATCCAGTCATTGTTTACAATATCCTCGGCAAAACCCCTACCAAAATCCATGCAAGTAACGAATCGACGAAAAAGCACATCCTCATTTATGTATCTACTGAAGTAGGTCTTAAATATTTTTTAACCCTTATTCTGATTTCTGAATTGTTTGCTTGAATTTCAATAATTTTATTTGGCTTCACTTAAGCTCAAGACTTAAGCTTATGTGTGAATTAATTTTGTTTATCACTTATGAATTGTTTTCTTGAATTTCAATAATTTTATTTGGCTTCACTTAAGCTCAAGACTTAAGCTTATGTGTGAATTAATTTTGTTTATCACTTATGAATTGTTCGCTTGAATTTCAATAATTTTATTGGGCTTCACTTAAGCTCAAGACTTAAGCTTATGTGTGAATTAATTTTGTTTATCACTTATGAATTGTTTGCTTGAATTTCAATAATTTTATTTGGCTTCACTAAAGCTCAAGTTAAGCTTACATGTGTATGTGTGAATTTTTTTTGTTTATCACTCAATATTATGCATGGTTCAATTCTACCTGTTACCATCCTCCCCCTCCCCGGGCCTACCCCCCGGGATTTGCAATTTTTTTCTCACTTGGCAGTCTATTCCCCACCCCCGGGCACACAGAAAGAGACGATTCCCCACCTCCGGGACTCCTCATCGGCCACAAATACGTTGTTTTGTGTACAAAACCTAAATGACGATATTGATTTCCGTACAATAGCAAAATCAGACGTTTTGACAAGAACTTAAATGCTTTTCTAGAGTGTATTGAAAGAAGGACACTACATGCATAATATAATAAAAACATGAACAGAAAACTGAAGAAAAAACTCTACCTGCACTGGCGTACGGCTGGCAAGTAAAGAAATTTTCTTCGCCACATGTTTTATTCTAAATATAGCGCATACGCACAAGAGGCCCATGAACAAATTGATGGCAGCATTTAAAGGAGTTTTTCTTACCTTGTTTCATAAGAACACTGGACTGAAATCTCTGTTTAACATAAAACTGTGCATCCGTTTTGATATAGAGTCTATTTAAGTGGTCTTATTATAAATATAAACACACTGAAGAAATATTTCTTTGTTTGTGACGACCACCATTCATTCGAGTATGCATCAAACGCACATTCTTTCAACAATTTATAATAAACGTACCGTCGAACACAGATTTTAATTTTGAGAGATTACTCTTCTCTAAACAGTCTGCTACAAATACTAGAGATTTTCACTGGAAATAGGCTCCACGCGGTCCGGGGCCATCATATCAACTGAGAAGTGACGTACTTTACAAGAACAACAAGAAGTTATTTTCGATTTGCCCCCCTCCCCGACTCCCCGGGACAAGACCACTTCAAACAATTCCCCACCCCCAGGTTCGAAGGGCTGGACTTGTCCCCGGGGTTGCCTGGTGGGGGGATGGTAACAGGTAAAATTGAACCATGCATTAGTTCAGAAGGCGACTGCAATTTGCCATTTTTTTTTCGATCTCAGTTAACCTACATGTATGAAATAAAAGCACTGCATTGTGGAAAGTGCTTCTTACTATTTGTCACTCATAATGGAATGTTCATGTTTTAGAAAGTTTAAATAATTACTGCATGCGTTTTTTGGTTTTCTCAAAAATCATTGTATTCCCAAGGGGGGGGGGGGATCCAGATGTAAGCAAAGGATTTTTTTATGCAATTGACATATTTGTACTGATGTGTTTTTGCTTCCTAAAGGCAATCTGGCTTGTTTAACTGACAATTGTCTGCTGGGATTAGTTAGAACATGTTTGATTAATTGCAATTGGCTCTTTACTGAGTTAAGCAAAGGAGACTGGAGATGATTGAACATCCAGTAAACTTAAATGAGTTCCTGCCATTTTGTTGCTCATTCGATCGATTGATATTCAAGTGCTTTACCTTACCTGTATTACCCAATGAACCGTGCAAAGGGGGGAAGACAATTACATGTAACCACTTTTTAGACAAATGGCTAAAAGAGTTTGGATAGCTGCAAATGTGGGGTTCAGGCGATGATTTATTAATTATTTGTTAGGATTCCACAAAAGCTGGAAAGAAGAACACTTTCACGGGTGGATGCAAAAATTTCCAACAATGGGTCTTGTACGTCTCATGAATCAGGTGGATCACAAAAGTAAAGCAAAGTATAGCTTCGGCAACAACATTTCAAAGCGGGAAGTGACAATGCTAGCAAAGTGAATGACGACTCCCTTAATAATTGACATTGAGTATAATTACTATTCTGTTCACCCATTCTTTCTGTTCATTAATGTCACATTGGTCAAAAATTGCATTGTGAATGCTTTAATAATGTATGTTACATTCAATATTAGTTATTTGATGTTGTCAAAAGAAAAACAATGAAGTTAATATTATTTTAAGGATGAAAGTAATTTGACAGGCGCTCGTTCTCATGAATTTTGCACTCCAAGAACTGAAAATTTTCTTCAATTGATGAACTTAGAGTTGAGGAGGGGAAAGAAAATGGAATGAAAGTCTAATTTATTTGAATTGTAACTACAGTGTACCTTTTATTTGCAGTCCTCTATCAGGCATTTAAGCCTCGACTTTTAGTGGCCCTGGTCAGTTTTAAATCACCACTGGCGACTGGGCGACTGCCATTTTTTAGCCCTGAATGTTTTTTTTTTTCACTGATCCTTTTTTTCTGTTCTAGGCATATATGCTAGCAGTGATCAGTGATGCAGCATTTTCTTACAGTGAAGTTAAGGTACGTGGAAGATATCAGTTAATATATAATTAGCCCAGCTTACGTATCTAATTGTTCAGTAAATTGAACTGGATTGAATGCAGTGATTGGGTTAACTTGGGTTCGGTAGTTGAACACAATTGATGACCAAAAATATGCCTATATATACAGCTGTGTTTGATTCCATTCAATTTCTGAACCCAGTCAAACATAATTAAACAGTTTTAAAATCATTCAAGTATATAGATTTAGCCAAGCCTAAAAGTGGAGCTCCAATTTTTATTTGGCAATCCTATTATTCACAATGGAAAATAAAAATTGAACCAAGGATAAAACTGAACCACAACATTTACATGAGTGTGCCATCAAGACTTCCATTTGGGTGGCAATGAGAGCCTTTACATCTGGACTTAAGGGAGGAGACTCTTAATCACCATATTGTTGCTGTGGGAAGTTCCTCAGAACCATCATATCTTGGAAACCCTATTACTTCCACAGATAAGCTGCTTGGCCACGTTTGTTTTATGGGAAAGGTTTTCAAGATTTTCAAGTCACAACCATATTCAGCATGTCATTTGACCTGAACAGAAAAAATGCTAAAACTCAAACAGCATACAGTTCTCGCTATTGTAAACATTGCGAACATTTAAAGATTATCAGGATGCAAAATTTTAAGCAACAGTTTCTAGAAATTTGCTTTATTATGAATATAAAAGTTGTGATGGCACAAGCACATATCTTTATACATTTTTGTGCTGTAGTTCTTCTATTCTTTGTAAAAACAGTAATTGCATGCTTCAGATTGTAAAGAAGGGTGGGGCGATTCGCAAAAAAGTTGGAACTTTACTAGTTTCCTCTTAGTTTTACTGATTTTCTTTTTAATGTGCAGTTGCATGGGACTGGCAGTAGCTATGCGTGCACAATGTTCAGTTGTGGAATTCATATGTTCTTCTTCATTACTTCACCAATATAGTGGCAGGAAACGCTGAAAACAGCGTATGACAGAATACCATCCACAAAAATCCCTTAGCAACAATGCGAGATTTGTAGTTAAGAATCTCCCCTCCTCAAGTTACAAAATCCTTTTTTCACGGTGATGTGAGATTTATCTGGATGGCAATATGGTTAATTACAGGGGGGTAACTTAATGCAGAATGAATCAAATAGTTACACCATGTTTACGTGATACCGGTATGAACTCACCCAGGTATGGCTTGCACTGTTACGAGATTTTGTGTTGTAATCATATAACAAATACAGAGAAGCAAGAGGGAACTGGGGTGAACTTGTAGCAGAATGAAAAGCATACAATGAACTGGTGTCATGCAAACACCCCCTCAGACTAAAGTTGAGCAGCTCTCAAGAATGTTTAACAACATCCTCAGATACCCAGGGGCAGTAAAACCCTGATTTCATTAAAACAGTGTAAACTCAGTCTGGTGCAATTTTGTTTACATGAGACCAGTCTGAAATTCAGACTGGCATAAGTATTTACATGAGACCAACCATCTTGAAAAATACAGTTTACCTTACATCCACTTGGATTGCTTCAATGCCACTTATTTAAATGCACATGCTCAAAACTGAAAACAAATACCGTAAACTGCCGCTTATAAGCCCACCTGCTTACAAGCCCCCCCCCCCCCCCGGCTATAGGCCCATCCACCTGTAAACAAAAAATACATCCGGTAATATGCCACCCCCCCAGATATAAGCCCTCCTCTAGTTTTCCCTGTTTCCTTAATATTAAGCACTCTCACAGAAAACTGAAAGATTAACTCTGAGCTTCTGTTTTGTTATGTTCCGGTTACGTTCGCGTTGTTGCAGTTTTGATTTTGTTGTTAAAATTGAAGTGAATTCGATTTATTGTGACATTTCAAAGGTTAATTACAAACTGGTACATTAAAAACGTATTTCGATCAACACTGCTGTGGCTCATTTTGTAACGTTTTTCTTATCCCGCTTATAAGCCCCCCCGGATATAAGCCCCTCCATTTATAAGCCCACCCAAAACCCCTTACAAAGTTGTATCAGCCTAGGGCTTATAAGCGGCAGTTTACAGTGTCTTAAAACATTTGGGGTAGTTTTTCATGCGAGCGTGCATGCTCAGTGCATGACACGGCATGACATAATGCCAATTTTGTGAATTGTGTGCGCAGTATGGATGCGCAGAAAAAAATTGCGCAAATATCCTTAGAACCTCCCTAAAGCCACGGGCTTACTTTTGGCAACTGAGGTAATTAAACTCTGCTTTGTTTCCCATACAGGTTTTTATTCCATCAACCTGATGTCAGAAAAAAATATGGCAGTTTATTGTAAGGCTTTGGTTAATAAATTTGTACTCTTAGCTACATGTATGTTCCCAGGCAGACATTATCAATTGAAATAAAAAATTTTAAGAGCAGTTTTGAAATAAGGTTTTATATTTTTGTTTTTTTTTGGTAAATTTTGATGTTGGTGATTAGTTTGACTGTATCCACATACACTTCATGTTCCCTCAGTAACACATCCATACACCAGTAGCATTGTTTAGTTATTTGGGAGTAACCCTACCCCCCCCCCCCCCACACACACACAAGCACACACACAACTAACTTCCCAGGAATAATGATTCAGACTTATTTACTTGAATTCACTTGACAGGGAAAACTATTTCAAATGATGGATTCGCCACAGTCTGATCCCCTCTTGTCAGTTCATTACATGACAGGTTTCTGACTATCCTGAAATGATTTATGAAGAGGCTTTTCTTTTTGTTTCTCTTTGCTACCAGATTATGACAATCAGTAACATTGCTCATTGGTGACATTAGATGCAGTGTAAAGGCTAATGATCAAACCAAAAACAAATTCAACCACAAGATTTACTACCATCACAGTCAGGGGTAGTAACATAGTGAGTCATAATCTGTGCATCAAATAAAGTCACTAGTGGTTACTGGACCATTTGTTATTCGCGTTGGCAACACTGTTAGTCACAAATTTTTAATTGACTGATTGACCGATTTATCAACTAAGTGGTTGAGTGGTTGATTCATGACTGATGGGTACTTAAAGAGATTGATTTTAATATAATAGTCCCTGGGCATCAATAAGAGTAAACAAGGTACATTGTTATTCCACTATAGCATCAGTTTATCATATAAGGGGGAAACACATACATGAGGGTATGAGTGTATTGCACTGTAGTGTCCCGGTTTCAAATCACTCATTGAATAAATCATTTAAAATGATAGGCAAATATTGTAGTGGAATAATAAATATCATTCAGT
Source organism: Siderastrea radians (assembly GCA_964017195.1). Lineage (NCBI taxonomy): Eukaryota > Metazoa > Cnidaria > Anthozoa > Scleractinia > Rhizangiidae > Siderastrea > Siderastrea radians. The sequence goes on along the minus strand of OZ024888.1, from coordinate 29,968,666 downwards.
GGTATTACAGATAATGGTCAAGGACATTTTACCGGTACTCATTGCTCGCATTTTTCCTCGCTCTATACCACACAACTTATCTGTCAAACCACTGAATAAGGTGGAGGTATTTTTCAATTAGTACCTTGTCTATGCAATTTGACAACTCTGCAAAAATGTAAATAAATTAAACCGTAGACTTGTGGCAGAGAAAAGGCCGAGGTAAGGTGAACAAAAATAATTATTGTGCCCAATATTTAAGTTTACAACCTAAAACTGGGGCTTATTTAGAATTTTGTAAAACAGGTTCATACCTGCCATCCATCCCCATTTAATGGGAATTGTCCCAATTTTGGAGTTTCAAAACCTAAAAAAATCGGGACATTCCGATTTTCCAGGAAAAAAAAGACAATTTGGAACTGGATTATTAAAGATTGGCCTTCAATTGGTCCTTTTTTGACTTTTCTTTTGTTTTGTGCAATACATGTGGTGCTTGAGACCATTAAACAACACCTGAGAATTCTAATGCTAAGACAGTACAGTACAGGCAATATTTTTAAAAATTAATGCAAAAACCCTAGAGCATCCTAGACCCTGCTCAGTGTTGGGGGGCAGTGGGGGGGGCAGGGCACTACCCCAGGTCTGGGGTGAGCATGGGGGGGGGTGGTCCCTATTTCTGATTTTATAAGGTTGCCAGGTATGCAGATTCTAATTTGATGAGAGGTGTATTTACTAATAATTACCTAAACTATAATATTGCTGTCAGGTACCACTTGAGATAATAATAATAATGATAATAATAATAATAATAATAATAATAATAATAATAATAATAATAATAATAAATAAAATAATAATAAATAAAATAAATACTAATAAATAAATAAATAAATACAAATTGGAGTTCCGCTTTTAGGCTTGGCTAAATCTATATATTATTGTATAGTCCTTTAAGTTAGGACCTCCTCCTACTGTCAGTGAGCTTAAAAGATCCTGCAAGAAGCACTGAAACAATTCAAAGAGGAAAAGCTTAAATGGTAACCTTAACATACAGAAACAACTGAGAAACAATATTATGGGTCTGGGTTTATCTTTATAAGTCAATGTGAAATTACTGTATCACTGTATCAATGTACATGAACATTCACATATATGATTGCTAATTAGATTAAAAAAACAAAATGAATATTTGTAACTTTATATTATATTTTAATTTTTGAGTCACTTTTTTTTGAGGTCATTACTCATAAAAAAGGAAATCAGTCTCATTTTCAGTCAAGACACATCTACCCCCGCCCCACTGATTACTGCTGTTAATGGGTTTAGTAATGACATTCAAACTAACTAAAATCTCATCCATCATTAATGAGTGGTTTGGCCAAAGAATCACGTAGGTGTTTTATACAAGATAAACTTCAGCTGAATGTCCTATATTAAGCTGATCAACCTAATAAGTATATCAAAGACAGTGCAAAAATCATGGAACTTATTGCAAAAATTACTGCCTTTACGTGTTCTTGGAGATGATCAATCATTTAATCTGTTTCAAGTTTCAGTTTCTTTTTCAGAAAAACTTCAGTCACTTGTTAAAGAAGATCGGAAGTGCTAGGCTAAATGCAGTGAAGGAGTGCAGTCTCCTAAAACCACCCCTATGGAAGGAAAAGGCCTTGCGCATGTCCTTTAAAACTTACGGTATTCGGGACCTGCAAAGAGCTCTGTCAGAGCAAGGATCTGTTAATCTAGACATATCCAAAACATTTAGTGGTTCCAAAGAAATTGCAGGCACTGCCCTCAGCTGTCTGGTAGTGCTGCCCTCGAGGGTGCAAAAAGGAAACAAGTCCACCAGCAACTCTCTCTAATGTCAGAAATCAATTGTGGGAAAGCAGAAGGGAGAGCAGCCAAGTAGTGTGAACTGATATGGAGACCTATTTTTGACTCCTCGGACAACAGCATGCTCACTTCAAGAGTTTATGTCGGAAAGGTCCACCTGTGACATTCTTACTGTGAGTTAATACTTTGCAACACTCACTGTATATTAACTGTTCTCTTTATTACCATTTTGACATGACATATGTTAACCCTTTCACTTCCTCTGATGGCCAGGACAAATTTCACGAAAATGTTATTTTTGTAAATATGTTCATACCCTTTTGAATACTACAATCACAGGATTTCATCCAGAGACTACGAAATTAGGCCTCTATTGCTTCTAGGAGTGAAAGGGTTGCTGACAAGTATTTCTTAACAGTTCTAAAAAATGGTTAGACGCACTCTGGTACCATCCACCAAGTCATAGATCGATTCTCCCAAATTATCGTCCTTAAAAAGCCTAAAATGCTCGCTTGCCATTAATTCCCTCGGACGATGAAACCAATCAGTTGACACTGCGTACCAGTTTGCTTCTGCACTGAGTGAGGCTCCAAAAATGCACTGAAGGCTGACAGAACATGTTCTACCCGACAAGGGCACCACGTTCGAGCCTTTGAAGGATTTGAAAATTTTTGCGATCACACAATAAAGTACATTCTGTCATATGTTAACTATTGCTTTAGCCATATAAACTCGTGTAGTCTTATGGGGCGCCAAACTCGTCAATATTCCATATGTATTTCTATGGCTTTTTTGACTTTTTATATGGTCAACTCGACATTTTATATAGTCAACTTGGATTTTTATGTGGTCAACTCGACTTTTTTTTAGGTCAACTTGACTTTTTATGTGGTCAACTATACACTTTTTATGTGGTCAACTCGACTTTTTATATGGTCAGTTACACTTTTTATATGGTCAACTCGACTTTTTATGTGGTAACTATACACTTATTATATGGTCAACGCGACCTTTTTACGGCCAAGTATAAACTTTCTATTCGACCTGGTATTGCCTTGCGAGACCAAACTCAAACAAAACGCAGAAAACTGTCCTCACCACGAACGCTGTTTGAAGCCTTTGAACTGTTGAAGAAACGTGAGTCAAAACACAGCTAAAGAAAGGAATGAACACGGGTTGTTTCTATTCTTTGACAGTTTAAAGTTTTTGCTTTCAACAATAACATCATTCGAAGAAGCAGAAAGATCCCAGAGCCTGTCTTTGGAAGATATTGAACAGGCTGCTGGTCGACTGATAACTGCAGCAGACACCATGCAATTGCTGATCTCAGATATTGAAAACAAAAACAATTTTTCAGATGTAACATCAATTTTGAATGAGACTTGATTGATCAACTACAGCGATACAGAAACAGCTGGTCGGGTGTATTCAACGAAAATGCCTACAGTAGCCCTACTGAGTCCACAGGGCAGGGTCCTGGCCGCTCACGATATGTCATCGCAGAAGAACAAATACGGTTTTTACGAGAACTGCATTTCCCGTGGAAAAAGATAGCTGACCTAATAGGAGTAAGTGAGGTAGCTTGAGGAGAAGGAGATCGATTTATGGCATGACTGGGAACGGGGATCCAAGCTGGACCCAGATTTCAGATAATGATTTAGAGGAAATAGTCCAAGAAATCCAAGAACTGACTCCTAACATCGGACAGGCACGATTACTGGGTCCTCTTAGAAGTAGAGGACTAAATATTCAACGTTGGCGGGTAAGGATTTGTCTTCGCACCCTTGATCCTATTGGTACAGCACTGCGGTGGCGTTCAGCGATTTACAGGAGAAAATACAGTGTTCCAACTCCAAATGCTTTGTGGCATATTGACAGTAATCACAAACTTATCAGGTGGAGGCTGATAACTCATGTATGTGTTGATGGATATTCCCGCCTTATAACTATGCACACTGCTGTAGCAACAACAAAGCAGACACGGTATTGGATCAATTTTTTAGGGGTGTCAACGACTATGGACTGCCATCTAGGGTGAGAAGTGACTATGGTATGGAAAACTTTAAAGTGGCACAGTTTATATTGGAGCGGAGAGGTGTAGGCAGAGGTAGCACCATTACTGGTAGTTCTGTACACAATTGTCGCGTGTTGAGAACGCACAGAGATATCTACTCTGGAGTACTTTGTTTTTTCGCAAGAACATTTGCCCACTTGGAGGATAATGGGCTCCTTGATCCTCTCAATGAGTTGCACTTACTTGCGTTACATCATACATACATCCCAATAATTAACAGGTGTTTACAGGAATTCAAAGGCCAGTGGGAAAACCACCCCCTTTCTTCAGAAGGAAATCGTTCTCCTCTTCAGTTATATACATCTGGCATGCTTGAAAATGAGCTATCTGGTTACGCAGGAGTTGAGAGTGTCTTTGACCCTGAGAATACACCTGACTACAGATTTGATCCCGCAGGACCGTTCCCCGTAGAGGATGAAGACTATTAGGTGGTAGTTCCAGAGACAAGTCTTTCTCATGAACAGATGGCAGACTTGGAAAATCGATGCAATCCATTACAAGATGATGATCGAAATGGTGAAAACACCTACTTGCATTGTCTGAGCATTATTTCCTCCATGATTTAAGCACCAGCACCTGTCTTGATAAACAGTTGCAGGGGGATAAAAGTACAAACTGGTCAGAGAAATTCTCTGTTACGTTTAAGTCCCTGTAGGAACCAAAAGAGAACTGTACAGTCAAACTAAAAAACAATAACTATATTAACAAAGGTCTCTTGCTTACTCAGGAGGTATGGGTGTAATTCTCAATAGTGAAAGAACACAACAGAAGTCTCTGTTGCATTAAACTGATGATTGCAACTGCTAACAAAGACAAAACAAACTATTAATTACCTTTAAGTTAAGTAGAATCACTCTAACGGCAGAGACGACTATTAGGCTACAGTTGGCCGGTTTTTCTTTTGCATGACAATTTCGCTTGCTCAAATGTTTCATTTTGTTGAGCTGATTAACCTATTGCCTACTCATTGTATTGCCCAAAAAAACTAACGTTGAAAGAAAACAGCAATAAAAACGTTTTGTGTTGCAATGATATCATGACAAAAGCGACGTTGAAGTTATACTATGTTCATTTCCCAACCATCAGAATTCAAAATAGACATGAACTCTTCTCTCAGCTCACAAGAGCTGGAATAAGTGCTAGGCACTTCTAAGGTAAAACTACATGTATGAGCAACTGGCCTCCTCTGAAGACCTTTGTTATCTGTGAAAGATATTGTCAACGTATCGGTAACAAGAACATCTGATGCTGTAGTAAATCTCATAAAACGTGGCAAGTTTTGCTTCATCAAGCCCCCTTATGAATCTCTTCAAATGAGCTAGGATCTCACCTTCAGCAGCAGTAACTGGACTAGCTTTAAGGAGAGTAATGACTTTGACATTAGTCGGCACAATAAATGAATATAGCTCATCTAAAGAACGTACGTCAGGAAAATATATTTTAAGTTGGGAAACGATAGGTTGCCAGCAATCAGCTACATACTGTGGTTTTTGAACTATTTCCTTGTGAGCAACCTCTCTAATTATTTCCACTACATTTTCAGATGTAACTCTCCGTCCACAGTCAAAAGCTGACAGAAAGTCAAGTACCTCTTCACTGTCACATTGAATGCTATTAGTCAAACACCCTTCAATTACACTAGCCTCGGAGATAGACACATAATGCTTAAATGAATCTTGCAACATTTCACAGGTCACACTTCCCTCCCCAAAAAGACAGGCAGCAAGGAAAGCCTTGCTTATCTTATGGGGAAAATACTGACTCTCGGTATATCCCTTTACAAGTATTCGCCCAACTGCCTCCCACTTTTTCCTGTCAAAATCATGCCTGATATAGGGAACTCTCTCAGTCTCACCTAACATGTGTGACTCATAGCACTCTTTCCAAAACAATGAAAACACTTCTCTCAAGACCCCACTTCCCTGCCCAGCTTCTTCATGGCCATGCTGATTTATAATAATTGCATTTAAATTCACGTGTAATACTGATGGCTCTGAAAAGATCTCAAGCATATCTTCTCTGATAAGAGACCTGTGAACTCTTATTATCTTTGTTGGAACTTCATTATCATTGGATAGTGTAGTGGGCACTGCTATATCAGTACCAATAACTACATTTTCATTGTCATCAACAAGTTGATCGTTCCATATGCCTAGAAAGAATGGCATTTCTTCATTGGTTGGCAGTAGTTGCTCTGCTAGATCTAGGGATGCAGATTCTCTTAGTGGCTGCTGAGAAGATGACAAGCTTGTTCCCACAGGATTTTCTGAGAGGTTGTCGGTACATTGAGCATAGGCTAGTTTCATAAGTAACTCATCCTCTTCATCTTTATCTTCCTCTTCAAGGGGTTCCAGGTATCCGATATACACGCTTGCTCTGAGAGCTTTATTATCCTTTCTCCATCCATCCTCAACCCTTTGGCCAGTTTTGGAGTCACCAGAGTTCCGTAGCATGCCTAAATGTATGTATATAAACATATTGTTAGAAGTCAATAGGATTTCAAATAATACTTTTCTGAACAAGAAAATGAATGTCACAGGCTGAGCTAAGACAAGGCCTGCAGTTAATAACTGGCCTATTTCTCCTCTCTTTTCGGGTCTGAATCCTGGTCTGAAAACGGGTAAGGTTTTCCCCTGCCCCCAGCCCCCCACCCATGTATCTACGTAATGACTGATTACTCGCAGGCTATTTTTACTCTTACCTTAAGGAATTCAAACAGAACATCATCTCTAGGCAGCTGTCTTTCTATGTTTCGTTTCAAGTCCAAGGAAGTCCACTCTTTGTTGAACGGAAACTCGTGAATAATGAGGCTCCACTCCTCAAGCTTGACTTTGCTGCTATGACTTGGCACCTGGCTTGTGTTAGGGCTTGGTATTATAACTAAGTCTTTGTAGACAATTGTTTTACTGGGTCGCCCATACTTTTTCACGGGTCATGGAGCTCGTGGAAGGTCGCTTCCTAGTTGCTTTTCCCCCACGTGCGTTGAAAGTCGGGAATCTCCTGCCAAGCTCGGCTGCGATCGAGGAAGAGCTTGTAGGCAGGTTGGAGCCATTCAAAGCACTGTTAGTAACAGTTGAGGCTGCCAAATTTCGGATTTCACTACTTTGCAGGTTTCCAATGGCCTCTAGTGCCTGTGTGGCAATGGCACATGCGGACGAGATGTGCTGTACATCCTCGTAACTTGTTGGCAGCCATCTTTGTTTGATTACGTTTCAATTCTCACAAAGCATTACCGGTCGAATACAGATGACCATAAAAAAGTTGGCTATATAAAAATTCGATCAAGTTGACCATATAAAAAGTCGAGTTGACCATATGAAAAGTGTATAGTTGACCACATAAAAAGTCAAGTTGACCATAAAAAAAGTCGAGTTGACCACATAAAAAATGTATACTTGACCACATAAAAAGTCAAGTTGACCACAAAAAAAGTCGAGTTGACCACATAAAAATTCAAGTTGACTATATAAAATGTCGAGTTGACCATATAAAAAGTCAAAAAAGCCATAGAAATACATATGGAATATTGACGAGTTTGGCGCCCCATATAGTCTGTTTTGTCTTTTCTGTGCTATGAAGGGCTTATTTATTACGATAAACACAAAGTACACTCATCATGACAGATTGATGATCCTGTTTATTGATTCCTAATTAGATTTTCATAGCGAGACCAGAAATTAAAATCGACTTCTTGCAGTGAATTTCAAAGTCGTATAAATCTCGTCATGCACACACCAACTTCAATGACTAGTTCAACGTGGACATCTTTCTGCACGAAGGACTTAGTGTGGCATGAGTGTGTTACGAGTGGTGGAAAAAGGATCTTCAGAGGCCCCTTACTAATGGATGTTGAGAGGGAGGAATTAGATCTTTTGGGACAAGGAAGTTTGTATCGTTTCATCCCACTGAAGATGTTTACAGCATTGATGCACCTAAATTTGTCTTTCACAACGATCTCTGATTGTCACGCATTCACACTTTTGTCCAGGATTGAAGCTGCAACAAACATACTGATCAGTTTACTTTTGTCAGATTCAAATATCTACCTTGCCATCCCCTCCCTCTTGTATAAAAATTATGTATGTCCATGATGACATATTAACAGCGTTCTAGCCATTGAATAGCCATCTGTTCCCCTCAAGAAATATCAGAAAAGGGCATCCGTGTGGATGGTTGATAATTGTCTTCCAGTATCCTGCTGGGCATAAAAAAGGAGCTTGCCTACTGATTAGCAAAACTAATACTATATAATACAGGACAGGTACATGCATAGAAAAAAAAGATAGATATGCTGACACAGACACATGCTAGATATAAACATATAAACAACAATGGGAGAACTACAGCATTGTGGCCCAACTAGCTAAGCAAACCGAAGATTACAGAGTGGCACTATTTCTCTACTTGATAGGACCTGAAGCGGTCAAGATATACAAGTTTTGATCTGAGCGAACACAACCGGAAAAAGCTAACTGAAATCATCAAGGGATTCGACAACTTTGCAATTGGAGAGACTAACGAGACTTGTGACCGCTATGTGTTTAATAGTCGTGACCAGAAGGAAGGCGAAGTGATTGATGTGTATGTGGGGGAATTGAGAACACTTGCAAAACCGTGCAATTTTTGCACATGTCTAAATGACACACTGATACCCGATCGAATTGTTCTTGGTATACGTGATGGAGGTACACGCAAACAGCTGTTGCGTCAGGGCAAGCTGACATTGCAGAAATGCATCAAAATCGCAAAGAGTGATGAAGTGTCCAACACACAGCTGAAGAACAACCCACACAAGAAGATGTCCATAAAGTGAAGTTTCCTAAACCAAAGAAGACGGAGCAGGAGAAGAAATATCCGAAATATCAGAAACAGCCCGATAGAAGAAATCCAAACAGGAAACCTATTGATGACAAGATGTCTACAAGCGATAAGGCGTGTGATTATTGTGGAAGAAAACACTGCAGAGGAAGAGCTAACTGCGCCGCTTGGGGACATGTTTGTGGAGCCTGTGGCAAGAAGAACCACTTTGCATCCCAGTGTAAAGCAAGAGAAAGGACACACAATGTTGAAGTCGAAGAAGATGAGTCAAGTGAAGAAGAATTCCTTTATTGTGTGACCACATTGCCCGAAATGACAGAGACTGTCAACAGCGTCTCCGAACGCAAGATCTACGCAAAGATGCTTATCAACGAAAAAGTTCCATATTGATTGCGGCGCGACAGTAAATGTATTGCTCAGTAAATACGTCAACAAAGAAGATATAAAGCCGACCAAACGCGTGTTGCAGATGTGGAACAAAACTGAACTTAAGCCGGAAGGAATTTGTCGCGTGACCATACGCAATCCGAAAAACCGCAAGAAATACTCGGTCGAGTTCATTGTCGTCAAGGAGAACTTGACCCCGTTGCTAGGCATGAAAGCAATCCAGCACATGGAGCTGACAGAAGTTCACGAGGAGAATTTTGAGAAAGTAGCCGCAGCGAAGATAGCAAGTACAAAGGCACAAACAGCCGAAGAAATCATTGATGAATACAGCGATGTTTTTGAAGGCGATCTGGGGACATTGGAAGGAATACAGCACCTCGACGTTGACCCTTCAGTGCCTCCTAGTATTGCTCCATCGCCACGAGTGCCATTTGCCATCAAACCGAAGCTCAAAGCTGAGCTCGAGAGACTGACAGACATCGGAGTGCTGATGCCTGTTGAAGAACCCACTGATTGGGTGAGTAACCTGGTTGTTGCGACAAAGGAATTGGGGGATTTGAGACTTTGTCTAGACCCACAACAACTGAATAGAGCACTGAAGAGAGAGAGATACCCCCTACCCATGATAGATGGTGTACTGCCGAGCCTCTCACGAGCCAAAGTATTTACTAAAATAGACGCCAGAAATGGCTACTGGCATGTGCAGTTGGACAACAAGTCCAGCAAGTTGACCACTTTTGACACACCCTACGGCAGATACCGGTGGAAATGACTTCCCTTTGGAGTCAGCGTTGCCAGTGAGATTTTTCAAAAGAGGCTGAACCAGGCGCTTGATCGACTTGATGGCCTGCTAACAGTACATGATGACATGGTCATTTATGGCATAGGAGATACCCAGGAAGAGGTGACTGCTGACCACAACGCTAAGCTGCTTATGTTCTTACAGCGATGCAGAGAGAAGGGCATAAAGTTGAACAAGAAGAAGCTTAAGCTGCTTTGCAAAGAAATCCCCTCCATGGGACACTTGGTAACAGCAGATGGTCTGAAACCTGACCCAGAGAAGATGGAAGCAGTACGCAACATGCCCAAACCCAATGATGTGAAAGCTGTGAGGCGATTTTGTGGTTTCGTGAACTACCTCGCAAAGTTCTTGCCCCAACTGGCAGACGTATTGGAGCCAATACAGCAGTTGACAGGCAAGGAAGTACCATGGCAATGGCAATATGAGCATGATGCAGCATTCGAGAAGGTCAAACAGCTCGTAACACAGGCACCCTTGCTGAAGTACTACAACCCGGAAGGGGAGCTCACTGTCCAATGTGACGCAAGTGATAAGGGACTTGGGGCCACCCTCATGCAGAACGGGCAACCCATAGCATTTGCAAGCCGTGCCCTGACAGACCCAGAAACTCGATATGCTCAAATAGAAAAGGAGATGCTAGCAGTAGTGTTTGCGCTTCAGAAGTTCGATCAGTGTGTTTATGGTCGCCCAGTTACAGCCCAGAGTGACCACAAACCGCTAGCTGCAATCTCCAACAAACCACTACGAAGCGCACCAAAGAGGCTACAAGGGATGCTGTTGAAGGTGCAGAAGTATGACATTGTGATCGTCTACAAACCTGGCCCAGAGATGTACCTTGCTGACACCCTAAGCAGGGCATTTCTTCCCACTACAGAAAATACCCAGGGAGAGTTCGAGCGAGTGAACGCCGTCAAACTTCTGCCCGTGACGGATGAGAGACTGGAGGAGATGAGAAACAGCACCCGTGATGATGCAGTGTTACAGCAGTTAAAGGAAGTGATCCAAAGCGGATAGCCAGAGGTGAAGGAGGAGCTCCCAGCAGTACTAGCTTCTTACTTCAGTTTCAGAGATGAGATAAGCGTTTATGACGGTCTTGTCTTCAAAGGAGAACGACTCCTTATCCCGAAGCAGATGCGGTCAACAATGAAGGAACGCCTGCATAGCTCACACATAGGCGTGAATGGTTGCTTGAGAAGAGCCAGGGAGTGTATGTACTGGCCAGGCATGACAGCCGAGCTAAAGGAATACATCTCACAATGCGAGACCTGCAGCAAATACAACACAAAACAACAGACAGAGTCGTTAATGAGCCATGAAATTACAGAACGCGCGTGGGAGAAGATTGGAACAGACCTCTACACCATTGATGGCCAGGACTACCTGATTGTCGTTGACTATTTCTCAAATTTCTGGGAGACTGACCACCTTTCCAACATAAAGGCGAGCACTGTCATTAAGAAACTGAAGTGCCACTTTGCACGACAAGGAATCCCGGACATTGTAGTGAGTGACAATGGCCCGCAGTTTACCTGCGAGAAGTTTACAAATTTCGCCAATGAATGGGGCTTTGAGCACCGACCGGGAAGTTCTGGACACAAGCAAATGAATGGCAAAGCAGAAGCTACTGTTAAAGATGCAAAACGCCTTCTGCGAAAGGCCAAAGAAACCAAAGGAGACCTATACCTTGCAGTACTGGCACAACGAAACACCCCCACTGAAGCGATGGGAACCAGTCCTGCCCAACGATTGCTAGGCCGATGATGTAAGACACAACTACCAACAACCAAAGAGCTACTGAAGCCGCAGTCTGTACAAACAGAAGCAATCAAGAAGAAAACCCAGGCACGACAAGCAAGACAAGCCAAGTACTACAACAGGGGAACTCGAGACCTCTGCCCCTTAGAAGAGGGTGACCTAGTCAGAATGAGGCCATTTCGACTGGGACAGAAGGCTTGGGAAAAGGCAACTGTGACCAAGCGACATGATGAAAGGTCCTATGAAGTCGAGACTGAGAGTGGAACCTATCGAAGGAACAGAGTAGACCTGAAAGAGCAGCCCACCCCTTCAAGACCGTTGGAACAGACGCCCAGTCCTCCACCACCGACTCAGAACAAGGATAAGATCCCAGCCGAGGCTAACAGGCCACCTGAGACATCTGACGCAAGCCAACAACTGAACGAACAGCAGACGCCACCTGCTGCTGTGTCACAACGTCCTAAAAGAACCATCAGAAAACCTGCCTATCTTAAGGACTTTGTGCACTAGGACCCAAGAGACCTAGGACATTTTGATAGCAACCGGACTTGACGAATGATTAGCGGACATTGGCTATATGATTATAGAAATTGATTGAAATCTTGATCTTTTAAGAATTGTTTCTATAGCCCAAACGAGTGGGGATGTTACGTGACTAGTGCATGTTTGTTACAATATGTCATATCCGTAACGTATTCTTATCATATCATGTAATCTTGTGTACACACTCGGAGTTGGTCAGTTGAATAAACGAGCTTAGAACTTAGAACACCTTAACTTTCATTTTTGTATATTTGAAGGCACACTGTAGTCTTGATTTTGTTTGAAAACGTAAAAATAAGATACTCACGCATCGCAGATGCAGAGAGTGGTCCACTTAGCTCTGTATTTTTTGTAATTAGAGTTTTTAATGACCATTTGTCTTTCGCATTAAATTTTACTTTCCAGTAAGGCAAGAAAGACCTGTAAGCTTGGAGTCTCTGACTGGTTTCTTGCAAGATAAACATGATGTTAATCAATGAGAAGATAATGATTTAACGTGTAAAAGATGGTAATTTTGGGTTTGTAGCCGTGAAGGATTTCAATGCAATTAGGATCGATGTTGTTCGGACCAGAGTATTCCCCCACATTATAATGTCTTTGCAGAAGATTTTAATATCGGGGCACCCACAAACCATGTGCACAAGTGTTTCGTTTTGGAAAAGGCAGGAATCGCATCTTGGTGAATGTTTTATGCTCATTTTATGAAGAGAAAGATTAGTGGGTGTGATGTTATGTATGAGTTTTACCTTAAAGATTCTCAATTTATTTATAACGGTGACTTTGAAAGGAAGTTCGTAGACAGCCTTCATTCGGCACTTGTTTTCTAAGATTGATTTCGACAATGGGAGGAGAGAAGGACCTTTCTTCAAGTATTAAATGGGCTTTTCTAGTAGAGGAGATGGCATGGCCATTGAAAAGAATCCTCAAGGGTTTGCCATCGCCCTTTGATCAAAGAAAGTACAGCGAACGCCGAATTTGCATTTAAAATTTTCAAATGAAAGGAAATGGCCATCGGTATCAAGGAGGTCACTTATCTCAAAATGCCTTTATTAACCCATGCTTTATAATAAATTGTCTTTCCATTAAACCTTATAAACCGATTGTTCCGTATGATTTCTTGTTTAAATTCAATTGCATTAAGGGGATCTTTGGAATTGAGTTCTTGCCAAACTGCCAAAACACTTTTGTAAAAAGCAGAAGGATTTTTAAGGTCAAGAGATTTTAGGTCGTAATTACATTGAAATAAGAAAGCTCCTCCGACCTTACCTAACATGGAATCAAGGAGGGCACACCAGTGGCTGTCAGTAGCTTTGCAATAGTGATTAACCTGGGCAGTCATAAGGGACTTGACAATGTGAACATTTTAAGGGAACACAATTCCAAGAGCAGTAACGTATTGTTTCGGCCACAAAATACCAAAAGGTTCGTCTTTGCCCAATCTACTCTACCAAGAACCAAGCCACAAAAACCTCAGTTTTCGGCTTATTAATTTTAAAACCAGAATGGTCGCCAAATTGATCAAGAAGAGTAAATAATGATGCCGCAGATGAGTCGTCGTGGATGAAAGCGGTGTTGCCATCGGCGTACAAGCTGAGTTTAGTGATCTTATTTCCATTATCAAGACCTTTGATTGATTCATTGATTCGTATTTGGTGGCCAAGAGGTTCTACAGCGAGAACAAAGAGCAGTCCCGAGAGAGGACACCCCTGTCTTAAACTCTTTTTACAGAAAAAAATTCTGACAAGTAGCCATCATTGACGACACGACTAGAAATCTTGGAGTAAACAGTATGAATCCAGTTGAGGAAACTTGAAGCAAAATTCATAATAATAGTGTTGGTATTAAGGAATGCATCTTTTTTATTCACAAAGGGTTTAAAGAGGTATTAGTATGTATTTCCTTACCTTGTGAAATCTCTAAAAAAAACTTCTCCTTGAGGGGATTACCAGTAGGACAGTCACGAAAGAAGAAGAAGGATCCTTTCAGGGAAGCATTTGGTAGAGTTAGAGACCTGCGGTCACTGCTACCAGGGGTGCCAGTGTTAGCCCTTACAGCCACCGTGCAGAACAAGGAAAGGAACAGAGTCATCAAAGCTTATTGGGATGGTGAGTCCTGTCATTGTTAAGATCTCTCCAAACAAGTCGAACATAAGTTTGAACTTCATTGAGAGGAAGAAAGAATCGTATGCAATATCCCATTTGCAGTGGACAGTAGAAATGATATCAAGCAAAGGAAAGGAAACACCACAGACTATTATTTTTTGTAAGACTTTCAACAACATCTCCTTTGTTATTAGTTATCTATTGATGACATTGTGTGGGAAAGCTTTTGTCGAAACTGAAAGCAAGGGCAAAGTAAGTCTTATTGGTGTTTACCACGGATAGACATAGGAGAAAAAATACAGCAGATTGAAGATTTGAAAACTGATGGCTTCAAGAGGGTGGTGTTGCTACATATGCCCTTGGAATGGGAATCAACTTCCCTCATGTCAGATATGTCATCCAACACTCACCCCCAAACAGTTTGGTGGATGCCATGCAGCAGGCAGGCAGAGGGGGAAGAGATGGCTCACAGGCACATAGTGAGATGTACTACACCAGACAACAGTTATCACAGTGCAGCAAGGAGGTAAAGAGTGTGGTTAACTACCAACGCTGCCAAAGAAAGGAGTTGTATAGTTACTTCAGTGATGACACATCTCCAGAAATCTTGAACGCATGAGCCATTGCGTAATCAAATTTCATCTTGCGGACACCAAAACATGTTCGTAAATTGCATAGGGATTTGTATCGACATCAAAAATAAACGGCAAATATTTTCCAGAGGAGTAAAGAAAGCAAAAATGTGCAAGTCTCGCCTGATAGGCTGATATATAATAAGGCATCTTACACAAAATCATGACAAAGTAAACGAAGTTAATGGAGTTCATTAAAATTAAACAGTACTTGTGTGACATTTGAATGAAGTCGGGAAGAAGCATAGTTTTTAAAATGTTATTTCCGACAACGTAAGCATGATGAGAGAAATGTGCAACAAGACAAAATAAAAACATGCTTTAACCTAACTGACTAAAACGTTTATTAGCTGTGTAGTCATGTGTATGTGCTCTGATTGAAAACCTTTCACAAATGCCATCGAGCACAATCCATTGGAATCTCGCGCTAAAATCCACAAAATATGCTGAGTTCAAGAAGCAATATCTTGGCCACATTTGCCTCAAATATATGTCCCGCCATTCGTAAAAAAATTCCGACGTTCGTAATGGTTCTGAATTTCGTAATTTTTGTGAAATTTCCGAATAGTTCTGAGATTCGAAATGGTTCCGAATCTCCCGGAATGGTTGTGAAATTTCGGAGTAGTTCTGAGATTCGAAATAGTTCCGAAAAATTTGGCTGTGGTTCCCAAACTCAGAATATTTCTGAAAGGGTTTCAACATTTGTAAGACCTCGGAACGAGGTCGATGGAGCCTGGGAACAAGCAATGTTGTTTTGATACCATGGATACATTGTCTTGATACCATGGTTACAGTGTCGGTGTCGAGTGTTTACATGACAGCGTCAAGCCGGGAAGCCAGTCAATCCATCAATCCATCTTGCGCAGGAAGGTGTTATTCAAAGACGTTATTGTTAAATTTTAGAAAGTTCATCTATATAAGAAAGTATCTATATCTATTGTATTGTTATATTCAGAGTTTATTCCGTGAAATGTTACATTGTTGCTTGTTTTGCGTCGAAGATGAAGTACCATCAGTTGATTTGTCTTTTTACGCTCGCTTGTGTCATTTGTACGAGTTGAGATATTTTCCTGCATTGGTATTTTTATTAGTTAACTTTACGCTGGCATCTGCTTTAATGCTTAGGAGTCCATATTAACTATGTAGTAATCCATGGACTGGGAGTCACCCCACCCATTAGAAGATTTAGTAGGATCCAAAGACAAGAGGAGTCGGATACTTTTTAGTGTCATATGGTATCCAAGCTTTTGCTCACGAAGTAGTTGAAATTCATTCCATTTAGCCGTCCATTACTAGAGCCTTAAGAGTGGCTGCCTGTTAGGATCGAGAATGCTCCGTCATCGGCCCATTTGGCGAATTCCTCATATTTTACCCAAAGGTACCCTTTGGTAAAATGTTCTCAAAAATCACATTTAAAAGTTCGAGCGATGTTTCAATTTTCAGAAATTCACAAAAAAATTGAAAGTGCGGCCAAAGTGCGTTTTTTCGCATGATCAAATACCCAAAATTGGATGCGAGGACGAAGCATCGCTAAGGCATTAAATTAGATTCAATTGACGTTAAACGTGGCATGAATTAGGAACAACTACTCTTATGCATGTTTCACTTTCAAAACAATTTAAATCTGTTAATACTGAGATTTTGTGAGCCATTTTGAAAACACCTCAAAAGAGTGCTGATAATGGCGGAAAAATGTAGGTGAAGTTGAACGGCACTAAAATGGTTCTGGTACCTCGTTTTGCGACAAGTTTACTTTACAGCCAGAAGATATTATTATTAAATATTTTCCATGCCAAGTTTCAAGGTCAAACTCAAAAAGCTTCCCTGGGAGAAAATCGAATGTTTTATGACATGCGTTCGGCCCAAATCACGCAAGATTTTTAGATAAGCATAGGTTAATCAGCTTCAACTGCGCCGATAAAATTCTAACGATAATTTAAATCTTGGCAATTTGCCATTGAACTTGAAAAATTTACCCACTAGCAAGTAGAAAAACGTATTCGGGTGTTTTAGAGGCTCTTGAAAGTCTTATTTGTGCTGAAAATCCCTCCAGTGTAAGTACCGTCAGCTTGTATTCGCCCCGCTGTATTCGCTGTTCACATTTCAAACCAAAGGGGTTTCCGAACCCTCATCCAATTAGCCTCTTTTTTCTTTTTTTTCAATTTCACATTTCAATTTGTTAAACACAAAATCGTGAATTACTTTATAACTTTAAGCAGTTCGGATGGCTACCTGATCGCGCTGAAATCACTTGCGATCATTTCAAGAGCACTTTCAATGTCATGTAAACAAACGATTGGATGGCAATATTAAAAATCTCTCCAGAGGTCAGGATGTCAAGAGCGTTAGTAACATAACGTTTATTTAGCAGGAAGGTGATCAAAATGGCAGTGTTATAAAGGTAGTAACGATTTCAAATCAAATTCCGCCTATAAAATTACAAAACTAAAAGGAAATCTGTCCGTCGCCAAACAAATGTAGAGCATTAAAAACGCTTATTAAGTTATATTTCTAAGCAGTCACAAGAAACATACCCAAAAGACGTACATCTCCCTCAATGCCACACCACAGTAGCTTCCACAATCTCAGGGTTTCTGTTATGAGCATCAAGGGCCTTTTGAATCTATTTTCTGGTAGCATATTCAGTATACTGGAATCCATACTACGTGCTGTGTGGTCAGGTAAAGTGTTTGACATTTGATACATGCAGATAAATCACGCAACCCCCACGTAGCGCATATAGCCTGGTCACGCGCACACCGCTCTTGCGAAATTGTGTACACTTCGCTTAATTTCACACGTGAACACATAAAGAAGCACTTTTAGATATGCAGTTTGCTTTGCCGTGATTGTTTCTTGTGTTCCAATGGCTCTTTGTAGCTATAGTACATTACTCAGTAACGCTACCACTTGTGGGCAGTCTAGTGATTATCCTGGTCAGCTGGAATGCATGGCGCTCAAAGACTGTACTTAAGATGTAATCGGTCACTTAGAGAGTTTTAAATTTAGCAATGATGAAGGACTGGGAACTGAAATGAAGTTGCTGTTAGCCAGAGCCGGTAAGTACCTTTTCAAAAACGAAATCCCATTTTGTGATGTTGTGAACTCTGACACTTGCATGCTTAATTATATAAAACCCCGCTTTCAGGGGTTTTCTCTTTGGAAGAATAGCATTATGCCCAAGCGTGATTTGCCCACGCCATAGAGCCGACTTCAGATATCCGTTGGGGGACAAGAAAAACCATTTCCGCAGTTCTTACAGAATTGGCGGTGCATAAATCCGTGAATGCCAGGGGGAGCCACCGTGTGAATAGCCGGCAGTCAGCATATATCATCAAAAACACCAACACACTCATTCCAGTTGGATCGCGTAAGTTAACCTAATCGGTTTATACTGAGTAGTGTTGGAATTTTCTGCCCACGCATGAATACTTGGTGATCAGAGAATAGTAGCTTCCATATTCCTGTGGCACAGGTCACCCAATCAATTATCTTAAGTTGCTTGAGCTGCCTGTGCTTACGAGAGTGTAGACGCAGTTATTTTCTCAGGTTATTTCCTTTTTCTTATGAAGCTAATGTTACTGTTATAATTAACGTGCGTATTTACTTAAAGTGAAATATTTTGTTGTTTTTAGCAATTTACAAATCGTGCCATGAGTTTATGACCAGGCAGACCACGTCGGACCAGACGCTGGAGGCTGCTGCTATTCGGGTTGAGGCGATCGCTGAGGAAACCCCATTTCAGGGTGGAGGCATCTGAATCACATACAGGGGTAAGTAACAAATGATAACGCGCGATCGTTACATACCCTCACGTCGACACTGATAGCGCTCAGTCGGCTAGCTGATGTGGCGAGATTCCCTGTGATCTATCGGGGTTTTACATTAGTACCTAGGCCGAAGGCTTGGCATTTTAGTGAATAGTGTAAATTTTTCGTTCGATTGTATGAGTTCAGACAAGATCTCGTCTGGTAAGAATGCAAACTGTAATGGGCCTGTAATTTAGAACTAACTAGCAATTCGAATTGCGAATTCAGATTGGAAAGTTTGATTACTGACATTACTGACTAAAACTCAACCCTTCTATTGGTATATTTTATTCTCGTAGCGAGAGGGCTCTACTGGGCCTTGAGTCAATTCTTAAACCAGAAGAAAGTGAGAACCAGGTTTCGCTGGATTGAAGGGTAGTTTTGAGCTCCTGGGAATGCAACCTAGCATATATCGCTCATAGTAGAGACTGCTGTGTTAGTAGAGGTAACAATAGAAAGCTTGAGTGACCCCCAGTCATCTCTCTTATTTTTTTAGCCGTGAGGCTGTCACGCGCGTCTGTTAACGACGGGGGATCCTGCTGAGGACAAGTCAGGCACAAATCCACGAGAGTGCAGTTATGACCAGTTATGTAATAATCTTTTCATATCCAACAAGCGCGACCAAAATAGTTGTTTTATTCAGTTCTTAACCAGACATATCTTTGGAGTAAACGTTTCCTCCGTCGTAGCAACCTTTGAACGTTATGATTTTTGGCATGGCATCTTATTTTCGTACAAGGCAAAAGGAGGGTCATTCCCTGATAACCTGTGTGCAAGAAATAGCAAGACTGTAGAAAGTAATAACTCTTTATTTTTTCTGTGTTGAAGGTCCCGGACATGATGTAATAAAAGCATCATTCTCGAACGGAGATTTCATGTGAGTTAAACATGCGACGGGAACGATGGCGCCAACATCAACTTCTGTGACTTCGTCAGTCTTCTTCATCAAACACCAGGCTTCTGAAGTTTCCTTTAATAGCGGCGAGACGACAGCTGTGTATTCCTGTCCCCAAGACCACTGCGTCCATGTCTTTCAAAGATTCTCTGCTTTGGAGAGGCACTTTTCTCTGGAAAGTTGTACACAGTCACTAGAGAGAAATTCGCTATTGGATTAAGCGCAAATGGGATACAAGTCCTGCTTGGAGGAAGGGGTTGGCGTTTTACCTGCACTTCAAGCCCCGGTAAGTCACCAAGAGGCCTCTGTGATACCAAAGGAGGGATGGGCTATCAGGGCAGCCAAGAAGTTCTATCGATTCAGTGATAAACAAAAATCCTATCTTATGGCGAAATTTTACATTGGCCAAAGACAGGCCGCAAGGTTGACGCTGAGGTAGTGGCACGAGAAATGCTACGAGCCCGCTGTACCGATGATGCTCATCTTTTTCAGGCATCTGAATTCTTGTCCTCCTCGCAGGTCGCGTCCTTCTTCTCTCGTCAAAGTGCCACAGTACGTCAAAGCGATCCTGATGAGATGGATGTTCAGGCTGCTCTGGAGGAAAATAATTTTAGTCAGGCAAAGGAGACTGTAGAAACGGTTCAGCTCCAGCATCCTCCCGTGTACTATCATTATGACCTGTGTGCAATGGCACTGCCCAAAACCCTGAAGCAGCTCAAGCTACCGACGCTGCAGCGTATACCTGGGTCTAGATGTGCCTCTCCCACCTCTGCGCAAAAAGGCTCCATACTTGGCGCTTCTAGAGGACATCACTAGCAAGTGCTCGTGCAGAAAGTAATTCTCGACAAGTGTCAGCATTTTATTTTTGAAAGGGTGAGAGGGATGCCCTGGATGTCATGTAACAATAACAATTAGAGTATACCTCTACACTGCTTCTAGAAAGAAGAAAGCATCCCGCACAACCTACATTCGGAAACAAAATCCTGCTCAGAGAAAAGTCAGGAAACAATCTATGGGAAAAAGTCTCCAGCCTCACTCATAAAAAAGACAATAATTTTGTCCATCCCAAACTACAGATTTTTCTCGCAAAATAACCTTCCACAGAAAGGAAATGTAGTTTAACTGTACATCGTCCATAACGCTAATTCAGGTAAAGCAAAAGGAACATGTTTTCACCACTGCACCTGTGTCACTGTGTGGGATTGCGTGACATTTCGTTGAGTCTCAAATATCAACAACACTTACCCTGACAGCACAAATTGCGATGTAACAGAAAATAGATTGAAATGGCTCCTGATTTGCTTATACCAGAAAGCCTGGGATTGTGGAAGCTGGTGTAGTGTAGCATTGAGGTAGATGTACGTCTTTTCGGTATGTTTCTTGTGACTGCTTCAGAATATAATTACATTGTAGCCCTAAATGTTGTGCATTTCGGAGTCGGACAGTTTTGCTCTTTTGTTCTGTAGTTATATAGGCGGAATTTGGTTTGAAATTGTCACTTAACCTCTGGCTATAACACTGCCATTTTGATCACCTTCCCGCTATATAAACGTTACATTACTAAAGCTCTTGACATCCTGACCTCTCTCGAGAGAGATTTTTGTATGAATTCCGTCCAATGGTTTGTTTACGTGATATTGACAGTGCTCTTGAAATGATCGCAAGTGTTTCAACTCGATCAAACAGTCCTGCGAACTCCAAAAACTTATTAATAAGTATTTCGCGATTGTGTGTCTAACGGATTGAAATGCGAAATTTTGAAAATAATTAACGCCTAGTGGCTGAGAGTTCTGGAAACCTCCTCGGTTTGAAATGCCAACAGCACTTGTTGACAAATTCACTTTAGGCGAATACAAGCCGACGGTATTTACACTGGAGGGATTTCCAGCTCAAATTTGACTTTCAAGAGCTTCTAAAACATTCGAATGCATTTTATACTTGGTAGTAGGTAATATTTTCTAGTTCAGTCGGCAAATCGCTAAGATTTAAATTATTGTTAGAATTTTTATCGGCGCAGTTGAAGGTTATCAACCTAAGGTTATTTATAGATCTTGTGTGATTTGGGCAGAACGCATAACATAAATATTCGATTTTCTCACAGAGAAGATTTGCGAGTTTGACCTTGAAACTTGGCATGGAAAATATCTAATAATGATATCTTCGGGCTATAAAGTAAAATTATCGAAAAACGAGGTACCAGGACCATTTTAATGCCGTTAAACTTCACCTACATTTTGTCGCCATTATTAGTGCTCTATAGAGGTGTTTTTAAAATCGCTCGCAAAATCTCAGTATTAACAGATTTGAATTGTTTTGAATGCGAAACATGTACAACAATAGTTGTTCCTAATTCATGTCAAGTCTGACGTCAATTGAATTTATTCTAATACCCTAGCGATGCTTTGTCCTCACACCTAATTTTGGGTATTTGATCAGGCAAAAAACCGCACTTTGGCCGCACTTTCAACGTTTTGTGAATTTCTGAAAATTAAAACATCGCTCGAACTTTTAAATGTGATTTTTGAGAACAATTTACCAAAGGGTATCTTTGGGTAAAATGTGAGGAATTCGCCAAATGGGTCGTTGACGGAGCATTCTCGATCCTAACAGGCAGCTGCTCTTAAAAAGCCATGGTAGCTACCAGGCTATGCAACTAGTGCATGTTTCATTTCTTGTCCGATCATATAGCCCATATGCAATTTGTTATTTGGTGTACAACACAAAAGGCTCTGATCCAAACTTTTAGTCAATGACGTTGCTTAAGTCACGTCATGGCTAATGTCAAAGGCTAAAAGAACGGCGGTATATGATGTACGGTATCTGTCTTTGTCTGTGTATCTGTCTTTGTCTGTGTTGGGTGGGGGTGTGACCTGAGACACTGAAATCCTTCTTATCATCGGCACATTCCCATACAGCTTATGCTATGGGAGCACGACTTCCGGGCTTTGATGTGTTTTCCAATCAGCAGGAACTATTTAATGTTTAATGTTTGCGCTGTTTTGTATACTTCAGGTCTGGCAGGATTTTATTCTCGACGTAGTCCTGCGGTTACTTAAGCCGTAGTAAAATTTTCACAGCAACAAACATGTGGTTATCAGAAATTATACACAAGATGGACTCGTCAATTTGAGATCCAATTAAGTGCATGAATTCACGCACATGTTGTTTGTTTCTGTTTTCCTTTATTAATTTCCAAGCGGAATTATTAGTTTTTGTAGAGGAACATTTTGACTTCCGACCAGCTTGACGGTGACAATTGTTTATCGCTTTCTAGTGGAATTACAAAACAAAGAAAAAGAGAAAGATAAATAATGAGAATCCCAGCCTGAGAAGCAAGCAGTTTTTGCAGAAGGTTAATGCAATTTATCTATTCTGGATATAAATATTTCGGTGCTGTTTACAAGCATGGCATAATATTTATCCGGCTAGAAACACTACAAGTACAAGCCGAGACCCAACACGGGTTCTAAAAATAGATGAACTGTGTGAATCTGCGTCTTTAGCACAAATTAAACTTTGTGTATCAAATTTCAACCCGCTTATGCAAATTAGACCAAATAAAATCAGAATTTGCGGGGACTTGTTCCTAGCTATTCCAGACCTAAAACTAAAAACTTGAATGAATTTAGTATTAAAAATCCAAGTTACAGTGGTGATCAATTAATTAGAGTAAAATCTTTACAAGATACCAAACTTTACTGGGTAATTTTATAGTTCAAAGTGTATGTGGAACAAATTTGCATAGTCAACAGCTGCTTGTGATTTGAACCTTCGGAATGTAACACATCGCTTTAAACACCTCGAAACGAACGCAATTGACAAAGCATTCTAATGGAGACCTACTGAATTTTGCATGTTCTTTTCACGTCTATCAGGAGATAAATACATAAAAAAATGCAAGAAATAGACGTGTTAGGATATGTTGTCTTTGAAGAGAAGGGAAGCAAAGAGCTTTATTTACTTCGCACGCAACTCTAATGTCACGCAAAAATTAACCGTCATGTAGTCACGCTGCTCGTTACCCTGTTTTATGATAACTGGATATGTGGATTCCTCGCTCTGGTGAAGACATGTTACATTAGCTGCAAGTTGTGGGGGAAGGTGGAGGGGAGCGCACAGCAGTGGCATGAAACCCATAGGTTGTGTTCATAAATTTCAACATATTGCAGAACAAAACATCATTGGTTCTGCAGGCATTGCATGCCTATGTTTAATTATGCGACGAGTCCCATTAATTTTTTCCCTTCATGTCTGTAATCTTAGGATTTATGCAGATGATGACCTGAATCAATTTATCAGCACTGTCCTTTCCCTGCTAAGAGAGGTGGAAAGCGAAATGGACAGCATCAATCAGGACCAGCAAAGGGGAGAATTTTATGCCAACAGGTTGTTGTGTGCAATGGGGCATTTAACACACATCATCGTTCATATGGAACACACTGGTAGCCACACAGCTGCAGAATTGCAAGAACTTAAAAGATTGCGTGACAACATAAAAGTGATTTATATGCTTCTTTTACAACTGCCAGACATGCATGGCTATGCATATAGGCCACAGACTGAACAGCCTTCAGGCCCAGGAAGGCCAAGATATCTTTTATCTATGGAACAATTGTCCTGTTTACGCAGTGAATTTAACAGTTGGTCACAAATTGCTGCTGACTTTGGTGTTTCAAGACAAACGATTTACAACAGGCAACGAGAACTCAGGTTTTCCATTAATTTTGAACGTTTTTTGGAGATCTCTAATGCAGACCTGGACGCTGTTATCATTTCTGCGTACAGGGGAGACAAATGTTATTGCAGGTCTCCACCAGCGTGGAATTTATTTGCAGAGATGGAGAGTCAGACAATCGTTCATCAGAGTGGACGCCATAAACCGCGCCAATAGATGGGGTCAAAGAATTGTGCACCGTCCATACAGTGTACCCCACCCAAACTTCCTGTGGCACATTGACACAAACATGAAGCTACCTCACTGGAGGATGTGCATACATGGTTGTGTAGACGGGTTTTCCTGTTGTATCGTCTACTTAAGAGTTAACAACAATAACAGAGCTGCCATGGTTCTCTCTTGTTTTCAAAGGGGAACAACTGAATGGGGACATCCATCACGAGTGAGGGCAGATAACGGAGGAGAAAATGTGACAGTCGGCGAGTACATCGTTTGGTACAGAGGAAAGAACCGTGGTAGCTTCTTGACTGGCCAGAGTGTCCGAAACACGAGAATCGAACGGTTATGGCGAGATGCTGTGGAAAGTGTTGTCACCATTTTTACTTCACTGTTCTTGTTTATGGAAAACCAATGCATATTGGACCCAGGATGTGAAAATGACATGCATGCCCTTCATTATGTTTTTTTTACCCTGAGTTCAGAGGCTTTTGGACAGATTTACACAAAGGTTCAATACGCACTCTATATCTACATGCGGCACAATAGGACTTTGCATCAACTTTGGGCCAAGACAGTGTGCTCTGGTAGTTAACTCCATGAATTTCAATGCATGAGGGGGCCTTTCCAGTCATGAAAAACAATAAATTGTTTTAATAACAGCACTTTCGACTAGCAATTTAAATCTTTTTTTTGTCAACCAAAATTCCCCTTTCACACGTTTAACATCCTGATCAACAGGCATATTGCAGATTATGATCAAGTAACTGCATTTAAACTATTATCTTTAAATGCTCGTGGGATTCGTTCTTTTGAAAAACGGAAAGCAGTATTTGGATGGGTAATGAGACAACAAGTCGACATTTGCTTTATTCAGGAAACCTATAGTACAAAGGAAGTCGAAAATGTTTGGAAAAAGCAGAGATGCTGTGGGTGCAGTTGCCAGGGATACGGTGGGTGCAGGTGCCAGAGATACTGCGGGTGTTGGTGCTAAGGGTGCTTCCAGTGTAGAGGTTGGAGTGGGTGCTGATGCTTGTGTGAAGCCCAGGAAAAAAAGAAGAGGAGCAGAAAGGGAAAACTTAAAAATAAGCAACCAAGACTGTAGACAAGGTGAGGCATATAAACAAGCTTTATTATGTGCAAACATTCTTAGCAAACAAAACATTCAACCACTGCGCCATTCAATCTGTTTTACATCAGTTGTTTTTTATGTGTGTTCTGTTTGTCTGTTTAGTACCAGATGTTTAACTTCTCACTCTTAGATTAATATAGAACATTGGAGAACATTGGTTGAGAGTGCTTTAAAGGGGTGTAGAAATAAATGTTATGGGTGAATACAACAAAGCCTTAGCATCAAGTTTTGTATGGATTTTTTTTGTAGTCAAATCACCGTTTAATATCATCAATTAAAACATGTAATGGATCTTTCTTTCATGGACATAAGCATGTTCAGATAGGTCGTACTTGAAACACCAGTGAAGCTATGTTCTCCTACACATCAAAACTACTGTTAACCCTGCTCTTTCTTTTGCTCTTTTTGTACAGACGAGGATTAGTCAAAGGAACAAGAGAAGAAAGAGTATTCGAAAGTGACAAAGGAAGGGAGACCAGGGAGAGGAAGGAAGCCAAATTAAAAAACAAAAACAAGAAAAACGAAGCCAAAGAAGCCAGAACTGTAGCAAAACAAGCATAGT
>OZ024888.1:29879955-29937455 GCA_964017195.1 Siderastrea radians | reverse complement strand
AACACGAAGGTCAAAAGAGAAAATAAATTTTCAAGTTAAAATGACCTGATGTTCACAAAACCTCTCCCAACCACTGCAGTGAAATTATGTGGAGATCAGCAAGGAGAATATGTATGTTGATATTTGGACTTTCTAACACAAGATATTGATAGCCTATGTCTAATGGCTGAACCACTATAGAGTGGAACTGCAATCTTTTCCTATACTGCAACATTTCAACATAGCATAGCATTTTATATTACATACAATATTATTATGAATACCATTCAAGTGTGATTTTTCCCTGAAGTTTCAAAGGAAGTTTATTTCTATTGAATTAGTCAAGTGTGTGCACACAGAAGAAAGTTAAAAAATGACAATTCAGTCTGCAAAATGAACTGAACAAAAAATAAACAAAAAGCCACTGTTTTTATTTGGTTATATGCTGTGGTGTTATACGAGGGCAGCATTTATTTAAAATTCAATTTATTTCTTGCAAACAACAGTGTATAATAACTGAGCATTTGAACCTTGCGAACAGGAACATTTTATTTATTGTCTGAAAAGCCATTTTTAATATCATAAAAGATATTTACAATCAAGGAAAATATTTATTAGGCTAGCATAAACTTGCTTACTACTATATTTGTTTTTTGAGTCTATTATTTGAATAAACACTGCATATGGTGCAGCATTGATTAATATTTATCCCCTAAAATGCTGCATTTTTTAAAGGCCAGGTTTATTCTAAGGGCAGCATTTCATCAAATACATGCGGTACTCATATTTTGTGTACGAACTACAAACGTCAAACAACGGAAGTTGACTTTCTGCTGTTTGGGGAAAAATTAGGGTCAGGTTCAATGGACCCCAGACAGCCGCTGCCATTTTCGATGCCATCAAAAAATATGGAAATTGTATGGTGAACTGAAATTTTATTGCATTCCTGAAACAACAACAACAAGGTTTATTTGAACTGAAATTGGTGGTACTGGAAGTGTGTTACATTACTTTAACAGTTTCACATAGTGATCTCTTCCCCTTAGAAACACTCAGCAAGATACAATATATATAGTACCAAAACTCTTGAATGTACATGTAGAGGCCCTGACAGGGGGGAGGGGGGGGTCCTATGCCGCTTGTCTAAATTTAAAAATGTGCCGTGTCGCTGGTTTATTGCTCTTTATGTCGCTGTCAGTCATTAAATTGAAGGAAAATTGCTTGTCCCTTCCATAAGGGTCGTCGTTTGTCGCGATTTTATTAGTATGCTGTCGCTACTTTTTGGGCCATGTCGCTTGTTGGAATTTACCCTGGCAGGGCCTCAATGTAAACAGAAACAAAGTGTGGCTGTCTAGGTTTCTTTTATATCTCTATTGTCAATGATGCAAACATTTAGCACAATTATAATTTTTTCATAACTCATACCCAAAAAAGTAACTTGTTGGAGTTTACCTCTGACCCTAGAAGTGATTTAATGTACTTTATTTGATTTTGTCTTCATAAGGTTTAAATGCACAAGATGAGTATTTGATCAAAAATGGCTCGAAACGCAGTCATATATCCTGCAAAGCAGCAATTCTGATCCTGTTTTCAAGCACAAGCACACGGGAAGGAGAAGTTATTGCAACTGCCAGAAAGCTGCGATGCAACTTTGTAGATGTACTTATGAAGGTTATACCACTTCATCAAGTGACTGGAGTCTTTCCGTCTACCTGTAATCCTGACACACCTCAAGCAGCAACTCCTGAACCTAGCCAGAACCTACCACCTCCTACTGCACCAGTGCTCCAACCAGCAACACCCGAACCTAGCCAGAACCCGCTACCCCCAACTGCACCAGTGCTCGAAACAGCAACACCCGAACCTAGCCAGAACCTGCTACCTCCTGCAACACCCGAACCTAGCCAGAACCTGCTACCTCCTGCAACACCTGAACCTATCCAGGACCCTCTACCCCCTACTGCAACGGTGCTCGAAACAGCAACACCCGAACCTCCTACTGTAACTCCTTTGGTCTCGAAAAAGTCGTCAATAAGATCTGTTTCCACTGAATCTCTTCTTCTAAGACAGCAATCAATTAGGGACCAACAGCCCCAAGGTCGTAAATTCAAGTCAAGAACCGTTGCAAGACGACTAAGCCTGCAAAAAGAAGAACTTGCTAATTTAGCAAAAACCGTCCATCATGGCAGCAAGCAGGATTTCTTAGCATCACTGGCACAGTCAGTTGACTTTGCAAGATCTGATTCACTATCACAGCAGGCTGAAGACTGGGATGGATCCCTTTCACCTCAAGATATCATCACTTTGGCAAAGCAGGCCCACGATCCCCGAAAAAGAATGTCACTCTATGACACTATTATCGCTGAACATGCAGCCCAACACTTTCACTTGTCTGCATCTGATGTGCTAGATATTCAGGACACCACAAGTCCAACTGAAATCATACGTGCACTGCGAAGAAAGCTGCCTGGTTTTATGGATTCTGAACGAAAGGTGAATACCATGAAAGCTCAGTTTGTCAAGGAATTTGAAGTCGTGTGGAAGCCTGAAAGAACCAACTCTGGTTGGAAGATTAATCCACAGCGATTACGTGAGACTTTGCTATATTTGTATTGGTGGCTACCAGAGAGTGAGTGGTGGAAAATATATGGGGACGGTCGAAATTTTGGAGGAAAGGACTCTGTTGCTTTGACATTGAATGTACTTAACAGTGAGGCAATGTTTCATGGCATAGGATACCACAGTCCTGAGGAGTACTGGCCTATCTCCATTTTCTATGGCAAGGATACCAGACTGAATCTGGAACTCAACTTGGGGGATCCAGGAAAGCCAGGAGGTTTAAATAAATGGATAGAGGCAATGCTTGAAAATGGGCATCGAATTTATCTCTCAGCGGATTCAAACCTTTCAGACAATGTACTAGGTGGTGGTTTGGATCCAAAAAGTGAGGATTCATTTACCATGTATAACTACGAAACAAAACAAACCAGAAGTGAACTTGGCAGAAACACAGGACTTCGATCAGAACTTGGCAGAAAAATTGAAAGGGAGCACCCTGAATCCCTTCTTCCAGCACTCCCCACAGCAAACTTCATCCCAGATGGAAATCATTGCTTTTGTCGATTGACAGAACACATGGTTTTTGATCGCTGCATGTCCTGCCTTAATTTAGAAAGTCAACCAAGCATGGGTCCAGGTGCTAAGGATCAGACTTTAGGCCATTTTATGTCTAATATCAATGCACGTGGAGTTCGAAATGGAAAATTCCAATTGCACTTTGATGAAAAAAAACTGGAGCAAGTTACACTCAATGTTAACCATGCTGAAACTATTTCAGCCCCTGCTAGTCACTTTGCAGATAACACATTTCCAGAGATTTTGGACAATGTGGCAACCAGGGATGTATTATTTGATTTGCCTCAAAAACTAAGGGATCACCTCAACTGGCCTACACCGCAGATTTCAGAATTTGAATTAGAAAGCAAGATTTGGGATGTCCACTGGGAGTTGCACGAACTTGAGCGTATGGATGAAGATCCCAGAAAATATGCGGATAGACTAAAACCCGGTCGGACAGCTGGCTCTTCAGATCCCAAAGATTACAGATTTGGCCTCACAGAAGGAGAAATTAAGAGATATGTGGAACTTGCTGATTTGTATCATGCTTTGACTTTGTTAAGATATGGGTCTTCAAAACTCTACCCATACCTAATGAAGAGAGTTGACGTATTCCCTCAAATGCTTAGAGACCTCCCGTTCCATTCGCTGTTTCGGGGAGGCACTGAAGGTGGGGAGAGGACCCATTATTTGCACCAGTGCCTATATTTTGGACATTCTGCCAGAGGAGGAGGATGGAAGTGCCAAGATCCCATCATTACACTTTTCAGATGGTACTACAGATTCTTCAGAAGACGCTTAGCCAAATGCCCACCTGAAGTCCAGGAAGCGTTTGAACGCTATGTAAAGGCAAAGTTTGAAGAAGAGGGGCTAGATTATGAGGCTGAAATGAGAACTGTTGAGAAGTCAGGGGGTTCCAACTGCAACCAGCCCTCGACGGTGCAACCACCTGTTTCTGGGCAAACACCTCCCGCTTTACAGCCAGAAGCTGAAATCATCCCACCAGGAGAGCCAAGCGCATTGCAGGCTTGCTCATCAGAACCATCCTGTCTTGTTGAGCAAACACCTTCCACTCTACAACCAGCAGACCAAATCTCCCAACCCGTAGAGCCAACTGCAATGCAGACATCCCCAGAACCACCTAGTCCATCATCACAGCTGGTACTGACTGAAGGTGCAAATCAATCTTCCAACTACAAACGTGGCGACGCAGTATTCATTGAAAGGGATGGCAAGGCTACAAAAGCCATGGTTTGCGAAGTTACCCCACAAAAAAAGCACGTTAAGGTAGCGGTAAATTCCAAAGACCGACCTGTTCTGATTGAAATCTCAAATATTCAGGAGCCAGTACCACAAGTCCTTCATGGCATCACTTTTGTGATATCTGGAAGACTTACTGGAAAGGACCGCAGTGGATTAACCAATGCAGAAAATTTAACTCCTATTATCCTGAGCAATGGTGGAAAGGTATATACCAAAGACATTTCAAAAGTGACTGAAGCTACTTTCATCATGGTAACCTCTCAAAAAGAAATCGATAAAGATATCAAGAAGATCAACAAGCCAATAATTCATGCCTACAGATACAAGTGGCCCATTGTTTCCAAGCTTTATGTTCTGCACGCTGACAAAGACAAAGCCATTCCTGACATTGAGCAGTACAAACTAAATCTGAGCAACTTAGACAATGCCCCTGCTAGCTCATTAGCACATGCCAGAGCAGTGAAAGAGAGTGAACTGCTTAACAGTAGTACCCGCAGTGCCCACAGAGAGCTGAAAAAGGTTTTAAGGCGAAAGAGGAAGGCAGCACAGGAAGAAGAGAACCAAGAGAACAACATTCCCAAACAACAACCTAAAAGACCAGCAAATGGATACATTATCTTTCTAAAAGAGGAATATTCAAAACTTTGTGAAAGCAACCCAAACAGTACAATGAAAGAAATCAATGCCATGCTAACAGAAAAATCGAAATCCATGAGTGAAGAAAAAACAGGATACAAAGAAATGGGAAAGACTCAATTTCAGCATAAAACAGAGCAATGGAACAAAGCACTCGAACAAGTCAGGGTTGCTGAGACTGCACAGTTACAAACATTTGCATTTTCACGAATGAACTAAGAGAAGATTTTGACTGAGGGACACTTGTATACATAGTACAGCTTTCATTTCAAATACATTAGTTGTTGGCGTGTAATCCCATGCTATAGGAAATTATTGAAGAAAGTAAATTTGAAAAAATGTTGTGATCTGATTTATCAGTGAAACTTGCAAAAACAAGATACATGATTTTCCCAAACAAATTGAAGGAAAACTGTGAATTTAAGAACACAAAAAGAGTAAATAATAAGGTTAAACGGTTAAGTTAACAGAGTAACAGAATGTTTTCAGGATCTACAGCCTCAGTGTCATGTCGGACTTTACATTTGTATTATTAGGTAGTTTTTTGACTTATAAATAAACCATATTTTGTTGAATCTTATTCTGCTGTTGTTTATGTTTTTACAACAGAAACTTTATTAATTCACTGCCCATGGAAAAGCAAATGTTTTCACACAATTTCAATCTGCAGATATTAATTTGGGCAATTTCCTCTTTTCATGCAGTCCTTGTTCCATGAATATCCCTCACACATCTGCTTAAATGCTGATCTTCTTCAATCCTATAACTGATCCTGATATTTAGAGAAAAAGGTCAAGGATAAAAGTTTTTATTGATCAAATTAATGCAATATTCAAAGTTAATGTCAACAAAGAAAGGGACGACTGATATAAATGTTTGGTGAAACATATTTTATTATCAACCTTCCCTGATTTTTTTCTTTGTTGTGAAACATTGCAACCCACCCATTAATTTTTGCACATGCTCATTTGACAAAACACATCGTGTGGTACGAAATCAGAGGATGGGTATTGCGCGCGCTGCCTACCTATCAAAATGCTAATGTTATCTGTCATCCATGCATAGCAGATCTCCTGCGATATATGTAGGTTGCGAAGATTCGTTCAAAGTCTTGTGAAGCACTGCATAATGAAAGTTTTTTCTTTTCACAAAATGTGATTTGTTGACAATTTATTGAATAATAAAACAATTATCCTGCTCAATCTTGCAGAATATCATCCGATTTTAGCCCACTCTGCCTACGGCCTCCTCAGTAACCGATCATATTCTGTGCAATTTCGCAGGATAATTGGTAATTATTATTCCACAAATGCGCGGGCTGCCCATATATGATAAAACCTGGGGGTTTTCACAGTCCGGATCCTTTTGCATAAGAGCATGTAGGAATCAGAATGTTGTAGTGGAAAATTAAAATATGTTTATTTCACTGACCATCTTTTCATATTAAAAATACAAAACTGTATAATTGTCATCTTCAAATGATTAAACATTAACAAATATATTGGTTGTCCTTTCATTTTAAAAATTTCTCTTCTTTCATTACACATTGTTATTACTGGGTAATACTTCTTTTAAAGCATAGAGAACAAAATTGGAAATTCTGGTTAATTTCAAGTTTACTTAAGGGATGCTAATGGATGGCTTTAGCATAGGACATAACGTACATGTCAGAGCTATAACTACAAATACATATATAACTGTAGTAACTATTACCCTATCTTAAAAAAATTATAACTAATAGTTGACTGTGCTCCTGTAAGTTGCACTGAATGGAACATTTGATTCTGAGTAGGCAAAATTAAAACGCAAGCTCATAGTTGACTTGTGCACAAAGAGGCGAACCTGGCATACATACTTAAAATGAGACTGAGGATTACCAGGCTCTAAAATCTTAATATCCCATAGTGCCCCAAGTAAGGTGTCTAACTTTCCAATTTCCTGCCCTTTGTAAAAAACTTGAAATTGATTCTTACTTGAGAGACCAAAGATTTGAGTATCAAGCACAGGATCAAAGATGCCAAGGTGAATTGGCTGGGAAGGCCGAGTGGCACTCCGTGAAATACCAGACCACACACCTTGGCACATTTGACTTGCTAAACAACTCTTTCTAAGGTCTGACAAATAAGGAACATTCCCAATGTTTCTCCCTTGGCAACTTAAAACCCTTTCCCAACCCTCGCAAATAATTTTATCCACAAGATTTCTACCTTTAGAGGTACAACTTACATTTG
This sequence comes from Siderastrea radians, assembly GCA_964017195.1. NCBI lineage: Eukaryota > Metazoa > Cnidaria > Anthozoa > Scleractinia > Rhizangiidae > Siderastrea > Siderastrea radians. The sequence continues at coordinate 29,930,229 of OZ024888.1, read as the reverse complement.
AGCTGCATGAAATATGTTTAGCATCCCCCAAACTGCACACAACATCTGGAAGGATATTGTCAACTTTATCGTTGACCAGCAAACAAAGTGCAAACTTAAAAGTAAAATGACAGGCTTGCCTTGAAATGGTAGTGCAAACAAAAATAGAATTTCCAGAAAATTGCAGAGTATAAAAGGAACCGATTTTTATCATAGTGCCACTTGTTTCAACATGAAAACAAAACTCTAAAGGATCGCTCTCAGCTACTGCTGGCTGCTTATGTGAAGGCTGCTGAGGTAGCGGCTGCTGAGATGGCGGCTGCTGAGATTGTGGTTGTTGTGGCTGCTGCTGAACTTGTGGGTTCTTCCTCTTCCTCTTTCTTTCAATTGGCTGATTCTCGTCCTCCCTTGATGTCTCCAACTCCCATACATTGATGGTCCTGATGGTGTCATCCTGTAGCTTCACAGTTACCTGTTGGAAAAAACTCTTTAATGTAAGGTGATAATAAGGTACAGTGTATAAAGGATGTTGCTAATAAAGTGTGTGGCAATCAGCTCGAACTCAACTGAACTGTTTCTCGTAATCAAGGGAAAATTAAACCAAAAAAGGTTATTAGTAAGAAAGACAAATCCCTTTACGTATCTAATGGTCAAAACAATAATAATTATTGGTACATAAACTCCTGAGTAAACTGGTAAAAGTGAGAAAAAAGGTTGTCTTCAGACAGTATTATTCTTTTCCCAAATATCTTTCAATGAAAGGAACCATTCTATTTGATTTGCAACATAACATTTTTAAAATTTTCATATGGCATCACATTCACAAATCAAGTATCAAAATTTTGACATTGAGATAGACAAATTCTCATAATTAAGATTAAAGGAAATATAAGGAAAACAGTAAGGAGAATATGCTTTTGGATATTAATGCCTTTGATCAAACAAAAATGTGAACATACCAATTTACGAATAGGATCAGACCGGTGCACTATGACATCTTCTTCACCAAAATAAACTTTGTCTCCGGCCACAAGCTTCTTCAAATTAGGACTCTATAAATAAAAGAACACAACAGTCATAAGTATAATTGAACACTCGTAAAAAAAACACTATGCCGTGACATTCAAATGATCACACAACGTTTAAATGATCACACAAAATCACAAACCAAAATCATTGAATAAGTTATTTTACCTTCTTAGTGGCAAAACGACGCGGTATCAAGACTTCTTCTTCCGTTACACTTCTAACTTCGGCAGCATCAACATTAATTTCACGATCCCACTCGGACTTCCATCCAGGGAACGTGACCACAACAGAGGCATCCCGTGTTTCTCTTATTTTGGCTTTCGCCCATACTCCGAACTGATCCAAAGCTTCAACGTTTTCGCCAACAGTGAAATCCATCACATTCAGATTACAACGAGTATATGGTCGACAGCAATCCACGCGAACTAAGAATGGAAGACGCTACTTTGCCCGAGCGAAATATATCTTGGTCTTTTGACAATCCACGAGCAATTTGAATAATAAAAACATGCACGCGTGATGCTTTTGTTTTGATATTCATGAGCTTTTCACAATTAAACTTAAAGTGGTCTAGAATTAAGACACAATAGGCAAAGGAGTTTTGGCTTATAAACGGCAATAATAAACAACAGACAATAAAGATAGCCTAAATCATAGCTTTTAATCGCGGGAATGCGTGATAAGCTTATGTAAACACGGTTGTCCCGTTCAAAATATTACATTCAAGCATAAATACTTTTTTAAGAATTCAAAACGCTCAGTGTCCACAATAAGATTTACAAATCCAGATCTCACTTGATTTTATTTCAGCAAAAAAGTCAAATTTGTATATATAAAATACTATTTTGAATTTTTATTCTACTGATCCGACGTCCAAACAGAAAGGCCTCGCGCAACATGGCGGCGCAGAGGTCAGACATTGAATCAAGACCTAAAAACCTCATTCAAACTTATTTTCTCAGCCATCAACCCGCCTTCCTTTCAAAGGAATATGAAAGAGCAACATTTTCGAGAGTAAGTTTAATTCATTCAGAGTTGCCGGTTATTATTTTATCGCACGTGTCGAGCGTATAAAAAGCGATGTCTTTGCATAAATTTTCTTTGCAATTCGAAACCGCCGATTCCGACGGCCGCATCAACAAAAGCGAATTTTGGCTTATTTTGGCCTACATTGATGAAAATCCCTCGTTCAAGATCTCATTTTGTAGCTCTCAAAATGCTCTACCTTCATAAATACAAATCAAACTTGAAAACATTTAACGAAAAACGTAAACGCATGGAATGTCCGCAATTATTCCCTGGAGTTCATTTCACAAGTAAAAGACAAAAGGATACACTCATTAGCTTCGCCGCTCAAGGTCGCTTAATCGCCTTATGCACCTATCAATGTAAACCCCGTGGGGGGGGAGTGCGGGCAAGGGGTGGGGATTTGACCAAGAAGTAAAAATTTTGGTCAATTGCCCAAGGGTGGGGAAGCATACGTTCACCAAATGTAGTTAAAAATCCCCACCCAGGGGCAAAATACCAAATAAAAGACGAGCTGTGCTCATACCTTTAATAACTGGTGACTTAAACTTGGTATGAAGCTCACAAACTTGATTTGGCTAAACTACAGAATATAGGGCCGCTTACACACATCTTCAAACGAGCTGGCTCGTTTGGCTCGTTTGCTCACTGCCGAGCCAAACGAGCCACCACATACATACACCAGTGTACACCCAACACTTAACGCTCAAATAATCCTTTTTCTCGTTCTTTTTAACCACTGCCGAGCCAAACAAGCCACCACATACATACACCCAACACTTGAGCACTCAAATAATTCATTTCTCGTTCTTTTTATCTACTGACGAGCCAAACGAGCCGAAAGAACCACCACATGTATACACCCAACACTTAACGCTCAAATAATTCATTTCTCGTTCTCGTACACAAAGACACTGCGCTGAGAATTCTACCAGCGATATCAACTATGCTCAAAGCAGTATAACAACGTTGAAGTCGTTCATGTGCTATGAAAATCAAACTAACAGCAAATAGAGGTTGTGACAAAACACCAACGAAAAGATCTGTAAGTGTTAGGCAACGAAACAGAAGTTTTGATAGCGGATGAAGGGAAGATTCCTTGCGAAGAGCAACAAAGATAAGAATATTCCCCAGTGATGCGGTGATGGAGAGAAGAACATTTAACGCTGCTAGTGAATACATGTAGAGATTGCCGTGTAGTGACACCGTACAATGCACTTCGATTGGCTCAAAGAAGTGCCCATTCTGAGAAAAATTCGCCATTACCCTTGAAGATAAGATAGTTAACGTTCTCCAGTATATTATTCCAAAATTCGTTTTTTTGTCCGAGATCGTACGTGCTCTGATCCCGACGAAAAAACGCTCAAATAATTCATTTCTAGTTCTTTTCATCCACTGCCGAGCCAAACGAGTCACCAAATCTAAATGCCTTCAAAAATGGCCCTGTATCCTGTAGCTGCTCCCTTGATTTAACCTATCTCCCTTACGAGAAAACATGTGATGTACATCATCATGCCTGTAAGAGTATTTAATAAACAATGAAAACGAATTTAAACTGGAACTTTTTAATGGAACTTTTAATGTGACGATAGATCACTATCCTTATAAAAGGTGCCCTGCACTCGAGACTATGAATCTTTCAAACTTGATTTCAAGAGACAACTGGACTTTTCAAAGCCAAGAAAGAAGATGCCATGTAACCACGCTTAATCTTGGTCCCAGTTTGTCTGTCGAAAAAATCAAATGTCCCGACCCCCGAGCAAAGGTACTCGATCAAACCTCCCACTGAGGGGATGGACTTCGCCGTCAAATCCCCTCCCCTTGCCCGCACTCCCCCCCCACGGGGTTTACATTGATGGGTGCATTATTGTTCCATTCCTTTGAAGTCCCTGCAGCTATTGATCCAAAATATCTCACCTCTTCCCAAACGAAGAAACACCGAACTTATTCAACACGGCTTCGATGACTCCCGAAGAGAATGCCCAAAGGATTAAATAGAGCCTTCAAGCTACAATATCCAGCGGTATCACCCATTTCTGAATGACACACGCAAATCGTCCTGAAGTTGTAATGAACGTTTAAATTAAGTTTATAATAAAATACATTTATATTCTGTGTATAAAGCGCTTTTCAAATGGGTGTCATAAAACCAAAACCAAAGTAATTACCCCAGCCAATCACAGCAAACACAAATTACCCACTGAACCAATCAGAACTCGAAGCAAATACACGTAACCAGCGCCAAGCACGGGAAAACGCTTGCGAGCAAGTCGCAATTGGTTTGAGTTTTACTTCTGATTGGTCGAGAAAGTGGCATGAGATTTTTTAACTTTTTCTAATGACAAAGCGAAGTAAAGCAGAACCAAAGCAAAACACGAATTACTTTTGACATTCAATTGAAAACCGCTCTAATAGAAATCATCATTGTGAAAAATAAAATATTTGTTATAATAAATATTGCAGTGCCACTACTTTGTACCACTGTAAAAAAGCTTTTGACAAGGATAATGAATGGATAATTATAGAAATAGGAGTGCTTTTTAGTGTTTTACTAGAAGCTACCTTTTCTGTTGTTTAAAGATTGTAATTCTATTTCGAATGTATGGCGTAAAGTTTAAGAAGAACAAAAATTATATTTCCATTTATTTGTTTGTTTACTTAGGGAATGTATCTGCAGGGTTATCGTATGACATGCATGACACAAAAATTGTTGAAGTGAGTAATGACTGTGCTGAAATTTCTTTTGCTAAGAAGAAAGTGGGGATGGATTAAAGTTGGTTTGTTGCATACTAAAACATTTTTTTAAATGTTTTTGTTTATTTTGTTGTATTTGTTTCCGTTAAGGAGGCAATGTTCAGCCTTACTCTTGCCCTATCCCCACCATTGGATTTTCGATTATCAAATAAATTGTTTGACCAAAAGAATGAATCATTGTTTGAGAACCATCCTTCCCACTATTTATTTTTTATACTCTTTTGTGGTTGAAAGAATGGAACAATTTTTCACTCATCCCATTGAATGTTATTTACTTACCCCATTTACTTGTTACGCCTCTGTATGTTTATCTTTTGCAAGAATTATTTAAAAATATATATTAATTTAATCACTCATCTCAATGACTGTTATTGGTAAATAAACAAAAAAAGACAAAATACTCCTTTGTGTATGGACTTAAGTCTGGAGTTATCGATGTTGAGGTATCTGAATAATTTCCTGACACGAAACCTTACTCTGAGTTGCAACAAAAAAGGGAAGAAGACCTGGGAACGAGGTTGTCTGAGTTGTTGCAAATCCATCCTCTGCTTTATTGCTGAAAGCTGTTTGGTGTGTAAGGAGATAATTATTCCACAGTATTCGCTGAGCCTGAGGAGAAAAACTGCTTTAGCATGATTGCTCAGGTGATAAAATAGTGAGGTGGCCATTACGAAAATTAGTGCCTCAGTATTAATCGCCTCGTGCGGGGTGATTGTAGCAAGATATGACATAATCCTCGAACAGTCAGTATAATTGTTCAGGTGATATCGATTTTTTTTCCGCACTAAAAGCTGTTATTAAGTTTTCATTTAGGTTAAATGAGCATCAATCATTGAAAATATAGAAACTCTATCGTTTTTTTCACAAGAGATAAGGAGGGACTGGGTCCCTCTGGGCAGTAGACGTGTTCCAAGCTGCTCCACATAACTTCGTCACTAAACGATGTTTTTCGGCCTTTAATTCTTATGAATTCCAAGCGAAAAGCTAGAGAAAGTAGTAATTCCAGTGCATCTGGTGCTTCACCGGTCGAAAAAAGAGCAAGAGAGTTAAACTCAAGTTCCTCGCCCGAGCGCTCTAATGAGGTCTTCGAAATGCCGTTGGATGCCTTGGAGTCGAAATTAGATCTAATTCTGAAAAGACTAGAGACCATGGACAGTAAACTTGAGGAGATTAACACCACGGTGTCCAACCTGGAGAGTAAATTCAACATATTAGAAGGTAGAGTGGAAAAGCTAGAAAATGATCAATCGACCACGAGGACCGCCGTACAAGAGTTGCAAGATGGCCTCCAGGAATTCAATACGCAAGTCAACGAAGCGACAGCGGCCCGAGAAAAAGCGAGCGAGCTCTGTGAGAACAGGTACAAAGAGTTGGAAAACAAACTGTTGTATGCTGAAGTGTATCAAAGGCGAGAAAATTTGCGTTTCTACGGCATTAGCGAGGAAGAAGAAGGCGGAGACTGTCGCATGGTGCTTAATTCTTTCCTGGAACAGCAATGTGGAGTCCAAACAGAAGCTATCGAATTTCAGCGGGTCCACAGGATCGGAAAGACTCATGATGATGGAAGCCCTAGAGCAATTATCGCTCGGTTTCTTAGATATAGCGACAGAGAAGCAGTTTTTTCAAAAGCAAAGTCATTGAAGGATTCCGGGTACAGGATCGCTGCAGACCTGCCAAAAGAAATAGTAAACCGAAGGAAGCTCCAGTTGAAGAAGCTGGTCGATGCAAGAAAAGCGGGTAAGATCGCGTTTTTGAGCCGCGCTGAACCGGATAGATTGTATATCGATGGACACTTGAACCAACTTTAATTATTGCCGTTTACTTTATTGCTTGGATTGTTGATGCCTACATCTTGGCACAGCTTGAACATGACATTGCACGCGAATTTGTAACTAGATAAACTTGCCTCGGTTGTAGAAGGCTTTGCTTTTTTTTCTTATTATAATTTCAATAGACGAAGTTACGCAATACTTTTCATCACAACTTTTGTATGCAAATGGATTCAGGTAACGTTTTTTGTTATTCCATTCCTGGCCTTTTACAAATTCCAACAGTTGTGGTAAAATTATGGCAGCAAGTAACTGCATTTAAACTATTATCTTTAAATGCTCGTGGGATTCGTTCTTTTGAAAAACGGAAAGCAGTATTTGGATGGGTAATGAGACAACAAGTCGACATTTGCTTTATTCAGGAAACCTATAGTACAAAGGAAGTCGAAAATGTTTGGAAAAAGCAGTGGAAGGGTGAGATGTATTTCTCGCATGGTTCCGTACATAGCACAGGCGTGCTTGTCTTAATTTAAAATAGTTTGGAATTCCAAATCAAGTCCATGCGGCAGGACAAAGAAGGTCGTTTTATTTTTCTCGAGGCGCTGGTGCAAGATCAAAAGTTTTTGTTAGTAAACATCTATGCTCCAAACAAAACGAGTGAGCAAACTTACTTTTTCGACAAAATTAAGGAGGAATTGGATAACATTGATATAGATGACGACTGTAGAATAATAATTGGGGGAGATTTCAGTGTTATTTTAGACCCCGACCTTGATGGTTGGGGAGGCAAACCAAAATTAAAGGAATCAGTTAAGCAGATTGAGAATATTTGCTTACTGTACGATCTAGTAGATATTTGGCGACTTAGGAACCCAGGAATAAGACGTTTTACTTGGACACAGAAAACTCCCATGATCCAAAGGAGGCTTGATTTTTGGTTAACCGACAATGCCTTGCAAGAGGAGATTGAGCAGGTAAGCATTATTCCTTGCATAAAGTCTGATCACTCAGCAATTCTGTTGTCAATTAATGGAATAGAAGAAAAATCACACGGTCCTTCCTTCTGGAAGTTTAATGCAAGTTTATTAGATGACAATGATTATGTAGCTCTAATAAACGATAACTACCAGGTTTGGGTTGAAGAATTTAGGGATATACAAGATCCCAGATTGCTTTGGGATCTTATTAAATACAAAATTAGACAGGAGTCAATTTCATACAGTAAACGCAAAGCGAGGGAAAGAAAGGCGAAATTGACAACTTTAGAGGAAAAATTGACAATCCTTCAAGAGCTATGTGATCAGGATCCATCAACGGATAATTTGAATAGGCCACAGATTTTGAAAACCGAGTATGACCTTCAATATGAATACATTGCACAAGGCGCTATAATCCGATCAAGGACCAGATGGTATGAGCAAGGAGAGAAAAGCAACAAATATTTTTTGAACTTGGAGAGCTCTAGGGGTAAAAAGAGCACGATCCGAAAGATTCTTAAGGAGGATCAATCTCTGACAACGAACCCCAAAGAAATAATGGACGAACTTAGAAGTTTCTATTCAAATCTTTACCAAGTGAACTCCACTAGAGAAAGTGAAGTGTGAGGAAAAATTGACTATCGGTGAATGTTTCAACATTTTGAATGGTTTTCAAAAGAACAAAACACCTGGCAACGACGGCCTTACAGCAGAATTTTACTTAGCCTTTTGGCCTATTCTTGGAAAACATTTAGTAGCTTGTCTCAATTATGCACATAATCACGGAGAGTTATCTAACTCTCAGAAACAAGCGGTGATCACTTTATTAGAAAAGAAAGGAAAAGATAAAAGGCTGATCAAAAATTGGAGACCGATTTCCTTAATTAATGTGGACACCAAAATTGCCTCTAGGGCGCTAGCTAAACGATTAGAGAATATACTACCTGACTTGATTCACTACAACCAAAATGCTTATGTGAAAGGTAGATCAATATTTGACACCATCAGGACAATTGATGATGTAATAGAATATACAAAATGTAGTGATCAGTCGGGTATCCTTGTAACAATTGATTTTGAAAAAGCGTTTGACTCTTTGGACCATAGATTCTTATTAAAGGTCCTTCGCACTTTCAAGTTCGGACCATCTTTTATTCAGTGGATTCGCACCTTTTACTCGAATGTGTCTAGTTGCATAATAAATAATGGTTTTGCGACAAGTTACTTTAATGATGACCGTGGTGTGAGACAAAGGGATCCCTTATCCCCTCTCTTGTTTATTCTTAGTTTAGAAGTTTTAGCTTGTAGTATTCGACAGAATGATAAGATTCAAGGGATCAAAATTGAGGATGAAGTTGTGAAATCTCTCTTTTCGCCGATGACATGACATGCTTTTTGAGAAATAAGTCTTCATATGAGAACCTGATTGTTAATTTAGATTTGTTTTCGAGATTCTCAGGTTTAAAATTAAATGAGGAAAAAACGGAATTTTTTTGCTTAGGGGTCCAAAATTTATCTAAATCGTTTTCCTATGAATTTAAACACTCAGTTAAGATTTTAGGCGTACATTTTGACTATGATGAGCTTTCTAGGAAAAAGGCTAACTTCGAAGCAAACATTAAGTCTATTAAAAAAACATTAGGCATGTGGAAATGGAGGGGACTCACACTTATAGGAAAAATACAAATCGTTAAATCTTTTGCTATTCCGAAATTTATGTCGAAAGCTTCGCTTATTCATGTCTCTAAAGATCTCATACAGGCAGTCAATAAAGAACTTTACAGCTTTATTTGGAAAGGAAAGGATAAGGTTAAACGGTTAGCCTTGATTAATGACATTGAAAATGGAGGGCTAAAGATGCTGGATATAGAATCTATGGTTCTAGCGCAAAGAACGATGTGCTTGAAGAAGTATATTGAGGACTATGTTAGTCCCTGGAAGATTTTCTTAAACCACTATTTGAAAAAATTAGGGGGAAAGTTCATTTTGCAGTGTCGTTTTGATTGCCAAAAATTGCCCATATTTTTACCTGAGTTTTACAAAGATTGTCTTGCTGCGTGGTCAACTCTTTCAAGTAAAGAAGTGTGTTCGCACGAGGATGTTATGAACCAATATTTGTGGAATAATAAAAACATTCTTTGTGAAGGTAAATCTTTATATTGCCTTTTTTCACATAAACTGTGGGATTAGCAAAATCGGAGATTTAGTCTCTAAAGACAATACTTTTCTGGAAAGTGATAAAATTCTCAGGTCAAAACTATCCCCTAGTCAATACTTCCTTTTAATGGGAGTAGTCAGTGCCATTCCAAAGGAATGGCGCTCCATTATCAAGGGTGAGAGTATATACTGTATATAATTCTTTTGAAGTGCCAATAAGGGGGAAATGTTGGATATTTCTAGCATTTCCTCCAAAATTGTTTATGAAGAGTTTCTTTCTCGTAAAGTTATTCCTCCTACTGCCCAAAACAAATATAAAAAAGAGTATCCAAATCTCTCCGTCGATTGGAAGAAAATCTATCCTCTAGCGTTTAGCATTACTTTGGATACAAAGTTAAGAGCTTTCCAGTACAAATTGCTAAACCATATGGTGTATACAAATGACAGACTTTATAAATTTAAGATTGTAGACTCACCATTATGTGCTTTCTGTAACTCTGAAATTGAATCCCTCGAGCATTTAATGTTTCTTTGCAAAGCAAGCGAGGTATTCTGGAAAGAGGTATTGTCGTGGTTGGCCATCCAAAAGAATGAACTTTTAAATGTTTCTCTCACTGATGCTTTGTTTGGTAAATTCGATATTGATAAAGACTTTATGGTAGTTAACCATGTTCTTCTTCTTGGAAAATATTTTACTTATAGGTGTAAGCTTGATAATATTAAGCCTTCTTTGGCAGTTTTTAAGGCTAAATTAAAAGCTACTTTAAATTTAGAATTTTACATTGCCAGGAAAAAAGGCACACTCGCTCAACATTACAGAAAGTGGAATATCTTTATTCCTGTATTAATTTAGATAATTTCCCTTTACATTCTACCATTTTAAAAACCCAACAAATAAATATTGTTTTTTTTAAGGTCACTCTTTTTTTTCGAAACTTGTTTTTTTTAACCTTTTGTTTAGAAAGCTGGTGTTTGCATAGTTATGTTTCCGTTTTCTTTCCGCTCTCCATAGCATAATATACTTGTATTTCTTATTACTGTAACATGCATATGTTTGTAGTAAGTAATGTTAGGCTTGTTAGTGTTTATTTTTATTGTAGTAGTGTAAGTACCGTCCGGACTGTAAGTAATGTTTAAATTGTAAGTAATGTTTTTTGTTTTTTTGTTTTTTTCTCTTCTTTGTATTGTTGTATTGTTTTGCTGTAATGGCAAGAAATACAAAATTTGCAAAAAAAAAAACACAAACAAAAAGCAAGAGATAAGGAAAATACAATATTTCATTTCATAACACGATCTAAATCGTTTCTTGTGACGAAAACAGCGAGCATGAAACAGAAACTCCAACCATATTACAACCAATGGCACTTCGTCTTTGATCGAAGAAGAACTAACTCAATACTCTTTAACACAATTACAAAATAAGCCTAGGATTACCATCGACGGTAACCATGGCGTCACCTTGACAACTAAACAAAATAACACATATTAAAACTTATTATCAGTTTCTTCCTGGGGCCTTTATTTCCTTTTTCCAGAATCAATATTCCGAAACGTCGGAACCATTCAGAAAATGTCGGAACCATATCGTTTAACTCGCAACCATTCCATTTCGGAACCATTGTGAATCTCAAAACTATTCCGAAAAGTTTTGGAACCATTTTGAATCTCAGAACTATTCAGAAATTTCACAACCATTACGAAATTCAGAACCATTGTGAATGCTCGGAATTTTTTTATGAATGGCGGGCCATACAAATATCACTCAAAAGGCATCATTTGAAAGCTTTTTTCTTCCATTTTGAAAATATCTATCGATCACTTTGGTCAGCAGCTTTAACAGGGGCATGCTTTCTGTTTTTCTCTGCTGATTTTGGGCATCAACGTGTCCTAAATATGAGCCCACACCCAAACCTTGCGGTCAGTGGACACTACCATTTTGGCGGTACATTACAATTTTCCCGGAGAAAAATTTATTCCTTCGCTGCAATAATGTCTGACAAACTTTCATCGCGAGATAAAATACAATTTCAGTTACAAACTTCGTGCAGTTCATCACCTTTACAATATGCGTTTCAACAACGAGCAGCTAGTCCATGTCTACCACTAAAATTACCGCAAAAACTCTCGCTCAAAATGGTGCGACTTACCACACACTTACCTTTCGAAATTAAACCTGGGACTGAAAGAATCGAGGAGTGTTTATGGACAATGAGGCTTTAATTCAAGATTCTCCATTTGTGCTTCTAAATATCTATGCACCAAATAAATCTACCGAACAATGTGATTTTTTCAACAAAATTGCCAAGGAGCTGAAAAGTTCGCTTACATTCTCGGTTTTTTCTCTCGTTGTTGGAGGAGACTTTAACGTGATCTTTGACCAAAAGCGGAGGTGTCAAGAAAACGAAAGAATCGGTCAAAATACTAGATGATATCCGTTTGGAAGAAAAATTACAGAACTGCACCAAAAAATGCCACAAAGACCCATCAACACAAAATGTTGAAGACTTGGAATGTTTACAGGCGGAATATGACCAACTCAATGATTACATTACTCAAAGTGCTATTGTTCATTCCTGTGCAACTTGGTATGAAAAAGGTGAAAAAATTTGAATTTGGAAAAATCAAATAAGGAAAAAAGTTGTTTACGTAAGATTTTTAAAAGTGATGGAACAATAGTAGTTAATCCCAAATCAATTATGAGTGAATTACAATCCTTTTACTCCAATTTTTACAAAGAGAGTAATTGTATATCTTTATCATTTCTGGATGACTTAAAGGAAGTTCCAACCTTGACTGAAGAGTTGCGATATTTCTTCACTTATCAACCCCGAACAAAGAGTTTTTCTTACGAGTATTATTAACTCGATTCCTACAGAATGGCGTTCACTTATTACAGCTTCTACTGACGTAACAGTAGCCGACCCCATTCCAAGTATTCCAACTATTAAAATGGCAAGCGGTAATGTGGTACCAATCCTTGGCATCTCTCCTAAACAGATCTATCAAATCTTTCTGCAGCAAAAACAAATTGCGCCCACTGCTAAACAGAAATTAACAAACAAGTACTCAAATATAGAGATTGATTGGGAAAAGGTTTATACATTGGCCTTTCAATGCACTTTAGACGCTAAGATCAGGGAATTTCAATATAACATTCTAAATTGTATAATCTTTACAAACGGGTAACTTAATTTAATTGGTGTAGTTGAATCACCAAACTGCACTTTCTGTCAAGAGGCAACGGAATCTGTCGAGCATTTACTTTTCTCCTGTAGGATAACCTCTAATTTTTGGAAACACGTCTTGTCCTGAGAGATAATGATGTTCATGTTGGGATAATTAACGAGCCGTATGTCATTTTTGGAAAATTTGATATTGTAAAAGACTACATTTTAATTAATCATATCCTGTTATTACGTAAATATTATATCTACTATAGGAAATGTCAAAATAGCTTACCTACACTTACAGGTTTTATTGCTAGGACAAGACATGTCTTCAATATCGAGCTCCATATTGCCAGAGAAAAAATAAACTTCTTTTTCATTTACAAAAGTGGAAGAAGCTAATTAACGAACTTAAATGATTGTTACTGCAACACCTGGTTTGTACTTAGCTGTATCTTTTCTCTGCTTTGTTTTGTTGTTGTTATTATCATTTTCTTTTTTTTCTTTTGAATGTCAAAATTTAATTTAGTTAAACTGTAAATTAACTGTTAGTAATAAGTAATTGTAATTATCATTAATATTGATAATATTCGTTATACCTGTTTGCAAATCAATGAAAACTATTAAAAGACAAAGATACTGTGAGAGCTCTTCTTTACATTATGGACAAGTGCTGCATGGTGGATGCAGCCTACCATGAACTGTCAATGACATTAAATGGTGTTCCAAGAAGTTATTTGATTAAGTAGTGTAGGAGTGATTTGAATCAAATTTTTCACATTGCAAGGACCCCAGGCAAACATGCATGAGTGGTTTTGGCTAAAAGGGATGACTCAGAAGTACTTCTTGAGCCTGTGGTGCACCAAACCCAAAGGACCATGTTGTCACTTGCAGCAAATGCTGACCGGAAGAAGGTCCTTTCAGGTCATCCCTTCTCACCACCTGCATGAGTTTAAGGAAGAGCTTCGAGCATAAATTTAAAAAAAGGTATCTTTTCTTTTTTTTCGATGGTGGGGGGGAAGGAAGTTAAAGCAATTTCCAGTTTAAGCCTCAAGATCCATTTTCCACACTTCCCTTGTTTAGCTCTTGGGCCATATAAACAACTGATGCAAGCCTTGGGATTATCAGTAACATTTCACGATAAAGATAATTTGCCAATTGAAGTTAAGTCCCCAGATAGGGTACCCCTTGACTTTTCTTTGATTGCAACTAAAAAATTCATGACTTGACTTGGTGGCCCACAAGTATCAAGGCAAAAGTTTTAAGTCAATACTGCACAATTTTAAAAAATACGTCAACATTTACTTAAGTTTAGTCCCTTACGTTTTAGGTAACTAACTTTATTTTGAAACTGATGAAGAAACGATTTGGTAAGCATGGAAAAAGTTTGTAATTGCCACGGCAAAAGTTTGTGAACACCACAAAAAAAGTCTGAAAACACCACAGCAAAAGTTTGAACGCCACGGCAAAAGTTTGTCGACACCACGGCGGAAGTGAAATTTAAAGTGGAAGTAAGCCTAAGTGTTCGTGGATGCAGCAAAATGAGCAAGAAGGGATCCAGAGAAGGAAACGAAAGCGAGGAAAGTGATTCTATGTAAGTATACATCGCTTGTACCCTTTTCAAGTTCATAAAGCCTGTGAATCACAAAGTATTTACCACTGTCATTATTTAAAAAGGAGCTTATCGGTGAAAATGTGCTTAAGTGTCCCCAGACAAAAGAAAATTTAAGCTTAACAGGAAGGATGATGCAATATCAGTTTGCTGTTTGTATACCGTTCTTCTCTTTCAGGCAATTAATGAGATCAGCAAGACATGAAAATTGATCGATTAAAGAAGACCTTTTACAATGCATATCTACATATATAATTTCCACTTTGCTCTGAAGGATTGACATGAAAGATGTGGCGTGGTTGCGGAGCTTCACATTTGCTGGTTGATTCAATTTGCGCAAAGTGATGTTCACGTTTTATAAGCTTATGTTCCAAGAGAATTCAATGCTGATAATGCTGGCTTTAAATCGGTATATCAAGTGCAATTCCCAAACAAACAATGTAGTATAAGGTTTTACATTACTAAGTTTCTAAGATTACAGTCAACTCTCTCTCTTGAGTGGATACCCTGGCGACCAGCTTTAGCTGTATGCCTTACAAAGATGTCTGCTTTAAGTTAGTTTAATTACAGACAAACAAGGGGAATTCAGCAGGAACCAGCTAGCCATTCATGCCCTCCGTAGGGAGGTGTCTGCCTTACAAATGGTATCTGCGTAGGGAGAGGTGACTGGAATACTCAAACTACTTGTGACTAACCTTCCATGAGACTGCATGATCAGGGCTCCATTGGGGTGGTGGTGGTGTGTGTGTATTTGTGGGTGGTATCTTTCTTGTTAGTTATGTAAAAAAGGCCCAAAGGGGCAGTTTTTCTTTTTGTTCTTAAAACATCTTCACTCTGAGCTGTGCCTTCTCCTTTCTTTCACTCCAGGCCCCAACATAACAGGAAAGGTCTACATTCACCAGTGGATTAAATTTTTATGTTACAGTTCATGTACAGTGTCTGTCAAGTACATACCGTATAATTTTCCTCTATGTAGCCCCCCCCCCCCCCCTTCTAATAAGCACCGTGCTCTCAGGTAAAAAAAAAAAAGGACCCTGTCCCTCTATTAAGCCCCCATCCCAACCACACAAGTGCTAGTCTTCAAAAATTATGGATTCACTCGCTCTGTTAACTGAATCCAAGACCAAAGCCTTGTCGTCTGTGGTCTTTTTCTGCCACTTAAGAATTTGTTTCTGTTGCCACTGAATGCTCAGGCTTCAAAATTTTTGCCAGTCACCGTGCAGTTTGTTGAAACAGTATCTGTCATATAATGTGTGACACTGAGTTGTGTTGACAGTGAATTTCACTCAGTAGTTTCATTCATATGTGATCACAAAATTTCAAGTTGGACAAATGTAATAAGCCTCCTCACTCTCCCCCTTCTAATAAGGGTCCCCTTTATGAGGCCTAAAACTAATAAGCCCCCCTGGGGGTCAGCAATCTAGCAATAGTGAAAATCAATTATATTCCCTTAACAGATTTTGTACTGCTTTTGCAAAGAAAGTTAGAAAAAAGGCAAGATTCTGCTGGAACTGCAATAATGATCAATCAAAAATGGTCCTCCAGACTGAAATGAGGAATCAGAAAGTACATGTAGCTCAAGTCAGCTTGCTTCTTTTGGAAGACCCCAGACCTACAATGTCATTTGAAAGCAATGTAACTGCCAAATCATCTGAGAAGCAGGCATGTGAGTTCCGCTCAAAGAAAAAAGCCCCCCAAAAAGGCGACAACATGGAAGTAACCATAAATATTGGTTCAAAACGGTTCAATGAGGAGGACCGTAAGACCATCTGTGGGAAGCACCTACCTATTGCTGTCCCTGCAAATGCAACATATACAACAATTCTTGAGAAGGCAGTGGCTAAGTAGTGGAAGGCACTTGACAGGCGATTTGAGACAACCAAAGAGTACGTCCTACTCTACGAAGATGGGACACATGCACTGTTTATGCCAGGCAGGTTTTTCAAAGCAATAACCTACAGCGTTTGACAAATAATAAATCATTAATCAGTTATTCATCATTTCAATTCGGTTCATAGCCTGGTCTGTACTTGGACATGGACTGACGCTCACATTTGTTTTGTGTACAAAATCCTTGGTGTAAAATTAATTTGGTCTTAACAAGCATTCCTTGTTTTATCCACATGTATGGACCTTTTTTTGAAACTGGTAAATGATAATGGTTCATCATTATTTTATCATTCTGTTACATGAGAAAAAACAGAAATTGGCAGCACATCAAGAAAATCTTTCTTTTTTGGGTTTCATATGCATCTCCACTTGACATTATGTTAATATCATAAAAGTTGTGGTTGTTATGCACCTATCAATGTTAAGCCCAAGGGGGGGGGGACCCCCGGGCATATGTGGGGCATTTGATTACCTTTGCTATCTCCACCCTCGGGAATTTGACTGAGAGTGTGGGTCCCAGGGTGGGCAGGGGCGTTCCTGTCTTTAGGCAAAATACGCAAATGCGTACCAGAATTTTCTGTCGTTTATATGATTTTTCTTAATTTACCGGTTATAGCACAGGAGAAATGGAAAATTCATATAGATGAAGTGATAAGGTAAAGTTGTGCAATTTCGATACTGTCAGTTTCTTCATCACTGTTGAGGAAGAATGGGCCAGTCCAAGCATCCACTTATAGCACGACTTATTTGCTGTGGTCGCACTCAATGTTATTTCAGTGTCTGTCAAGCAGTTTGATTCCATTATTGCACTTTGCACCACAAGGAATGTCTTGTCCAACAACGTTGCCTTATCTAATATGCTCCAACGAGAGAACATCAACCTCATACAAGTAGCAAAGGAAGTGGGAGGTAATGGCAAATGTAATGACAATAAAAGAAACGACCCTATGGTTTGGCGAACTTTATTGGGCGCGGAGTAAATGGCAGCTGATTGTGGCATGGAACCCGGCATGCTGCATTTATGTGTAGAGCAAGGACACCGCCTCAATATGCCAGCAGGTACGTAACCCCAAGCAGTATTAGCGCTGATTAGCGCGATTCTTCTAGCCGGGTGGTGAATCACAGCTCCGCCGTCAAATTACTTGCGCATATAACTCAAAAATTGAGCCTGCTCGCAAGGTTGCAGAGCTGTTTGCTTACTGCTGTGCTACAACGACCAATTTCTAGGTCAATATCTGTTGCTCACATATATCTCCACCAGCAAAGTAGTACTTGATAAGATCTATAACACTTACGAGAGCAATCTTTCCGATAAAGTGACCAATAACAAAGAAATTCTAAGATGGAAGGCTAAGGGGTGCGTGCTGCTGAAAAAAAATGGACTATTGGAGACCATGAAAACCACCAACAGTTCTCGCTATTCTTCTTAAAATGCCTGTGTCTCCTGCAACGCCATGGCGGTCATTTAGTACCGTACACAGAATCCGGACCTATAAGTGCTTAGCCTGTTCCAGGCTCTCAGATAGTTGGGACGGCATGGAAATAAGAAAGGGAACGCGAAAATAAGACCTGCGGGATCTGGAAAAATGGGGGCTGTGGCGGGAAAGGGAAGGGAGAAAGCCTGTAAACATTTTTTTAACGACACTCTTCCGCCCACTTTTAGAGAGTTTTTAGATAATTAGATTTCGGCTGTCAAACTGTCGAAATGTCAATTTGTTGGGATCGTTCTTAAATTTCTCGCGCGAGTTTTCGCGCAATCTCGCCATGCGAACGCGAGGAAATATTCATGCCTTCCAGTACGTCTGATTTTCAGATTTTGAGAAAACAAAATTCTAACATGTATTGGAACAAAGGTTCCTCGAATTCCCTTGCTCGATCTTGTGAAAAACAAGGAACTGCTGGTGTTTACGGGCACTGTTGGTGTTTACGTTGTCAAATCGATTGGACAGTGCTCCATAAGCACGAGTTAGCTGCTTAACTTGCTCGAAAATTTTAACCCATATTTATGCAATGGTCAAAAACTTGTTGCTCAGTCAAACCAGCGGGATTTCTTCATGATATGTAAATTTATAGGCCAAACACGACTTCCGCTAGTCGCTGAATTTATTCTATTGTGCCGGTAGATTGTGTTGCCCTTTTGGTGTCTTTGATCAAGAAACGGAAGTCTGAAGCTGTGATTACTGTCTGGAGGATTTAACCGTTCTTAGAGCCGTTTTAAAACTTTATTTATGCCATCGTTTGTGCTAACTCTTTGGCAATTAGTTTGGTTTTCTGGCTCGCCTTTATTGCAAGATTCCGTTGGAGCCGCTTTAAAGCTTTCTAAAAGGATCAGTGATTTCTCAGGCCGTGAATTGATGTTTATTGTTTGCGGCCACGGATATCTTAATTAAATGTTTAAAACGTCCAAGTTATTTTGAAACTGTTGTAGTCTCCTTTGATCGTATAGGAGCTAGGCTTTCTGCGCTGTTTAACTCTGTCTTTGTAGTCGTAATTGAATTTTGTCTTCTTGAAACTAAAACATAGTGCCTCCATCGTCCTATTGCGTTACTAGCATCCAACAGAGAAATCTCTGAAATCTCCAGCACTTTAATTGCGCTTTGCAATTCTTGGTTTTTTTCTGATCCTTTCTACGTCCTCAAATTTCCCAATCGCTGCTGCACTTGGTCTCGCATCACCGAAACCATTATCTATTATCGTAGCTTCTGAATTCAGAGCAGCTTTTGCCAGACATGTAAACAGCTACAAAACAAACTTTTGCCGAAACCCGTTGTCAGAATCGCAAAAACGTCTTTTCCACGAGCCACATTTAGTAGACAAGTCTTCTGCTCCTTCCTAATCTCCTTTAAGTTTGGAAAATTCGCAGACAGTCCTCTGGAGCGGTAGATAACGTGGACTCATCTATATCACGCGCGCGCTTTGCGGTAACCATCTTTCTGATTGACACAAATGACCCTCACTACGAGGTGTTGATGTCGGCTGTCGAAACTGACCAATCAGAGGGTATACCAGGAGCTGGTATACCGGAACAGGCCGTTAAAAAAATGCTTACAGGCTCCGCCGCCTTGTCTCTCCCCAGCCCCTTCGCTTTTTTTCGCGCTCTTTTTCTCAATTCACGCTTTCCCCACTATCTCGGAGCCTGGAACAGGCTAATAAGTGCTGCGCCCTGAGAACTGAACCGCTCTCTTCTCTGGCTGACATTCTGGTGGACACCAAAAATGTTGTACGCGAATTTTGCGCTAAGAAAAACAGTAAGTTTTTCTTTTTAGTTGTAACTATTTTGTGTCAGGACTAACTGTATCGATTTACTTTTCAGTTACCAAGAAAATAATAAAACTTATTCTATTGTCCCATCAGAGACACTATTTAAACGTCCTTTAAGGTTACTGGTGTACTTTGGAGAACCGTGTGCGTGCAGTTGTCTTACACAGGAAATCCAAATACTGCGAGAAAGTGCAGTAAGCCTAAGTCAATATGTAGGAACAAGAATACCATAGAAATAATAAAATAACTGTATGTTTTCTTCCCTTTAGTTAAGTGTTGGACTGCTCCTGGACTGGCTATATGCATACTGCCAAAAATTGCCTGGGAACGCCCCTGGTGGGGATGTTTGACTTTTCTGCAGAGGAAGATACGTTACATGAATTACTGGTATTAAATGTTCAACAAATGAAAGACGAATGCTAGAGTTACTAAGTTGCTACAGGTTTTTTCAAAAGTTTAATATTAAATAGAACAGTCATTCCTAAATTGTAACCTGTTATCATAAAAGACAAGAACGAACAACGTATTTAAGGAAGAGACGACACTTTAAGGTGGTACAACTGGCTAGAAAGCCCATCAAAATGACCTTTGTTGACAACGTTCAAAAAACGATGTAAGAGATTGTTAAGTACTTTTTCTCGTAGAATCCATATCTGCCATCAGATTTTGCATGGTTTACCGTTAAAGCGTCTGTGTCTTAACCCAGGCAAATTATATATCAAAAAAAGCTTGTCCTCTCTACAAACTAAATTTGCCTGCCATTTTTCGCTTCGAGTTACCAAGTCTTCACATGGCTACCTTCTTCTGCACTAGTCCAGAGGGCAGAGGGGGGAAATGTTTAACCCCGAACCCCTTGCGCGCATTTTAGCCGCCATATTTGAAAATTTTTGTGACGCATCAATGACCTCTTTTAGGGGTGGTTTGGCCCCGGCATGTAAAACTATGAACTAGTTGCTAGAAGACGTGCAAGGTTATTGTTGGTGATTACATCTTTTATTCTTGTGATCTGTATGTCTAATAATATTAAATACGTTTGCAATCAGCTGTTTTAGTTGTTTTATACAGAGGAGTTTGATGCTATTACTTGTAACTGTTGGGGCTTAAGGGGGTGGTGAGTGGGTGAGATGGGGAAATTGTTTCGTAGAAAAGAGAATTGGGGGCAACTCCCTGTATGCTTAATATAGATTTGCCACCTGTATATAATATTAGGGACCTTCAGATCAGTGTGTCTTGTTTGCAGAGCCTCCTTCTCTACTGGTCGACACCAGGGATAAGCATGCTGGCCATGTTTCGTTGTACTAAGCCATTATACAGTGGATTCTACACGTACATGTTACGTTTCTGCTTGAAAAATGCACAATTTTATTTTCTCCACATAATGCCACAAAATATTACAAATGCCAGTGATTTTATGACTAACCTCTTGGTGTGAAAAAAGACGTCCAAATTTCTTCAATGTTTTTTTAAAATGATCACTAATAGAGGAATAATTTAAAGCCTGAAGCATTGTAGAGAGTACATTTTGCCTGTAGAATGACCCAATTATTCAAACAGATCACGCAAAATAAAAATTAGCGTTTAATTCAGTGGTTAACTTATTCTGGCAATCTCATAATGTGTCAGACAGCCAGCCAGCCATTAATCATCCTATCCTTCCTTCCTGCCATCATCAGTCTGTCAATCCATGAGTCGGTTTATTTTAGGAAACAGACCATCCAAAGGAAGTAGAGGCTATTAGAGCTCAAGATGGGATCCATGATGTTTCGAGCAACGTAACTTCCTCTGCCATACAGATTGTCGATGCTACAGAAAAAATACGTCCAAATTTCACCAAGGTTTTGTGCACCACTAAGTACCACAACCTAGACCAGTTACATCTAAATTGGTGTATCTAATGATGAATATCACACAGAAACTGGAAGAGTATCAGCCAGAAGAAAGTGATATTGGTCGTGCTCTTCATACTGCAAGGCAAGTGGCATACTGGTCCTCTGTATTTGTGTCAATCCTATTTCAGTCCCTATAACCGGCTCGAACCATCATGCCACTTCCTTTATCACTACAACAACACTGCCACGCTATCAACGGCTCTGTCCTGGTGTACCAGTTAACGAAAATTGCGTGACAGCTCGAGATGTTTTACTAATACATTGGACTACTTGATAATAAAATACCGAAATTGGTTCATGGTTTTGGGCGTATTGGGTCAGTTGGGCCATCTGGGCCATTTGGCTCATTTGGGCCAGTTGGGTCAGTTGGGCTAGTTGGGTCATTTGGGCCAGTTGGGCTAGTTGGGTCATTTGGGCCAGTTGGGCCAGTTCAGGAGCCCACGCTCCTGCTTGTTGGGCTGGTTAATTGGTTCTGTAAAGGCCCGGGAACGAGAAAGGCCACTATCGGGCCCAAGCCTCCCTGAAAGCTCGTTTAGAAAATCAAAGATGGCGGAGTGAATGGCTACTTTTATCTGCGATGAAGATCACTCAAGAATTGCTTAGCTATGTTCAGCAAAATGTGATAAAATACGAACATCGTTTACTTCAGGGCGAAAAAGTGGATTGACCTGTCCTTATTGAGCCAGGGCAACATTTAAACCCAGACTTTCTTAGTCCTCCAAACATTGGCGACTATGTGGTTCCCAGAGACATCATTTGGGATCCATTTCAACAGCAGCAGCATTGTTTCAATTACGAGCATGGCAATCTGAGTAGCATACTTACTCCTTGTAAGTGGAAAGATGGAAAGAGTGAGCGAGATATGCCACGCCAAATCTATTGTGTAAATGTCCCCGTGTTGCTTGTAAGCCGCGTGTATCGATGCACTCGAGGACACGAAATCGGCGGTCATGACCCCAGACTACTAGAAAGGATACCGTCAGGTGATATTAAATTTCACCTTGGCCATAAATTAGGATTCACTGCAGAGCTTTGCTCTTTGGTTTTTGCGGTAGCTTCAGGTGGACAGACATTTCATGAAAGTGAACTGTTTTTAGCACAAAGGTACCCGGACAATTTTGCAGAAAGACAGTGTAGGTACTCCAGACACGTCACTAAATACCTGGAGAAAAATACGTCTTTAGAACACACGACAGAAAATTTTCTTTTATCTACCTAACTGTAATGCCGTCCTTACAGAGTCACTCTCGGATTGTTCGGCTCGAAGTTTGAACTTTTACAGAACAACTGGCTTTGAAAAAAAAGCCAAAATGGTTTCCTGGCCGGCTAATGGGTGATTTTATATCGATGACATGGAGCCGGCTGCGGCCACGTAACAGAAGTGCCGTTTTGGAGGTTCTGTAGTGATTTACTGGCAACTTTTGTTGGAACTGTGGTATCTGACCGCTATATAGGGAGTGACCGCTTAATAGAGGTATTAGACCATCAACTCTGTATTAGACCATCAACTCAAAATTATTATACACATCACTTTATTCTCAACAGGTTAAACTAACATTTGAAGAAAAAAAGAAGAAGAAAAGGAAAATAGAAGAAAGAAGAAAAAGAAAAGAGAATAAAGAAGAAAAGGAGAATAAAAGAAGAAGTAAAATAAAAGAATAAAAGAAGAAGGAGAAGAGAGCATAAAAGGAAAAGAGAAGAGAGAAGAGAAGGATAAGAGAAGAGAGAAGAAAAGGAAAAGAGAAGAGAGAAGAAAAGGAAAAAAGAAGGAAAAGAAGAAACGAAAAGGCCAGAAAAGTAGGATAGCAAATTGATTTCTTATAAACATGGGCTCCTTAAGTTTTTTAGTATATTTTGTTCCATCTTCCGTTATTTTAATTGTAGCTGTTATCTTGTTGGTGTATTGTCGTCGTAAATGTGTCTCAGATAGGGCTGCAGAGGGTGAAGTTCGGAGGGACCCGAATAATTTTGAACCTCTGGCGGACGTTCCCGAATGGGTAACGTCGCCGCGCTTGCTTTGTTACCACTACTACATGAACAGCCAGTTCAGTCTTTGCCGGGAAACCGCCCGTCGATATTTCCCCTCAACGCCGCTAGATGATGGCCCAGTTGAAGAAATTGAGTTGGGTGTTGTTTAGAATGTGTACCTGTTTTGTTTCTTAAGCTACTGTGTTTTTGTATGTATTTTTTTGTTTGTTTTGATCTATTCAGTTGTTTTAGTTGTTATAGCTTTTCTGTATAAAAAAACGATCGTTTGTCTTGATTTGTTTTGTTAGCAATAGCCTATTGCAGGCGTCCCTGAGATTGATTGTTAAGAGCAAAGAGTTCATAGTCCATTTTTTTCTCCGGCCCCCATTACCTTCAATTTCTTCCAGCCTGACAAAAAAATTTTTTAAAAAGAGTTGTTGTCACTTTCTTTGCAACTTGGACGCCTGGAGGAGGCTACTGTTTGAATAAAGATTTTGTTTGGTCATGCTAGTCAATTTGCTATCCTACTTTCGCTATTTGTGGTAAAACTTTTCAAATGGACATCTTGTAAACTAAGGTGTAAATACTTAAAACACCATTTTTAAACACATTAATTTTGTAAACACTAAAAAAATCACTTATTTTAAATTTTAATGTTTGTATAAATGTTTTTGGAGTGCTCATTTCTTTTTAATCGGTCATTTTTGAAAGGTCTGCGTTTGTTGTGAAGACAGTAATTTTGTATGTACAAAATTTAGCATTTACTAAAAAACAATTACCTTTTAATGTTCTAACGCACATTTTATTTGTAAATTTCATTTCTAAAAGTTAAATACACTTAGCATGAAGCAATGATGTTGGACGGTATTTATGTACCAGTACATTGTAAGGTGTAGAAAAATTTTGCTACTACAAACTTGCGCCCCTCCCACCATACAACTTCTGTAAAATGTCGTGCCTTTGCGGAGCCATGTCTTCGTTATATCAACACAAATACAGAGCAATGTTTTCCACACCAAAAGCAAATTTGAAAAAAAGCCTGTGCGTGGGAAATCAGCCGTTTTTGAGCAAATGGCATGCATTTGCACTGTTTATTTGTAGGTAATAGAAAAATCTGGTTTAATATGCCACGCATGTGGAATTAAACCGCTTGCAAATAACAGAGCCAGGTAAATTTCGCAAAAATTGACACAATATTGATCTGCATTGGCAAAAAATGGTTCTTCAAGTTGGCACAACTCATTTTAATTTTCTATAACAATAGTTTCCAGTGATACTGAACAAAACCAAGTAAAAACAAAATCCAAATCCCCTAAAAGGCCATTGCCTTTAAGTTAGTGAATTAGTTAAAGAGTTTTAGTATATAGCCAAAAAAATATATATTTTTATGGCTCCTAAAGGAACCGTTTTTCATTGAGTGACTCGTCTGGACTGGATTATTCATCGGAGGTTGAGCTGACCATACTGAAGAGGAAAAAAAAGTTTGGATAGAGCACACGAATGAACACTGCTTAAAGTCACACATTGGGGAAGCAATGAAAGATTCAAAGGAAAGAACTGGAACATTAACGATACCAACCTTTCTTCTTTCGTTTGTCTGTCCTTTCGTCTATTTTCAGTACAGCAAAGAAAAAAAAACTTAATTGAGGTTTTTAAAGATATTAAAGAGCAGCAAGACCACAGCGACAAACCGTTGAGTGGTGCCGGATCTCTTGTAGACCTGGATCAGTATAAGCTTAAATAGCTTCGATACCAAAAATATAGATGGCAGACTGATCCTGACGGCAAAGAAGAAGTTGGTAGCCGCGGGGGTTTGAGCCCGCGGCTTCCCGCTCAGCAGACCAGCATTCAATCGTTTTCACACAATCACATTTTCTGATAACGACTCTCCTCGTTTCTCGGATTTTCCCTTTTTACTTTTGAAATTAGTGTGCCTTTATTAGCACAATCTTTCGCTGGGAATGCCGTTTGCAGTTTGGTCTTCAAAACGTTTTATCGTTCACCGATAGGTTTTCGCGGATTTGTTGTTTCACAACGTGGATTTTCATGTTGCAGGTCATGCGAAAAAGACGAGACGATTTTTGGCCTTGCTTTTTTTCTCGATAACGGAGGTCAAACAGGGCAACCGCTAGCGCTGCCAACAACAAAAAGAAAAACAAAAAGGAAAAGAAAAAGAGGCAGCGACGCACCGAACAACATTACAAGAGTTCTGACTACTTCGATATTCAGACGTTCTTTCTGCTGTCAGCGAACAAAGCACTAAGCGGTCCCTGTTATTCGTTATTTTGGCTTCGTTTATTTAGAAAACGAAGATCTGAACCGGCGAAGAAAATTAAAGTGCAACCGTTGCCGACAGAAAAAAGAGGTGAGGACGCTTCGAACTTGCGAC
This sequence comes from Siderastrea radians, assembly GCA_964017195.1. Classification (NCBI taxonomy): domain Eukaryota; kingdom Metazoa; phylum Cnidaria; class Anthozoa; order Scleractinia; family Rhizangiidae; genus Siderastrea; species Siderastrea radians. Next base: position 29,904,362 of record OZ024888.1, on the reverse strand, counting down.
ATAAACTGTACAACGTCATCCTTACACTTACTTAACCCACTGCGCCAAGGCGGAATACGCTGCATTACATGCGTCAATAAAGGATTATAACACTATTGTTATTCATATCGAACTTAAATGTCCCGCTCCGCTGATTTTGCGAAACAAAAGAACTTAATCGGTTTCTTTGTTTTGCCTTTAAACAAAAGAATGTAAAGAATGCTGACCGTGTTTTTGCATTCGGTTTTTCTGGGAGTAAAAAGCGGAAAATGGCTAGAATAAAGACAGATCAATGTTTACCACACGAAAACAAGCCTGTATGCAAAAAATCAGCAATTTTTGAGAAAAATAAAAAAGCACCCAAAAAGTCACTTAGGAGGTTTTTCCACTAGCCTCTTCAATTGTATTTTAAACTGAACATTCACTTTACAGCGAGGAATCATCTTTTTAAAAGTTCTCCATACAAATGAACAAACACTCTCTTGATTAAATTTATATCTTACCATCGACTAAAGGACAAACAATTTTTCCTTGTAGATGACGTGAAAGTTCTAAGCAAGAAGGATTTAGAGTGGTCTAAAGAAAACATACCTCCTGCTACCACTGAGAGCCCAGAGTCGGAAAACGCCGAAGAAGAGCAGAACAACGAGTCAGCCAGGAAGCCTCCAAAGAAGAAAGTGGCGCACACCAAAAAGGTAAGAAAAGCTACGAGTCTTTAACTTACCCTTAACTTCGTTAAGCGACTGCTTGTGATTAGCCTTCCTCAAATCCAAAGTCAAAATTCTTAATTCGAATTAATTAGATAATCTAATTCAACATAATGGTTAATCGTAACGTAACTAGTTTTGTACTCAGTAACATACACACAACACGTACTGAAATTTGTCCGTTTCCCAGCGCTTACTTTTCTCCCATTAACTATTTTTTCTATACCTTGTGAGCTTAAGCAGTTGTGAAGAATGTGATAATCTGTGAGTTTTGAAACTACTTTACGAATCGAACTCTCGTTAGAGTAGACCTGAGAAAGCGTTACCGAGCAGCATACAAACAAAAAACTTAGAGAAAAAAAATCTGCTCGAATGCTTTGACTTTGAAATGATTTTGCAGCACGGGACAGTTTAACAATGGCGGCCTTCCTTTACTAAAGTTTGTGACGCGCATAGCAGCATAGAAACGAAAAACTTAGAGAAAAAATCTGCTCGAATTCTTTGACTTTGAAATGATTTTGCAGCGCGGGACATTTTAACAACGATTTTTATTGAATATTAAATCTAGAAGAGTAGATTCGTTGATCATGACTTTTGCAGGTGTGGCGGCTCCTAAAAGAGCCATTTTTAGCGACCTGAAATCGTCCAAAGCGACGAAAGCAGGGCGCGGTGGCTCCTAAAAGAGCCGTTTTCAATGTTTCAGACTGGTCTGCTTCAGGATTGTTCACGGGGCCGGTGCAACCAGATCTTCTAGTCCAGGCTTGCAGAACTGCCTGATCTCACGGTGAAGATACTGCTTCCGTTCTTGGCTCAATCCTGGTGGGTTCAGTTTGGTTGGAAGAACCGAGGGCGAGGGGAGAATTCCGTGCTTTTTCAACAGCATAAGTGACTGTTCGGAAGACGAGTTGCTCTCTTTGAAATAAAGTTTTCCAGGCTCATCTTTAGAAAATCGGAAGTGGTGGTACCTTGTGACATTCGGTACCCTTCTGAAGAACTGCTCAAGAAATGACGACCAGTCGTAAACCGGGACGATCACTGTTCCGTCATGTTTTCCAACAAGCTGAGCTTTGTTGATCCCAGTGCTTGATGACTCCACCATACTCGCAAGTTCATACAATGAAGAAATATAGTTCAGTTTGTACGATTTCTTGATGACGCCGAAACATCTATCTGGACCAAATTTGGTGTGCCCAGCGATCAGAAATGAGTATCTTATAGAATAATGAAGCTGAAGGATTGTCCTCCAAGCCAAGTACCATATAAAATAATTGTTCTTGTTTTGCCCAGTACAGTTATCGGCATGGAGATGAACAGAAGTTTCTCCAAGTCCGTGACGTTCAAAATAATGGTGCAAGTAGCTGATGGTTGTATTTGCTCCCTTGCCCACGTCACTGGCTTCATCGATTAGGTAGTTAACTTGTTGAGGGATTGCCTCGCACATAATTTACGTGGGGTTTTAAAGTAAATTGGGACCGGTTGCATCAGGTTGCTGGGGTAATGTACCTGCTGAGCAAAGTCAAAAGAGTAGTGCATTGTAGTAGACACCGAGCATGCCTCATGTTGCTCATCCAGGTCTATTTGGTCCTCTACTGCTTCTAAATTACATTTTGCCTCTTCACAAACCTCTCGATATAGTTCACGTTCCATCTGCACTGAATTTAAATGTTCTTGTTGTGCTTTTACACATTCGGACTTCTCAGCCTCAGGAAGGTTAGCCGCTCGAAGTAACTTGGAAGTGTTTTGTTGGCATGTGAAACACAAGTCGGACATCGGCTTGGCCACGATGACGTTTGGATGAAATTGCTTCCACAAGTCGATAAATTTTGTGTAGCTGACGGCTTGCTTATTCGACTCTTCACAGGCTCGTTTAAATGAGTTCCACACATTCATTTTTGTGTCGCTCGATGAAAGCAGCTGAATGTCCTCGTTTTTAAAACCAGGAATCCTTCCTGGTAGAAGTACTGCGTTTTCATCAGCACAGTTGCTTAAAAAATTCTTTACATCCTCGGTAACGGCCTGTGGTAAAGCATCATGTGGCAGCCTTTTACTGTTGCCGTGAACCCACGGAGATATGCCATGATTTTGGTAATGCTCCAGAAGCCTCTGAAACCGGGACTTGCTAATGCCATAGAAATTGAGAAACATATCTTTGCACATCGATTGTGAGTGATAAAGGAAACTAAAAGGTGGATTTCGTTTCCTTTTTCCCCAATCACTTCAGCCGCCGAGAAAGCCTGGATGTTCGCCAGTACAATCAAGTCCAGTTCCGTGTGTGACAGTTCCAGGCAGTTGTATAAATTTGCAAGAACACTTCCCTCAGTAAACTGATCGGAGCATTGACCACCCTGCGATCCTCGCCGACATCCGCACCCATCTTTCATAAATATTTGCGCTTTTGCAATGACACTTTGCTTATCTAGATCTCCTGACGATTCCTCCATTTTGTGATTGTGTAGTATGAGCATTTGCTGAGATGATGACAGGATCAATTACGAAGTTACCAAGGCAATGCGTTTTTGGCTAGCTGTGCACGTGAATCACCAGTGATCCGAATACTGATTAGGTATGCAAATTGAAAATTTCACATCGGAAGGTAGAAGTGGTTGCTGTTTAATTCAAATGTTTATAACCGTTTCAAAATCAGATATTTGGACCGGCTTTAGATGGATCGAGAATATTCGAAGACGAACAGGACTTTAGCATTGCGTGCAAGTTTGAAGCGTTTATCCAGTTGATGCCAATCAAAGCGGCCGACTTTCTAGCGCCCGCTTCTTGTTTACTGTGTAATGAAAAAAACTCATCTCACCGTTTTAATTTTCATCGCAACAAATTATTGTGCCCTTTATAGTTCCGAAGAAACTTTTACAGTTATGGGGAAAGAGGCAGTGTGGCAGTGTTGCGACGTGCAAGATGTTCATCTAGTCATTGCATTACGCATTTGCCGAAATGGTGCATATATAAAAATATACAGCAAGTGATCGCAGTTCAGACGTCTGTTGTTTCTTTCCGGCAAAAACAAATTTCCCATTGCTCTCAAAAGACTGAGATATTCGATACAGTTTTAGTTTCATTCAAGGTTTTTGATACAGAATTCAGATTAGAAGAACGATTCGATCTTGTGTAATCAGTGGTATTGTATTAGGAAATTCAATCGACTGTTTTGATATAATATTATTCGGAGCCGTTCGAAAGAGGAGTTTTGCTATTTTGTCATGAATGAAGCCGTTTAAACTTTTTTCATCCATGCAGCCGTTCGACTTCATCCGTGCGAAGAAAAATTACATCTGTGCAGCCGTTCGACTTCATCCGTGCGAAGAAAATTTACCTCCATGCAGCCGTTCGACTTCATCTGTGCGAAAAAAAATTACATCGGTGTAGCCGTTCGACTTCATCCGCGCAACAAAAATTTACATCCGTGTAGCCGTTCACAGATTCCGTAAGGAACGTTTTCGCGTGAGAGGTCACAATTGTGCTCTTGTTGACTACCTCCAGGCATAGTTAGCAGAGAGGACTGGTTATGAAAGCCGGCAAGCTTCAAAGCCCCAAACAATAGCGTGGCCTCGCATGTTGCATTACCCCATCACGTGACATCGACTGTGCACAGTTCAAACCAATATGGCGGATGGTATAGATGGCCTCTTTGTATTTGGAGAAGATTTTGAAGTGATTCTTGACCTTTGAGAACAAGATGAAGCAACAGAGGAGCAGTTCATCGCGGCAGTGGATGACGCAAGTACAAAACCTCCGAATTACAGCTCATATTTTCGGTTTAATGCATACTGAACTCGTGGATCGAAAATGGCGTGACTCTGCACTGTTACTGGTAAACAAATGTCAGAACCAAGCACGCAACAAAATAGCTTGTTATGTTTTAGCTTTTTGACAGGCATCTTCAAGATGGAAGTTGTTAATCCTTAGAAACAATGTGTGCCTAGGTTAAGGAAAGGAATCGATTTGATCACGGAAATAAAAATTATACAAACAGTGTATGTAAACTGACTGAATTCTCTGCAGTGTTCCTTACTTTCGCTTCTGCTAAGCTGAGAACAGTAAAGACTGCAATTCTGCTCTGTCTGAGAGAGAGAAGGCTGGCCTACAGTATGTAGGTGGATATGTTTTACACAATCTCCACAACAAACATAGGGCAAGGAATTCAGATGAAAGCCAACAACCAATGGCAATCTTGAAGGCTGGAAAAAAGGAGGCCAGTCGCAGCACCCAAAACTTGTATCAAGTACAAACAGTGGTGGGCTTTGGTCTATCACTGAAACCGCACAGAATACTGTTTTGAAGACAGAACATTATTTTAGAGAATTTACTTCTAAACCTGGCTTGCAGAGAGTTGACATTGTTGGTATTGCACAGAAGTCAATCAGTGATTCTGATGTTTTGAGTAATTATAATTTAATTCTGTCTGAGGCTGAATTGGAACCAGATAAACATGTCAGCAAAGATGTCTTGCACAGCATTGTAAGTTTGTATGTAAGAGTTCGCTCCTTCTCTTTTGCTAAGGATGTTATTCAGCATTATAAGATAAAAGCAAAGCAGACTAAGGCCAAGTCTCTCTGTAAGGAAATTAGCCGAAGCTGCCAGGAGATGGAGGACCACAGGCAGGAATAAGGAGAACAAACCTATTATTTATTGTAATCATATTTTACATTGCTTTCCTGCAACTTAACTGAAACTTACAAAACTTGTCTGAAATGTCTGGAATGTTGTCTGCATTATCACAAAATTGTGACATCTTGCTACTGAACTTGGTCAATGAATGATGAAAACTCCTTTCATTTCATGTGGTTTCAAGACCCTCCCTTTCCCTTTTGGTCACAATCAGCATTCCAGGCTTAATTTGGGTTGTTGACTATATCATAACGAGTATATTATTTTATCAGTAACAATTATGACAGGGAATCAAGAATACAAACAGGCAACACGGTGGAGCCCATGTTAATCCTTCTGTATTAAAATCAGATACAGAAATAATTTTTCGACATGGTAGTTGCCAGCTTCATAAAAAGTCAATAGGTTTTTCATGTTGCATGCCCTTATTCAAGACTTCCACATTATAATCAATTGTAATGTGCGGTGTCATGGTAGACCGCAGCAAATTTCAGTAGTCTGCCTCCTTGTTCCCTGCAGTTCTATGAAATGGAGGATAAGGATAAAGGAAAAGAGGGACAAATTACGTACTATTTCCCGGGTAAACGTAGCGAAAGAAGCAGTGACAGCAGCTCGCCTGGCTCCGAGAAACCGCCTGCGAAGTCCGTGAAGATATCGGAACTCAACATGGCCGAACTGGAAAATATTTGGAAAGTTCTGAACACCATTCAAGATAACACGAACAAACTTCTCGAAGAAAACAAGGCTTTACGCGAACAGTACTCTGAGCTTCAGAATTCCACATAGCTAAAATAGAAACATTAACGACGAAAAATAAAGCAATGAAAAAAGAAGTGAAATCACTAAAGAAATCGTTAAATGAAGCCAACGAAGAACGCGAAGAAATGTACGACGATTTGGGGACTGCAATCAACCAGCTCGATGATTTAGAACAATACTCCCGTAAGCAAAGTATTGTTTTCGGTCAAACAGTTTGTTGTCCACAACAATGTTAGAACGCTTAATTAACCAGCTTTCCAACATTGTGACCTAGCTTTGTTGTTTGAGTGATGTTGGCTATATGTAACTGGGCGCTCAACAAATGTTTCCATAGATGCTAGTTAGTAAGTTATTTCTTTATTTATCTTAAAAGCTATATAAGTAAATTTGTGTTCCTCACAGTTTATAATTATCAACTTGAACATTTGAAAACCTTTCAAAATTCTGGTTTTTCCAGGATTTGCCTTGTACCCATGCAATAACTGCCAGTGCAGTTGTTTAGCCACTTAAGCTACCAAGCCAATATTTTGTGCTAGATAGGTCATTGTGAGTTTGTAATGTACCTGATGGTGGTGAATAAATGAATGTAAATTAATATGAAAATCATTAATGTGTATATGGAAATGTGAAAATTTTGATCCGCACAGCTTTGTGATCAAGTAAAACAGTGCAGGGGGATCACAAATGTCACATTTCATCTGCAGTTCTCATGTATGATTTTGGTATATTGACATAATATCATTATAAAAGTATGCTAAACTCCATTGCAGATAAGGTAGATTTGGATGAAGATGATGAAGTGAGGGTAGAACAACAATCCTCCTCTAATCTTGAGGGTAGGTATTTTGTATTCCTTATAGGGACACGATGCATGTGTATTACTTTCCATTCCTGTTAAAACAACACACAATGCTTCATTTGGTACCTGTAATGGACATAGAGGTTTTGGTTAAATCTTACAAGGTTTGGTAGAATTCCAGCAGTGCTCAGCAAGCATTCATGGGGAAATTGACTGAATTCAAAATTTGTTTTCTAACAGCTGTTGCATCAATGTCCCCTGTCATATACTGTAATGATAAATTCAGTGCTTCAAACATTAGTTGAAGATAGGTTATAACATGACAGGATACATTTGTACACATAATTTTACACTCTGATTGTGAATTAAACTATCGCATTATCATAAATGAACGATATGAGTCAATAGGAGGTCAATAGGAGTTAAGGAGAGGCACGCAATCATATCATTTATTGATATTATATCATATCATATCATTTATTGATACTTTTAAATTTTAACCGACATAATTTTTGGCTTATTACACCTTTTGCTGTTCATTAGCGCAAAACGTACATTCATTTGTGCCAAGCGATGCATCAATAACTTGTATTGTACTTTCTTGAACACCGCAAGCAACATCATTGGTGCGAAACGACTTTCAATAGCGATATTTAAATACGCGCGAGCATTCAACAGTATCAATAGACAATCAACTAAACGACGGGACAATCATTTGGGTGGAACGTTATTTCATGTGCGCGCAATGAAAATTCAATAGCACCAATTGACAAACGGTTGCATTTATTGACAATCATTCAACCAAAAATGAAACTTCATTAGTGTTATTAGCATAAACAAGGCAATCTATAGCGCGTTTGGACAATCGTAGCCATTCGAGATTATATTCTTTAGTGCGTTTTGACAATCATTTGAGCGGTTCAAAATACAATAACACAAAAGAAAAAATCAATACTACTTTTGTATTTTTCTATGTTCATGGATCAAAAAATAGCTAAAACAAAAAAGATTGCTCAAGATTCAGCATGAAATTGCAGTATAAAAGCAAGTTTTCGTCAGTTCAATTTCTCTGTCGCTCCAGAAACAGCCAAAATGCCTCGTAGAAATCGCATCATCCTAGAGCAACGCGAAAGGATTATTCAAGCTTTTGAAAACACAAATGAAGATTATCTCATGGTGGCCGATACAATCGGTGTTAATCGTTCCACAGCCAGGAGTATAGCTGCCAGATATGTACGGGAAGGTAGAATTGCAGAGAGACCAAGGGGAGGACCAAATAATGTACGTGTCGATAACCAGATGAGGGACACTCTCAATGACATTGTAAATGAGAATTGTCAACTAACGCTGGCCCAGATAAACCAAGAATTACGGCAACGTCTTCCCGCCAAACCACAAATCCACGACCGTACTGTGGCAAGGACCTTAGACGGAATGCTTTTTCGTGTGAAACTAAGCAGACCACTCCCAGCAGAAAGAAACAGACCCGATGTCATCGAGAAACCATATGCTTATGCCAATTGGTTTATGGGCCATGCCATAGTAAATCATTCTGTTTTTATAGATGAATGCGGATATAATATTTGGACTTCTCGAAGCCAAGGCAGAGCGAGAAGAGGAGAAAGGGCCTACAGGCAAGTCTGTGGTCAAAGAGGAAGAAACGTGACGGTTGCACTCGCTATTTCACCGACTAATGGCCTTGTCTTCCACTCTTCAATCATTGGAGGAATGAATGCGCAGAAATTTAACGACTTCCTGGCACAGACGCGTTTAAATCTTGACCCAGATGAAAACGTCATTTTCATTTACGATGGTGCCCCAGCCCATCACAATCCAGTCAATCCAGGTGCAAACACTGAGCTGAAAAAATTGCCGCCTTACAGTCCATTTCTAAACATCGTGGAACAAGCAATAAGCTCCTTGAAAGCAGCGGTAAAAGCAGATATAAGTCGTCCCACAATACAACAAGAAATGAATAATCGAGATGAAGCAAGAAATCGGGGCCTTGCTCTGGGCCATTACCGCACACAGCTGCTTTTGGAAGCTTTGAATCGAAATATTGGAACAATCACTCCAGCTAAAAGTGGGCAATGGTTCCGTTTTATGCAAACATATCTACCCCGTTGTATTAACAGAGAGTTTATCAAAGGCTGAAATTTAAATAGAAATGACAAGTAGTATTGATTTTTTCTTTTGTGTTATTGTATTTTGAGCCGCTCAAATGATTGTCAAAACGCACTAAAGAATATAATCTCGAATGGCTATGATTGTCCAAACGCGCTATAGATTGCCTATGTTTATGCTAATAACACTAATGAAGTTTCATTTTTGGTTGAATGATTGTCAATAAATGCAACCGTTTGTCAATTGGTGCTATTGAATTTTCATTGCGCGCACATGAAATAACGTTCCACCCAAATGATTGTCCCGTCGTTTAGTTGATTGTCTATTGATACTGTTGAATGCTCGCGCGTATTTAAATATCGCTATTGAAAGTCGTTTCGCACCAATGATGTTGCTTGCGGTGTTCAAGAAAGTACAATACAAGTTATTGATGCATCGCTTGGCACAAATGAATGTACGTTTTGCGCTAATGAACAGCAAAAGGTGTATTGAAATACTTATGGCATTTGTTACTTTTAAGCGACTCACACTATATAGCGAAAAGCAACTTTCTGAGTGCACGTGCACGATTTAAGAACTTAGATTTAAGCCAGTGAACTAAACTAACCAGTTAAGCTAACCAGACAGTTGTTTTCTCTATAATTTATTTTTTTTGTGAGACCCTTAAAGGTAACAAAAGCCATAATTTTTTTTTCACAGATGATAATCTTGAGGCAACTTTAGCCAAATGTGACGAGTTTTTGCACTCATTTGATCTTCCTTCGACTTCAAAAAATTGGTAGAACAGGATGTCCAATTTAACATCCCACTGGGACACTTCAAGAAAACTGCTATTTGAGGCTGTCCTAAGCTATGAGGGACTCCCATCTCCAGATTGTTGCCACATGTGCTTGGAAGGGGCAGTGCTAGTGCGATGTACGGAGTGTGCAGTTAGTTTTATGTGTCCATCGTGTGATGAAAAGGTGCACCAGTTTTTGCCTTTTCACAACAGAGATGGGTATTTAAATGGGTATTTCCAATCCATCCCTCCAACTGTCACACTTGATGGGAATGGAACTATGCAAACTACCTGTAAGTACACCATACCATAGATTGTAGTGAATGAGTCACATATTATTCAACACCATTATTCAACACCCATAATTGTAATGGCGTCAAAGTTTCTTTACCCTGGTATAGAATTGTTACCTGGGACGCTGTTGAAGTCTGTTCTTACATGAGGGCAGCGCTTATTCACATTTTCTTGCTTGTATGTGGCACTAATTGCTGTTGCTGGGGTGCTTTTTCATGGAGATATTATACAGTGTCAAATGTGCAACCTCACTCCACTGACATGGCTACCCTTGTGAATATGACTAATTTTTCATTGCTTGACAACAGTGTTACTATCAACCAGGTTCCCCGGTACAAAATGATCAAGTAATGTTTGCCATTATTTTGCTACATTTTCCTTTAATATGTCGTCAATGATACAACTGCTAATAAAGTTTACCACCACTTGCATTGCTATGCAGTGATTCATCCCAAAACTTCTGTGGAAATGTTTCCAAAATTTCTATCAATCAAGCATTAAGCTGGCATTGAAGTTGGCTTGTGCCTTACCATAAATGGATGTGTTGTTTTTGCCATGAGCGAAATTTGAAGCCAGCTTATTCTTTCATTGATGGAAATTTTGGAAACATTTCACAGGAGGTTTGGTTTGAATCATTGCATAGCAATGAGAACGGTGGTAAACAGCTTCCTAAAGTTATACATTTTTTCAACATGCTTACATTTGTTCCTTGTTTTTATCTGCCCTTCAAGCCAAGCTATATCCAGCTGTCAAATTGCCAGCATCCTGTTCCAAGTGTAAGGAACCTGACATAATTTGAGCTGAAAGTTAGCAATTCCTTTGTTTGTTTTGTTGGCGTTCACATCCATTAATGGAATGTTTTGGTCTGAAAATGGGGTCAGGATTTGCAGCACCAGTTGGCACACCCCCTGCAAAATTTGCGAGGATTACCCCCCCCCCCAAGCAAATCACATGGGGATCAATGTGTTATCAGAGGGAGTGCCCACGTGCCAGAGAGCAGGTCAGCAGTCTTCGTTAGTACGCATGTGTGGAGAGGCTTTCCATCACCTTGTGAAGAGCGTAATGATGGTGTGGGCATGGCATGTGTTAACGTGCCAGTACAGCCATGAAGGATAAATGTGTCATCAGAAGGAGCGCCTGCATACCAGAGAGTGGGTGAGTGGTCCTCATTAGTACGCATGCGTGGAGAGGCTTGCCATCATCTCTTGAAGAGCGTAATGATGGCACAAGCATGCCGTGTGTTTACGTGCCCGTGTAGCCATTGGGGGTCAATGAATCGCTGGAAGGAGTGCCTGTGTGCCTGAGAGCGGGTCAGTGGTCTTTGTTAGCATGCATGGGTGGTGAGGCTTGCCATTGACTAGTGAAGGTGGCATAAGTGTGTTGTGTGTTTTACGTGCCAGTGTGTGCTTTTGGGCAAGTTTCAAGTTCCCCGCCCTCCCTCTCCCTTCTTTCCACTGACTTGCAGTGTTGATGGGTGCCTGTTACCTATGTGTGGGGGCTCATGGCTAGATGGCAGGTTGTGTCAGCCATGGGGGTGTTATTCAATCTAGGGGCTGGCTGCCAATAGTGGAAGGCCCTGGAAGTTACACACACCCAAACTGCATTAAGTGACACAGTTGTTTATCACCCATTGGGCTGGTCAAAATACAGCACAACTTGTAATAGAGGATATTACACAGTGGCACAAAGATGTGAATTTTATTTTTGAGTGGTAAATATTGTTTTTAACACGAGAAAATAAAATTCATATCTTCAAGTCGAAGTGTAATATTCATTTCATTATATAGACAACACAAATTAGAAGAATTCAGCAAATTATTTTCCAAAGATTTCCAAAGATTTTTGGAAATTGTCTGGGTTATTCAAATGTTTCCAAACATTTTTGACGTTGCTGAAGATTGCAAAACATTTCTGAAGATGAGTCAATCAAATACCAAAGGTGTTTGGCTCCTTCACTCACACCAGTGGTTATGAAGTCATTGATATAGTTGGTAGGATATAGAAAAAAGGCCACTCAGGACCCAGATGTAGCTTTGTATGAATTTTGAGTGGTGTATTTCCTAGTAAAACACTCACGAAACAGCCATACTACACACGAAAACATCTAATAAGATATGGGAAAAAGTAAACAATTGTTACATAAGTTGTTCACCTTGCACTGGAAATAGTGTGACATACAGAATATTAATCTCATTGTAACAGCCCAGCATTCACTTGCTTTCACCAGATTCACAAAATCAAACACACACTGGCAACATGAAAACCGTTGCAGTCCGTGAAAAGGGTCGTGGTCACTTTGATCTCAAAAACTCTAAAACGGTGTGGGATTTTTCTACACGTGATGTGTAAACGTTGAAAAAAACCCGAACCAAAGTGGTCCACACATATTTCAAAAAAGGCCCACAAGTCAGTAAATGAATATTCCCTTTCTGTAAAACACGTAAAGTTGTAGTCCATAATCCCTGCAAACCATGGCGCTAAATAAAACGTCCTAACACACAAAAATGCGCCGTGTAATTCACGCTGTATATGAAACTGTCACCTCACAGTTCAGTGAGAGGCAGTATAAAAGCCGTTTGCCCTTTGCAGGAAAAAATTATGGTTCTCCTGAACTGAATAACATGTGGTCATGTAGATAACTACATAATGTAAGCTTATTTGCAAGAGATAAAAGTGTACCGTTCGTAATGCTTCATGAGGCACTATTCTTATTCAATGAGATGCAAATAAGTGGACTGGTATATATCATGCAGTTCATTCAAGCATTTCGGAATTAATGATATTATAAAGAACCACATATGACGATGGGTACAAACATTGAAATATTCTTACCAGAGATTTCCTGATCGCTCATAATGACGAAAAAAAAGACCCTCGTTCCCCCGCGTCGACCGAGCCGTAAATTTCTGAGAATTACTCCATTGAGTCCTCGTTCCATTTTCCAATTGAACAGTGGACCTTCTGGTCTGCGTTATATTAATGATATCCATAATTTCAAGCCTCTTTTGCAATTTATGCTATTCATTATTCTTATGGTGATAGTGTGTTGCAGTGAAACGAGTGTTGAAACCGACAGCAAGAAAAGGAAGTAGCTGTAAGTATACAAGTTGTTGTTTTAGTACATGATTTCAAGGACTTTATTTTCAGTTGTTTCAGAAATGTATTACAATTAACGTAAGGTGCAAGACAATCTGTTTGCGTCAGTTTATTTCTAAACATGCAACGTGGAAAGTTTGCTGTAAAATCACAATTTTTAAAGAGTTCACTTGTCTCCTTATACTTACAATTCAGAGAAACATGGTAAACCTAAAGTATTTCAATTGTCATTTGGGGTTTTTGGATGTTTTTTATCTTTTTGGTGTCAGTGGTTAATTAGTAGACTAAGTTGTTGTTCTAGGTACATGACAAAGGAAAGCTGAGTTGAAACAAAACTACCTCTTCAACTTAATTTTCTTCTATTGTTAAACGATTTAGACAAGAACTGTAAGGGGCATTTGTACTTTTTCAGGAGATGCCAGGAAATTTTTGAATGTTGGTTTCTTCTTTCTCTCTCCCATGTTTGTAGTTGACTATTGGATTAACTTATTTACGTGTTACTGGTGGGGCAAAAGTAGCGATTTTATACACGGCAGTCACGTTAGTGAGTTCTGATACGGCCATTCCCTTTTTTCTTTCGTTTAGCGTGGAATGCGTTTGCTGATTTAGAGTTGATTGGTCGGATAAAAAAAAAAGACGTCTAAAAAAAGGTCCCCCAAAAATGAGGAGACTGGAACCAGGAGACCCTCTACCGGTCCATCATTGCCAAGGTGTGGTTACAAAATTAACATGGCAGCAGAGGAACTTTAGATTGATGTGCTGTTGGTATTGAGCATTAAGAAATGCCGTTAATAAATCCATATTTGCAAAAACAATATCTATTTTTCAGATGAAAGGAGAAAAAAGTTTTGACCACAAGAATATCTTCCTCATAACAGATTTTTTTTTGAAAATGCAAAAATTTGGATCAGTCAGACAGTCCTAAACAGAGAAAAAAAGGCATTGCCTAATATAAAAATTGGGTCACATGTAATTGTCTTCAGTTTACAATTAAAGTTCAATTTCGAATAGTCATTTCTGTTATGCTTAAAAAAAACATTAACATTCACTTGGTTTTTAAGGAACATCTTAGAAAGGTTTTGCTTCACCTGTGAAACAATATCTAACAATTATTGTCTAATAGTCAAAGTTGAACAAAAGAAAACAATGGAATTTGTGTAATACAGCGCAATAGTTTAGAATCTATTTCATGGGTTAAGTGAAATCACTCTATGACTGTTTTCTGCACAAGTGAATTTAGTCCAACATTTGACAGACAAAAGCAGGAGTTTCTCGTACCATATTTGGTTTCTGATTCTAGGTGTTGAAATTAATGACAGTCAGCGGTAAAATAACAGGGGTTTCAATAAAATTTGAAGTAGGCAGCTGGTTTGAGTAGAGTAGCTGACTGCATCAACAAGGTTTGAAAGAAATCTTTCTTTAGTTACTTCAACTTAGGGAAAATAGTAGCCGCCTTCTTTGAGCAAATTTGCAGATGCTTTTTGTCAGTCATCGGTGCTTATTGAAAGCACTGAATAAACACCATTCTGTAGTTGCAATCACAGATGCCGCAAGGTCAAGATGAGAGAAGACAATGAACTAGTGAAACATGACTTTTGATGTCACCTGTTTTGTGTTACAAGGCACTTTCTATCGGATATTCACTTCAAGTTATGAATGTGGAAATCAACTTCACTTCACTTGATGTGCGGTTTTCTTTGTGTCTTAAAGTAGTTTAAGCGCAATTCATAGCCACTTTAGATTTTCATGAAGGTGCATAATTTCTACATTCTATACAGCCTTCATAATGATTGCATGGTAATTCAGGTCTAAGAAAATTCGGAAATAATTCTGCTGTCGCCCATTTTCCTGTGTGCTGGACTTTCGGCGTGGACACAAACGGAAGACAATCTCTTGTCATGTCGGCACATGCATGACTGGTGGTGTGAATTGACCAATGAAAGCATAGAATGTAATCTGAACTTCTTGCACGTGCATGACCAATGCTTTGAATTGGCCAATGAAAGTGCAGAATGTAATTTGAACGTTTTGCACACGCATGATTGGTGGTTTGAATTGACCAATGAAAGTCCAGAATGTAATTTGAACTCATGCAGCTTGTAACGACAGTCTTCCTGCCATGTCTACGCCAAAAGTCTAGTGCACAGGAACACTGCTGATAGCAGAATGTTTTTCAAATTTTCTTAGACCACAACGACCATACAATCACCATAAAGGCTGAATAGGATGTGGAAGTTATGGAACTTTATGAATATGGTGTTGTTATGGTGATTCTCTCCATTGCTTTGTGATACGAGAGTGATTTGCGATCACCTTTGTTTGTTTTACGTGGAGAAACAACACTGCGAACAACACTGAACCAAAATCTGGCCTAAAACAGCCATGAATTGTGCCCGAAATTACACAAGACACAAAGACAACCCCAAGACCAGGGAAGTGAAGTTCGTTTCCACATTCACACCTTTATTTTAGTATTTTGATAACGAAAGTGAATTCCCTATACAAAGTCTATAAATCAAGAGCCTTGCAACACAAAATGCCTAATAGCTTCTCTGATCTTCAGCTTGGGCCACGTCTCTTCCAATGTACCACTCAACTATGATATCATTTATAAAGACTGATATTTATTGAATAAATACTCATTACAAAGGAAAGTCATTTCTGTGTATACTATTTAAACAATAGAATTCTTCTGTAGAAGGGACTATCGTGTGACAGGTTGCCTAAGGAAATTTGATGTTGATAACAGCCTGAGGGTCTAGTTTGACAGCTTATATGAAGTTTGAACAGCAAATTCTGAGGGAACTTATCACATATAGGTCCTGAGTCAGAAGGACTCTATTCTTTTTAATGTATAATGTTAAATTTCCAGCAACAATTGCCATAAACAGGTATTATGTGCTGATAGGCACCCACTAAGCAGAGACACTATTGCATCATGTCATTGATTTTGGGCAATCATGGCGGCATCCCAAAGTTAATTGTTGTGTTATAATATATTATACATCACATGAATCAGTACAAGTACAAACATTTCAAATAGACCACACAACATTGTTTCTTTCTGAGATCATGACTGTGAAAGAATTTTTTTGTGTGTGTGTCATTGCCTTTTCCTGGAACAGGGGGGCGGGGAGAGACTCAATAAAGGTTTATCTAGGGAGACTCTGCCTCGAGATTAAAATCTTTCCTCTAACTAATTTTAAGCTAAATTGTAGTCCTTTTTATACCTAAACAATAGGCCTTCACAGTAGAATTTGTCATAATTCCCATTTTTCCTCAGCTTTCACTTATTCTGGTTCAGTTGCTGAAAAGCTCGAAGGTTTTATGCGTTTTCCGTTGTGATTTCTGCCAAAATTTCCTATCTCTTTGATATACCATGATTTTCCTAAAATTTGTTCCACTTTCCTTTCCATTTTGTGACCTCTTCACATACTAAAATGCAATTTTCCAAACTGTTAAGTATACTGCTGAAAAAGCACAGCTTTCAGGTGGTCTCCTCATATAGTTGAATATAAGGAGGACCCCTCCTCCCCAGACTCCTTGTAATATTCCAATACCTAATACTTTATACACACACAAACACTGATAATTACAAATACATTTAAAAAACTGACTAATCTTTGTCTCTGATTAATAACAGCTAAAAGGATCAAAACAGAGCACAATTCACCTTCTGGTAAGTACAACTTCTTTTGCTCACATCTAATTTCACATGCCATGTCATCGTCATACATAGAATACAATTACAGTGTTTCTTCCTACAGACTATGCAATTGACAAACTTATATCAGATACCAGAAACCAAGTTAGTGCTGCGAATAAGCAATGTAAGTAGAAATCTACAGTAAGCATTTAAACCCTCCCTTACCAGCACAACTATAACATCACGAAAGTGAATTTCCAATACAAAGTCTATAAATCAAGAGCCTTGTAACACAAAATGCCTAATAGCTTCTCTGATCTTCAGCTTGGGCCACGTCTCTTCCCATGTACCATTCAACAATGATGTCATTTATAAAGACTGGTATTTAGTGAATAAATACTCATTACAAAGGAAACTCATTTGTCTTTTTGATTAATAACAGCTAAAAGGATCAAAACAGAGCACAATTCACCTTCTGGTAAGTACAACTTCTTTTGCTCACATCTAATTTCACATGCCATGTCATCGTCATACATAGGATACAATTAGTGTTTCTTCCTACAGACTATGCAATTGACAAGCGTATATCAGAATGTGATACCAGACACCAAGTTAGTGCTGCGAATAAGCAATGTAAGTAGAAATCTACATTTCATTGCATTGTTTCTTTCTAAGATCATAAATGTTAAAGAACTTTTGTGTGTCATTGCTTAAAACTACACAACCCTTCTTTTTCCTGGAACAGGGGGGGGGGGGCAAAGACTCAATAAAGGTTTATATAGGGAGACTCTGCCTGGAGATTAAAATCCTTTCTTTACCTAATTTTTAGCTAAATTGTAGTCCTTTTTATATCTAAACGATAAGCCTTCACAGTAGAATTTGTCATAATTGCCACATTTTTCCTGAGCTTTCACTTATTCTGGTTCAGTTGCTGAAAAGCCGCAAAGGTTTATGTGTTTTGTGTTGTGATTTCTGCCAAAATTCGGCACTCTTTGAT
The DNA here is from genome assembly GCA_964017195.1 of Siderastrea radians. Taxonomy (NCBI): domain Eukaryota; kingdom Metazoa; phylum Cnidaria; class Anthozoa; order Scleractinia; family Rhizangiidae; genus Siderastrea; species Siderastrea radians. Next base: position 29,886,563 of record OZ024888.1, on the reverse strand, counting down.
TTACCATGATTTTCCTAAGATTTGTTCCACTTTGCTTCTCAATTTGTGACCTCTTCACATACTAAAATGCAATTTTCCAAACTGTTAAGTCTACTGCTAATATATAGATTTAGCCAAGCCTAAAAGCGGAACTCCAATTTTTATTTATTTATTTATTTATTTATTAGTATTTATTTTATTTATTATTATTTTATTTATTATTATTATTATTATTATTATTATCATCTCAAGTGGTACCTGACAGCAATATTATAGTTTAGGTAATTATCAGTAAATACACCTCTCATCAAATTAGAATCTGCATACCTGGCAACCTTATAAAATCAGAAATAGGGACCACCCCCCCCCCATGCTCACCCCAGTCCTGGGGTAGTGCCCTGCCCCCCCCCCCCCCCCCACTGCCCCCCAACACTGAGCAGGGTCTAGGATGCTCTAGGGTTTTTGCATTAATTTTTAAAAATATTGCCTGTACTGTACTGTCTTAGCATTAGAATTCTCAGGTGTTGTTTAATGGTCTCAAGCACCACATGTATTGCACAAAACAAAAGAAAAGTAAAAAAAAAAGACCAACTGAAGGCCAATCTTTAATAATCCAGTTCCAAATTGTCTTTTTTTTCCTGGAAAATCGGAATGTCCCGATTTTTTTAGGTTTTGAAACTCCAAAATTGGGACAATTCCCATTAAATGGGGATGGATGGCAGGTATGAACCTGTTTTACAAAATTCTAAATAAGCCCCAGTTTTAGGTTGTAAACTTAAATATTGGGCACAATAATTATTTTTGTTCACCTTACCTCGGCCTTTTCTCTGCCACAAGTCTATGGTTTAATTTATTTACATTTTTGCAGAGTTGTCAAATTGCATAGACAAGGTACTAATTGAAAAATACCTCCACCTTATTCAGTGGTTTGACAGATAAGTTGTGTGGTATAGAGCGAGGAAAAATGCGAGCAATGAGTACCGGTAAAATGTCCTTGACCATTATCTGTAAAACCACTGAATGATATTTATTATTCCACTACAATATTTGCCTATCATTTTAAATGATTTATTCAATGAGTGATTTGAAACCGGGACACTACAGTGCAATACACTCATACCCTCATGTATGTGTTTCCCCCTTATATGATAAACTGATGCTATAGTGGAATAACAATGTACCTTGTTTACTCTTATTGATGCCCAGGGACTATTATATTAAAATCAATCTCTTTAAGTACCCATCAGTCATGAATCAACCACTCAACCACTTAGTTGATAAATCGGTCAATCAGTCAATTAAAAATTTGTGACTAACAGTGTTGCCAACGCGAATAACAAATGGTCCAGTAACCACTAGTGACTTTATTTGATGCACAGATTATGACTCACTATGTTACTACCCCTGACTGTGATGGTAGTAAATCTTGTGGTTGAATTTGTTTTTGGTTTGATCATTAGCCTTTACACTGCATCTAATGTCACCAATGAGCAATGTTACTGATTGTCATAATCTGGTAGCAAAGAGAAACAAAAAGAAAAGCCTCTTCATAAATCATTTCAGGATAGTCAGAAACCTGTCATGTAATGAACTGACAAGAGGGGATCAGACTGTGGTGAATCCATCATTTGAAATAGTTTTCCCTGTCAAGTGAATTCAAGTAAATAAGTCTGAATCATTATTCCTGGGAAGTTAGTTGTGTGTGTGTGTGTGTGGGGGGGGGGGGGGTAGGGTTACTCCCAAATAACTGAAATGCTACTGGTGTATGGATGTGTTACTGAGGGAACATGAAGTGTATGTGGATACAGTCAAACTAATCACCAACATCAAAATTTACCAAAAAAAAAAACAAAAATATAAAACCTTATTTCAAAACTGCTCTTAAAATTTTTTATTTCAATTGATAATGTCTGCCTGGGAACATACATGTAGCTAAGAGTACAAATTTATTAACCAAAGCCTTACAATAAACTGCCATATTTTTTCTGACATCAGGTTGATGGAATAAAAACCTGTATGGGAAACAAAGCAGAGTTTAATTACCTCAGTTGCCAAAAGTAAGCCCGTGGCTTTAGGGAGGTTCTAAGGATATTTGCGCAATTTTTTTCTGCGCATCCATACTGCACACACAATTCACAAAATTGGCATTATGTCATGCCGTGTCATGCACTGAGCATGCACGCTCGCATGAAAAACTACCCCAAATGTTTTAAGACACTGTAAACTGCCGCTTATAAGCCCTAGGCTGATACAACTTTGTAAGGGGTTTTGGGTGGGCTTATAAATGGAGGGGCTTATATCCGGGGGGGCTTATAAGCGGGATAAGAAAAACGTTACAAAATGAGCCACAGCAGTGTTGATCCAAATACGTTTTTAATGTACCAGTTTGTAATTAACCTTTGAAATGTCACAATAAATCGAATTCACTTCAATTTTAACAACAAAATCAAAACTGCAACAACGCGAACGTAACCGGAACATAACAAAACAGAAGCTCAGAGTTAATCTTTCAGTTTTCTGTGAGAGTGCTTAATATTAAGGAAACAGGGAAAACTAGAGGAGGGCTTATATCTGGGGGGGGGTGGCATATTACCGGATGTATTTTTTGTTTACAGGTGGATGGGCCTATAGCCGGGGGGGGGGGGCTTGTAAGCAGGTGGGCTTATAAGCGGCAGTTTACGGTATTTGTTTTCAGTTTTGAGCATGTGCATTTAAATAAGTGGCATTGAAGCAATCCAAGTGGATGTAAGGTAAACTGTATTTTTCAAGATGGTTGGTCTCATGTAAATACTTATGCCAGTCTGAATTTCAGACTGGTCTCATGTAAACAAAATTGCACCAGACTGAGTTTACACTGTTTTAATGAAATCAGGGTTTTACTGCCCCTGGGTATCTGAGGATGTTGTTAAACATTCTTGAGAGCTGCTCAACTTTAGTCTGAGGGGGTGTTTGCATGACACCAGTTCATTGTATGCTTTTCATTCTGCTACAAGTTCACCCCAGTTCCCTCTTGCTTCTCTGTATTTGTTATATGATTACAACACAAAATCTCGTAACAGTGCAAGCCATACCTGGGTGAGTTCATACCGGTATCACGTAAACATGGTGTAACTATTTGATTCATTCTGCATTAAGTTACCCCCCTGTAATTAACCATATTGCCATCCAGATAAATCTCACATCACCGTGAAAAAAGGATTTTGTAACTTGAGGAGGGGAGATTCTTAACTACAAATCTCGCATTGTTGCTAAGGGATTTTTGTGGATGGTATTCTGTCATACGCTGTTTTCAGCGTTTCCTGCCACTATATTGGTGAAGTAATGAAGAAGAACATATGAATTCCACAACTGAACATTGTGCACGCATAGCTACTGCCAGTCCCATGCAACTGCACATTAAAAAGAAAATCAGTAAAACTAAGAGGAAACTAGTAAAGTTCCGACTTTTTTGCGAATCGCCCCACCCTTCTTTACAATCTGAAGCATGCAATTACTGTTTTTACAAAGAATAGAAGAACTACAGCACAAAAATGTATAAAGATATGTGCTTGTGCCATCACAACTTTTATATTCATAATAAAGCAAATTTCTAGAAACTGTTGCTTAAAATTTTGCATCCTGATAATCTTTAAATGTTCGCAATGTTTACAATAGCGAGAACTGTATGCTGTTTGAGTTTTAGCATTTTTTCTGTTCAGGTCAAATGACATGCTGAATATGGTTGTGACTTGAAAATCTTGAAAACCTTTCCCATAAAACAAACGTGGCCAAGCAGCTTATCTGTGGAAGTAATAGGGTTTCCAAGATATGATGGTTCTGAGGAACTTCCCACAGCAACAATATGGTGATTAAGAGTCTCCTCCCTTAAGTCCAGATGTAAAGGCTCTCATTGCCACCCAAATGGAAGTCTTGATGGCACACTCATGTAAATGTTGTGGTTCAATTTTATCCTTGGTTCAATTTTTATTTTCCATTGTGAATAATAGGATTGCCAAATAAAAATTGGAGCTCCACTTTTAGGCTTGGCTAAATCTATATACTTGAATGATTTTAAAACTGTTTAATTATGTTTGACTGGGTTCAGAAATTGAATGGAATCAAACACAGCTGTATATATAGGCATATTTTTGGTCATCAATTGTGTTCAACTACCGAACCCAAATTAACCCAATCACTGCATTCAATCCAGTTCAATTTACTGAACAATTAGATACGTAAGCTGGGCTAATTATATATTAACTGATATCTTCCACGTACCTTAACTTCACTGTAAGAAAATGCTGCATCACTGATCACTGCTGGCATATATGCCTAGAACAGAAAAAAAGGATCAGTGAAAAAAAAAAAAACATTCAGGGCTAAAAAATGGCAGTCGCCCAGTCGCCAGTGGCAATTTAAAACTGACCAGGGCCACTAAAAGTCGAGGCTTTAAATGCCTGATAGAGGACTGCAAATAAAAGGTACACTGTAGTTACAATTCAAATAAATTAGACTTTCATTGGAGCATCTTTGTTTTCTTTCCCCTCCTCAACTCTAAGTTCATCAATTGAAGAAAATTTTCAGTTCTTGGAGTGCAAAATTCATGAGAACGAGCGCCTGTCAAATTACTTTCATGCTTAAAATAATATTAACTTCATTGTTTTTCTTTTGACAACATCAAATAACTAATATTGTATGTAACATACATTATTAAAGCATTCACAACGCAATTTTTGACCAATGTGACATTAATGAACAGAAAGAATGGGTGAACAGAATAGTAATTATACTCAATGTCAATTATTAAGGGAGTCGTCATTCACTTTGCTAGCATTGTCACTTCCCGCTTTGAAATGTTGTTGCCGAAGCTATACTTTGCTTTACTTTTGTGATCCACCTGATTCATGAGACGTACAAGACCCATTGTTGGAAATTTTTGCATCCACCCGTGAAAGTGTTCTTCTTTCCAGCTTTTGTGGAATCCTAACAAATAATTAATAAATCATCGCCTGAACCCCTCATTTGCAGCTATCCAAACTCTTTTAGCCATTTGTCTAAAAAGTGGTTACATGTAATTGTCTTCTGCCCTTTGCACGGTTCATTGGGTAATACAGGTAAGGTAAAGCACTTGAATATCAATCGATCGAATGAGCAACAAAATGGCAGGACCTCATTTAAGTTTACTGGATGTTCAATCATCTCCAGTCTCCTTTGCTTAACTCAGTAAAGAGCCAATTGCAATTAATCAAACATGTTCTAACTAATCCCAGCAGACAATTGTCAGTTAAACAAGCCAGATTGCCTTTAGGAAGCAAAAACACATCAGTACAAATATGTCAATTGCATAAAAAAATCCTTTGCTTACATCTGGATCCCCCCCCCTTGGGAATACAATGATTTTTGAGAAAACCAAAAAATGCATGCAGTAATTATTTAAACTTTCTAAAACATGAACATTCCATTATGAGTGACAAATAGTAAGAAGCACTTTCCACAATGCAGTGCTTTTATTTCATACATGTAGGTTAACTGAGATCGAAAAAAAAATGGCAAATTGCAGTCGCCTTCTGAACTAATGCATGGTTCAATTTTACCTGTTACCATCCCCCCACCAGGCAACCCCGGGGACAAGTCCAGCCCTTCGAACCTGGGGGTGGGGAATTGTTTGAAGTGGTCTTGTCCCGGGGAGTCGGGGAGGGGGGCAAATCGAAAATAACTTCTTGTTGTTCTTGTAAAGTACGTCACTTCTCAGTTGATATGATGGCCCCGGACCGCGTGGAGCCTATTTCCAGTGAAAATCTCTAGTATTTGTAGCAGACTGTTTAGAGAAGAGTAATCTCTCAAAATTAAAATCTGTGTTCGACGGTACGTTTATTATAAATTGTTGAAAGAATGTGCGTTTGATGCATACTCGAATGAATGGTGGTCGTCACAAACAAAGAAATATTTCTTCAGTGTGTTTATATTTATAATAAGACCACTTAAATAGACTCTATATCAATTCGGATGCACAGTTTTATGTTAAACAGAGATTTCAGTCCAGTGTTCTTATGAAACAAGGTAAGAAAAACTCCTTTAAATGCTGCCATCAATTTGTTCATGGGCCTCTTGTGCGTATGTGCTATATTTAGAATAAAACATGTGGCAAAGAAAATTTCTTTACTTGCCAGCCGTACGCCAGTGCAGGTAGAGTTTTTTCTTCAGTTTTCTGTTCATGTTTTTATTATATTATGCATGTAGTGTCCTTCTTTCAATAAACTCTAGAAAAGCATTTAAGTTCTTGTCAAAACGTCTGATTTTGCTATTGTACGGAAATCAATATGGTCATTTAGGTTTTGTACACAAAACAACGTATTTGTGGTCGATGAGGAGTCCCGGAGGTGGGGAATCGTCTCTTTCTGTGTGCCCGGGGGTGGGGAATAGACTGCCAAGTGAGAAAAAAATTGCAAATCCCGGGGGGTAGGCCCGGGGAGGGGGAGGATGGTAACAGGTAGAATTGAACCATGCATAATATTGAGTGATAAACAAAAAAAATTCACACATACACATGTAAGCTTAACTTGAGCTTAAGTGAAGCCAAATAAAATTATTGAAATTCAAGCAAACAATTCATAAGTGATAAACAAAATTAATTCACACATAAGCTTAAG